>OX638134.1:30994196-31589196 GCA_951804985.1 Dryomyza anilis
ATATATATATATATATATATATATATATATATATATATGTATACATATATATATATATATATATATATATATATATATATATATATATATATATATATATATAATATATATATATATATATATATGTATATGTATACATATATATATATGAATAATAGCGTTCTCGAAAAAATGGCTCTATCGTTAACGATATCGATATTGTATGAATTCTCGATATCGAAACGAATTCGAAAATTGGTTCAATTTCGATATATAGACGTTTTCGAAAAATTATTCAATTTCGAAATTGAAACGAATTAGAAAAGCTTATTCAATTTCGATACTATTTAAATTAATTGCCTTGAAATTATCTTTCATAGAGCTGTGCACCAAGCATTCTATAGCATCCAAAACATTAAAATTGTTTTCCTAATTTGGGATTAAAAATTAGTTTATTGATCCAGCAACAAAATATTGCATACTTACAAAATTTTTAAATGTTTCTAACAGTTGAGAAATTTCTTCCAATTTTAAAATTTATAAAATTTTTTCATTGAACAGCTTTTTTTGACAAAAATTCAATACTTATTCTACATAAATTTAACGATATCGTTACGAATTCGAAACGTTATCCAATTTTATACAATCGAAACTATGCTTATTGGGCTGGATCAATAAACTAATTTTTAATCACAAACTAGATAAACAATTTTAATGTTGTGGATGCTATAGAATGCTTGGTGCACTGCTCCATGAAATATAATTTCAAGGCAAATTAATTTAAATAGAATTGCAATTGAATAAACTTTTCGAATACGTTTCGATATCTAAATTGAATAATTTTTCGAATTCGTGTCGATATCGAAATTGAATCAATTTTCGAATTCGTTTCGATATCGAGAATTCATACAATATCGATATCGAGAACGATATCATTCTAGAATCGTTAACGATAGTCGAAAACGACAATATTTGTCGTTCAAACGATATCGTTTTGAATTTGTTTCGATATCGTTTGGTATGCCGGGAAGTCATCGAAAACTCAATGTGTACTTGATTTTACACCAAACGCACCAATATTTTTTTTAATAAAAGTAATAAATTTTTAACTTTAATATTTTTAAGTTTTTTTTTGACATCCATAAGGTTCCCAGTATACCACGACTCGGAGAAAAAAAATGGATCTCATTATTATATCGAAACTAATTTTTAATGATTTTTGTATTCAATTGTTTAGAAGGTTTCTGAAATGTGTACGAGAAAAAAACATTGATCTCGCTAATATATCGGAACTAAGTTTTAAAGATTTTCACATACAGTTTTACTTCATTTCAGGTACATGCCTGCTTTGGTCTGCTAGATATAATTTTTGTAATGATGTGCAGGTCTGAACAGTTGGAACACCCTTTTGCGTTCAAGTAATGTCCGTATTCGTTTTTTGTTAATAAATGTTAGAACTCATGATTGCGACTCGTTTCCGATTTTAAAAATAAGGTCACCAGGTGTCCAATGACCTTTTCTTTATGGCTGTATTTACTTTTGTTTAAAACATCTAGAGTGGACATTATTTGTTTATATTTTTATGTTAATTTCAATTTATTTCATTAAAAATAATGTATGCAAATAGTGAGCTTTGAATTTTCATTTTTAATTTACTTTTGTATTTGACGTCAGAAATATTTTCGTTCGGAAATAAAACCAGTTGGGAAGGTTAGATCACATGGGAAATTTTAAAGTAGGTGTAATTATGATAGTTAGGATTATCAAAATTATAGTCGGTCTAAGCCGACTATAAATACCCTACACATATGTGTGGTTACCATTCAAAGTGATATATAGGTCACCAGGGTATACATTGTACATTTTATATGAGGTATTTGAACATAAGTGGTCGGATCATAGGTCACAATGGACCGATCTCGCCAATTTTTTCGCACATACAGCGTAGGTATATTAGTAATCTAAGTTAAAAGTTTCATTTATCTATAATAATAATAATAGTTTGGCGCTACAGTCCTGTATAGAACTTCGGCCGAGCTCTCTCACCATTTTGAGCTGTGCGTGTTATATTTGTACTCAAAGTGGTGGGACCTACAGTTTATTGCCGAATCCGAACGGCTGGTGAGAGATTTTTCATAGGCAATGGTTTTACTCTCGTAGGTTTGCCATTTACTGACGAGAGGTAGCGCGGTATAGAAAATGTTTCTATGAAAAGATGTTGTTAGCCCCAGTCCAGTCTTGAACCGGGGACCTTACGGCTCGCAGTCCAACGCATTAACCACTGAGCTACCGCGGCTACAATTTTAAAAGTAGTTCTTCAATTTTAAAAGTAGTAGGGATTTCAACAGACAGACAGACGGACATCGCTAAATCGACTCAGGAGGTCATGCTGATCAAGAATATGTATACTTTTCCATACCGGAGATGCTTCCTTCTGGGTGTTACAAACGGCGTACAAACTGAATATACCCTTTCACTCTTAGTGTAGGGTATAAAAAAAATGTAAACACATGCTAAGTTCGTAGACTCTTTTTCGAAAACTATTTTGTGTACATTGAATATGAAAAAAATATACGACAAATTAATATAGAGTACCCAGTAGGAGCAACTGACAGAAAATAAAATGCATGGAAAATGATGATGGTAATTGTAAAAAGTTATTGTGTTACGAAGTAAACTCAAGAGAATAAAAAAAAATTAATGCGATGGTGCCGACCACGACTATGATGCGAAGGACGTAATAGAAAAGATAGGTAAAGAAAGAAATTTTCTTTTTGTATTTTTCTGTTTTTTTTTTTTTATTGTCATTGCGGATGACATATATAGATGACGCATTTATTTAAACCAATCATAAAGCCCCGTTCTGTCCACAAGAGCTTCTATAACGCTTTGATTTTGAAATAATTCTCGTAACGAGAAACCTTCATTATCTCGGTTCAATATCGGCCGACCGTTTTGGTAATAATTTTCTATATTATCATTGCGAGAGATGGCATCGAAATCGGAAAAATTCTTCGACATTTCGCAATATTTTCGTTGCGATATCGAAACAGTTTGGTATACTGGGTTCAATCTCCATAAGGTACTATCTTCAAATTTTTGACTTTAATAATATTTCTCAAAACTAATAATTATTTTAATAATTATTTATATCAGACATATTCAAAAACATTTATTATTTTTGATTTTTATAAACATTTATTGAAAATATTAATTATTTTCGTTAACGATAGCATTTTCGAAAGAAATGGCTCGTTACGATATCTATGTTAAAAGTATTAAAAGTAGTTTCTACAGCATTTTATTTAAATTTTACGTGCATAATTTGCTTGTATGTTTTTATACCCTACACTAAGAGTGAAAGGGTATATTCAGTTTGGTACGCCGTTTGTAACACCCAGAAGGAAGCATCTCCGGTATGGAAAAGTATATATATTCTTGATCAGCATGACCTCCTGAGTCGATTTAGCGATGTCCGTCTGTCCGTCTGTCTGTCCGTCTGTCTGTCTGTCTGTCTGTCTGTTGAAATCCCTAAGACTTTTAAAATTGAAGAGCTAGATAAATGAAACTTATAACTTAGATTACTAATATACCTACGCTGTATGTGCGAAAAAATTGGCGAGATCGGTCCATTGTGACCTATGATCCGACCACTTATGTTCAAATACCTCATATAAAATGTACATATAAAGATCAATTTTTATGTATACGTGCTTAGGTAAACTTTTTTGGTCAAATATATATTGATATCATGCTCAAATACATGATAATAATGTTTTCCGGCGAAAAGACTTGTGGTTCACAAAAAAAAAAAATCGAAATTCGGTACACCTACCCATTTGTAAATATGGGTATCAAATGAATGGAAATTCTTCAGCGATTGAATGTTTGTAGTTATTTTCAGGATTCGTATACCCTGGTGACCTATATATCACTTTGAATGGTAACCACACATATGTGTAGGGTATTTATAGTCGGCTTAGACCGACTATAATTTTGATAATCCTAACTATCATAATTACACCTACTTTAAAATTTCCCATGTGATCTAACCTTCCCAACTGGTTTTTTTTGTAGACATATAATTTAATGCAGAAAATATACATTGTCCCGAATTCGAACCAATGTGGAACATTTTTGCTATCAAATATTGGATTATTCGGTAATTAATTATTTTAAATAATTATTATAATCAGACTTTTCCAAATAAAACTTATAATAATTATGACTCTGATTGCGTTGTGTTCAATTTTGAGAAATTCTTCGGCGAAAGTGTGAGTGTGGGATTGCAAAAACAATATCCATTTATAGTTAAAATATGAGAAATATAGAAACATTAGGTCATGTCAATAGTTTAATATAGTTTAATTATGCTAGTTTAATAATAGTTTAATTATGCACCTATTATGCACCTTTTGTGCCTTTTTGCAAGTTTTAGGTTTTTTTAATGTTTTGCCTTGAATAAATATTGAACAAAAAAAAGTGCGTCTATTCCCATCTTCCCCAATCCCCCTCATCCTTGCATCCGCTACAGCGACATCTGGTATACCGAATCTTAATTTTGCAACTTGGTGTAGTTAGCCTGTATTGTCTCATGTAATTGAGCGGTCTTGCAGTATCGTCGACGATATACGTATAATATTGCATTTTTAATAATATATCAAATATAATAATTTATGAAAATTAAGAAATTAAAAAGATATCCTACTTACTTTTTACTGTCGATTAGAATGTCTTCCATTTTCCATTGCCATATAATATCACTGCTTGTTGATAAACAGGTCATTGTAAAATTATTTCCTATTTCAATTGTTTTATTTTCTGAAATATATAAAATATACACTGTAACAAATTTATAAATAAAAACAGTAATAAGTTTAAGGTGCTTATTCAAAGTGCAATTTCAGTTTTTTTTTATATTTGTACTGTTTTTGAAAAATTTAATTGCCTATTTACATTTTTACTCCCCAAATTAATACTACACCGAAAAACATACTGCATTAAAAAAAAATGTCTTTAAATCAAATACATATGTATACACCGAAAAAAATACTGTATTAAAAATAAATAAAAATTATTTTAAAATAAATACATATGTCTTTGATTTACGTCCAAAAGCATATACATTGATGTAGTTGTTTTAGCATGACAAATAATTTGAATACATTTTATTCGAGCTGCCATATAATGTAAAAGTTCTTTAGATTTTTGTTAATTTTTGTATTTTCTAAGGGTAGCAAAAAGTCTCAACGTTTTTCGACGGATTCTAAAAATATACATATATACACTGGTGGTCAAAACTTAAGCAACCAAACTATCACTAATAAAACACTAAAAATAATAGACAGAATAAACTTTTTATTTTCTTTAAGAATATATTAAAATATTATCTTGAAACAAAAATCACAGACAAAATAAGTTAGATGCGTACACCCAAAAAACTATTGTTGTACTATTAACAAGATCAGCTTGGTTAAATTTCTCTTAAAAAATATTGGTATTATAAAAACATCCATGTTGTTGCAACAAGATTCTTATTAATTAAAACACATGTAGTCTTGTTGAATTGCAACAGCATTTATAATGCTAAGATATTATTCTTGTTAATAAAAATAGATTTAAAAAAAATTAAGCATGTGACGCTGTCACTTTAAATAAAATGTAAACAGTAAATCAAAACATTTGAAGATAAACTCAGGTAACAATTAAAAAAATTAAACGACTGATTCTACTAATGTATATTATATTTGCATGAGCATGGAACATTTAATCAAGCCACTCAGCAAAAAGGATCACAAAATGCAGAAACATGAATTAAAATTTTTTAGACGCAACGGCTGTTTAATTCAGATTTTCTACGAGTATTCCATGTTCTCGGACGCTTGAAGCCATAAATGGGATTTTGACCCATTCGATTTCCCACTATGTCTGCTTCCGATTTCTGCAATAAAAAATGTCCGGTCTTTTTCGCTTTCCGACATTAAGCAAACGGACGGACAGACATAGAAACAAGCGGTCAGACGAACAAAACAAAAGAACTATCCGGGTAGTTCGAACAATTAATACCAGAGAACTCGGGTAATCGAGAGCTGCAAATTTTCTCAATAAATTTTAGAAATTAAAATTATGCTTTTTATTCAATAAAATAAATTGAAAGGATTGCGTTATTATTACAACGGGAATTATTTTTTAAGTGACATGATAATCTTGTTAATATAAATACATTCATTTATATATAACAGAATGTCTCTTGATATTAAAAACACTTTGTTGTACGTCAATTTAAAATATCTTAAAGTTTTACAATATTATTGTTTTTTTATTAACAAGATATCTCTTTGGACGTAAATTAAAAAGATGTATTGTTATATTAAATACAATTTTTTTTATAGTACAAGATTTTTTTTGGGTGTAGCCTAACGAGGAGAGCAGTGAACTTTAACTACGAAGTCAGGAGTTCGATTCCAGCATGTGACAACTGAAATTTTTTCTACAAATGTTATATTACACTGTGCGCACCTATTTTACCACCAGAAATGAAAGTTACATATTTTTTATGGATTTAGACATTCTATGAACAATGGCGTTTTCAGTTTTTTCCCCGCACGTCCAGTTTCAAGGATATTTGTTGAGGAATCAAGTTGAACTAAATTGAAATTCTGAAATGAAAGTTACATATTTTTTATGGATTTAGACATTCTATGAACAATGGCGTTTTCAGTTTTTTCCCCGCACGTCCAGTTTCAAGGATATTTGTTGAGGAATCAAGTTGAACTAAATTGAAATATACTTTATGTTTTATACTTTGTATTTATACTTTGATTTGTATTCTATATTGTTTGTTTCAAATGTTACACTGAAAATAATATTTTTCTTTGTCAATTAAAATGGCAACAAGCATGTCGATGGCGGGAAGGATCCCAATTTTCAATGGAAACAATTTTTCTATTTGGAAAACGCAGATAGGAAGCGCTCCTGCACAAGAGTCGGCTTCTGAAAATTGTAAAAGGACAAACACAAGTACCAGCAGAACTTCACGAACGAGAGAATTGGAACGAGAAAGATCAGGATGCACGCGCCGACATCCTAATAATGGCTCTGGCGCCGAAGATAATTGCACTTGTGAAGGGATTTTCAACATCAATGGAAATCTGGGACTTTGTAGCGGATTTGTAGTTTACACGTTGATGTTGTTCAAAATGCCCATCATATTAGTCATGATAATAAATGGTACATTGACAGTGGGGCCTCTTCACACATGACAAACCACGAACAATTCTTTGAACATATTGACAGAGAATACGTAGGCACAGTGCAGCTCGCAGACCAGAAGCAGTTATCCGTTCAGGAAATAGGCACTGTTTCGTTGGACATAAAAGTAAACAATGAAGTGAAAGAAGTTAAACTTTATCGAACACTGTATGTCCCTGGATTAAGAACTAATTTGATATCCACTAGTAAGGCGACTGACAATGAATGCGTTGTAGAAATGAAAAACTCTTCTGCCAAAATAATTAGAAATGGCGAAATTTTGCTGGAGGCTAGAAAGGAATACGGCCTTTATGTGGTCAATACAGTCGAAAAGCATGGTGGCAATGCAGTTAATAACAAGCTAGATCATATTGAGCTGTGGCATAGAAGGTATGATCATTTAAATATGAACTCGCTAAGAATGCTTAAGAGTAAGATACAGCAGATGTCAAATGCGTTGCCTGTATTAGAGGAAAGCAGACGAAAGATTCGTTTCCTAAAAAGTACGAAAAATCATCGAAAGCAGTATTAGAACTAGTGCACACAGATTTATGCGGACCTATGAGGACAGAGTCGATTGGAAAAAGTTGTATTTTGTTACTTTTATTGACGACTACTCGCGCAAAGTTTTCTTCACATTCTTACGCCACAAATCTGAATATCTATCTGCATTTAAAGAGTTCAAGGTAGCTGCTGAATTGCAAACAGGTAAACGAATTAAAATCCTCCGCAGCGACAATGCCAGAGAGTTGATAAGTCGCGACTTTACAAAATATTTAAAAGATAACAGTATACTGCATCAGCTGGCGGTAGAATACACGCCGCAACAGAATGGCGTTGCAGAACGGATGAATCGAACGCTTGTAGAAATGGGAAGATGTTTAACGTTGGAAGCGGACTTACCAGAAATGCTCTGGGGTGAAATGATTAACACTGCGGCATACATTCGAAACAGATGTCCGACAAATTTAAATTCCCACAAGACACCAGAGGAGCTTTGGTCTGGAAAAGTTCCAGACATATCTTATTTTCGGCAGATTGGTAGCAAATCATTCGCATTCAACAAGAAACCAGGCAAAATCAAGTGGCAAGCAAGAACCGAAGAATATATATTAGTGGGGTATTCAGAAGAGTCTAAAGCCCACAGATTGTGGAATAGTGCTACGCGCGAAATTATTAAAAGTCGTGACGTTCGCACACGATTGGAAGAATCAAGACGAATACAATCCAGATGGTTTTATTGAATTCAGGATGAACTTCAGCAGCCAAAGGCAGAACAGCGAGCCCGAACATGATTATGATGAAGTTCAGAATTCGAAGGGTTTGAGGATGCTGATATAGAGCGGCCGGAATCAGAGCACGTGTATGAAGATGAGCCTACTCAGGAGTCAAATGAAGATTTGCCAAGTACACTGGAAAACCAATTAAGCGAAAGCAAACAACAGCCAAATGCATTTGATTCAATCAAGTCTCGACTCAGATCATGGAATTTCAAGGGTCAAGATGTCGCTCAAATGTCAATGGAAGATGATCCCAAAACTTTGAAGGACATCATGAAGTCGGCACACAAAGATGAATGGTTAGCAGCGATACAGTGTGAGTACAATTCTTTAATCAAAAACGAGACATGGGAGTTAGCAAATCTACCAGAAGGTAGAAGTACTGTCGGTTGTAAATGGGTGTTTACAACGAAATATCGACCAAATGGAACCATTGAAAGACGTAAGGCTCGACTTGTTGCAAAGGTCTATTCTCAGAAGTATGGCATCGACTACATGGACACGTTCGATCCTGTAGTTCGCCAAAATACTTTGCGCCTTATATACGCTCTTGCTGTTGAGAACGATTTAAAACTGAAGCAGTTAGATGTATCAACTGCATTCTTAAATGGTGATATAGATGAAGAGATTTATATGGATCAACCGGAACATTTTGTTGAAATGGTTGGATTACATAAGAAGGTTTGTAAACTCAAGAAAGCTATCTACGGCCTCAAACAAGCTGGAAGGCAGTGGTACAAAAAGATAGATTTAGCCATGAAAAATTTTGGATTACAAAAATCCAATCATGACCAATGCATTTACTATATGCGAAATAATGAAAATATAATGATTGTCGCCTTGTATGTTGGCGATATTGTTATTGCCTACAATGATAATAATACAATAGATAAATTTGTGAAAACCTTGCGAAAAAATTTTGAGATACGAGACGAGGATCAACCTAAAAATTGTATTGGGCTGAAGATAAACATTCACGAGGATGAACTATCAATTTCACAACCTGAATATGTAATAAATTTGGTGAATAAGTACGGATTGCAGAATTCAAAAGCAACTAAACTCCCAATGCAAGCAAAGATTTCTTTGGAGAAGGAACCAAAAATAGTTGGTGAAGCTAAAAAGGTTGAACAAGTTAAATTCCATGAACTTATAGGATCATTGCTGCACCTTGCAATATACAGTCGACCAGATATTGCATGTAGTGTCAACATGTTATCGCAATTTGCACAAGATCCGCGGAGTCAACATTGGAATGCAGCACTTCAAGTTGTCAAGTACCTTAATACAACAAGAGATGCTGTACTGAAATATCAAAAAACAGGATTGCCTTTGACAGGATTTGTGGATGCAAATTGGGCGCAGGACGTTAATGATCGTAAGTCTCAATCTGGGTTTTGCTTCATTTTAGCTGGTGCTGCAGTTACATGGGAGTCGCGAAAACAAAAGGTTATTGCAACATCAAGTGCCGAGGCGGAGTATGTTGCATTGACCGATGCAGCTAAAGAGGCTATGTATCTAGGATATCTGCTGCAAGAACTAGAATTCCATACGCAAAAACCAGTGACGATTTTTGGAGATTCACAGAACGCACAACATATGGCTAAATTTGGGGCACATCATTCAAGGACCAAGCACATCGACTACAAATATCATTTTATTAGAGACGCAGTTGAGAAAAACATCGTTCAGCTGAAATATGTCCCCACAAATGAAATGCCTTCGGATTCATTGACAAAACCAGTAACCAAAGCAAAACACTACTTTTGTTGCAATCAATTTGGAATGAATTTTCAATCTTGAGGAGGCGTGTTGAGGATACACTTAATGTTTTATACTTTGTATTTATACTTTGATTTGTATTCTATATTTGTATTCTATATTGTTTGTTTCAAATGTTACACTGAAAATAATATTTTTCTTTGTCAATAAATACTTTTGATAACGAACACATCGTTCGAATAACTTATAGTTTAATAATATTTGACAAAAACGAAAAACCACGTTTTTGAGGATTCTATTGGTTGGTAAGCGTTGATTATAATGTCAGACTTATTTTTATTTTATTCAAAACATGCATAACAGAACACAAATTATATGTACATATCAAGTTTTAAATTCCTTTAACAGGACCTGAAACAAAAAGGACTCATTTTTAGGCTAAAAATTAGGCTAAAAATTAGGCACAAATGTAATTATTCGTGGTCCAAAAATAAAATTAAAAATTGTCACGCCCTCTTAAATAATTCTAAAGTGACAAAACAAATTTTTTTTTCGCAATTTGATCCTCTGGTACCCCACAAAAATCAATAACTGACCGATGCAACTCGTTTCAACAAGTACTTTTTTGGATAATGCGAAAAAGGCACCAAGAATAAAAAATAAAAAGACAGTACGTACTCTGCGCAATAATGATCTATGTGTGATCGAAAAAAAAAATTGACCAAAAAGTCTCATGGTTTCCTCCAAAAAAAGAAAAATTGTTTCGGTCGATATTCTGTTCTCTATTTTTAGGCGCTACCACGAAACCCCTCTGCAAAAAGTATTCTTTATTTTGTCATTTTCCGTCCATTTAAAGTACCGTGGCAATTAAATTTTTTTTAATTACAGCCGCGGTACTGATAAATAAACATACAACATTTTCAAGGAATCTTGCAAACAATTTTTTTTTTTTTAATTTGCATTATTTTTATTTTGAATGTCAAAAATATGTTTTTTGAGTTGCCAAATACACAAATTATCAAAAAAAAACGTAAACAATTGTATTGAAAATTGTCCTTGCTAAATACAAAAACATTGATTGGAAACGCGAAATTGAGAACATTGAGAGACTACGCAACGGCGGACGAATGTGGCGTAAAGACGAACCAATACGTAATATATACAGCATACCATTTTATTACGTATGTGAGTTAAAACCAGACGAAATGTTTCACTCATGAAATTATACAGCATAAGGCTGTGAATTTTCGTAACAATATTTTTGACATCAACAAATATAAAATTTTAATTGACAGTTTGTTTGAATTTTATTTACCTAATAGATAACTAGGAAATCAACCGTGTAAGATACACTACAAATTGCTAAATGTAGTCTTCGAAACTTTGGATTTAATTCAAGCCAATTCTATGCCAATTTTTAAAGCGGTAGACATTGATTGAATCTATTAGGTTCTGAAGAGTTGTCTTGTTATAAAGAAGAAATTCAAAATAGATTTGATCAGGCACTTAGTCTGTTTCAATTTTCGCCCATATGACTAATTCAGTATATAGAAGAAAACGGCTTCCAAATCCACAAAGTATGTTTTAACCAAAGGTTATACAGCAGCTCCCAATAGCGAAAGGAATAATTTTAAAAATAGAATAATTATCTTATTTATAAAAAATCCAAAAATATACATAAAAATCCAATAAAATCCAATAAAAACCAAAAAAAATCCGGCGGTGTGAATTTTTTTAAAAACATCCGTATTTATTCAAGCCATGTATTGGACAGATAGCGAATTTTGACACCCACAATTTCGAGATTATGAAGGACTTGGTTTATCTGGGATCCAACATTACCAGCAACCACGACGTCAGTCTGAAGATTAAAGGGAGTATAACTCCTGCCAACAGGTGCTACTTTGGGCTCAGTACAAAATTGTGAAGTAGAGCCCTCTCACGCTGGACAAAAATAACGCTCTATAAGTCACTCATCATGCCTGTCCTACTTTATGGTACATGGATGGTGTATGGATATGAATTTCGGAGTGAGCATTCTGCACTCAGAGATGGAGCCCGCGCGAATGTGTTCACCAACGACAAGAAGGAAAACATCTTCTTGTAATTTTTGTAATTAATTAAATGTAATCTGTAAGGGATATATCCCAGTAGATGAAAATAAATAAATGAAACATGGACGCTGGCTTCCACCGATGAGAAAGTGCTGGAAGCGTTCGAAAGAAATATTCTCCGTAAAATCTTTGGCCCTATCTGCATTGTTAACGAGTATCGAATCAGGATGACATGAGTTGTATAAGTTATTCCGCGACATGGGTTTAGTCAAGTACATCAAGATCCAGCGGCTTCGCTGGCTAGGTCATGTCGAACGAATGGATGAAAAAGCTCCAGCCATGAAGGTGCTTAAAACCAGACTCAAAGGACAGCATAGAAGAGGGCTTCCAAATCTGCATTGGAATTACCATGTTGAGGACAACCTGGCAACGCTTGGTATTTTTAACTGGCGTCAGCGCGCGCAAAGCAGAAGCGACTGGTTTTATAAATGTAGTAACCAAAACCAAACTAATTCTCCGCTAAAATAACTTTTCTAATATACAATTCTTTCTTCCCAGTAGAATTCTTTCCCGTAAAATTCGTCCCCGTAGAGTTTTTCCAGTAGAAGTTTGGTTAGTTTTAGTGTGATGAGTTTTAGTGTGGTGAATTTTAGTGTGGTGAGTTTAAGTGTAGTGAATTTTATTGTTGTGTTTTAGTGTGATCAATTTAAGTGTGGTGAATTTTAATGTGGTCAGTTTAAGTGGGTGAATATGACTGTGGTGTTTTAGTGTGGTGAGTTTTAGTATGTTGAATTTTAGTGTGGTGAGTTTTAGTGTGATGAGTTTTAGTGTGGTGAATTTTAGTGTGGTGAATTTTAGTGTGGTTGATTTTGTTTTTGTTTTCTATTCTTTTTTTATTTTTTTATTGTTTTTGAGTTATTGTTTAAGTTTTGTGCTTTTACTTTTGTTTTTGTGTTTTGCGTTTTTGATTTTGTATTTTTTTTTTTATTTGTGTTTTTTGTTTCATCTTCTTAGCTTGTGTATGTGCCGACTTATGTCGTTAGAAAAGTTTAGGTTGTATGGGAGGTGCCACGCCCCTTTGTCCAATCCTGCCCATATATAGCCGGACTCCATAGTATCCTGGTGCAAAATTTCAGTTAAATCGGTTCAGCGGTTTAGTCGTGATGATAGACAGACAGACAGACAGACAGACAGACAGACAGACAGACTGACTGACGGACCAAGAGTTTCATATATATAGATAGATATTTAAAATCAATAATCATATTAAATGAAAAAAAAAACATAAAAAATGGTTTGATGGATATTTATTATTTAGCAATAATAAAGAAAATTCATTAAATACATACAATTTTAATAAGAAAATAAAAATAGAAAGAAAATATTATTCATTTTTTGATAAAAGGTGAAATTTTATTCCTTCTAATTTAGTTATTTTTACTTTACATCACTTGATATTGTGTCCTTATTGCTCTAAAAAAAAAAACTATAAAATAACAGTACAGAACAAATGAAGGATTTTTTATTTATTCACTATCTTGGTATGATATTCAGATGGATTTAATAATTCTTATTAAGACATCATAGTAATTTGATATTGCCTAACGTTATTATACAATTTGGACTTTGATTTCTTTGCAGTACGATTTTTTTTTATTTACTTTGTATTTCATCGAGAATACTTCAGCTTAAGATTTGAAGTAAATCTAATGGAATACGAGTGCATCGGACTAAAGATAAAAAATAACTGGAGAAAAAATGAATGGAGATAAAAAATAAAATTTATTTTCTGTTGTGCTGTGTGTAATTGTATTATTATATGGTCATTGGTATACTAAAATTGTACATAACATATTTAAATTATTTGTAATGGAATAAATAAAAAGTATTCAAAATTGTATTTTTTAATAATTTTTCATATAAACCAAAATATCCGCAAAGGTGCGGATATTAGAAAATAAAATTTAAATTAAAATTAAATTCTGAGTCCGGTCGTAGCGAAAATCCAAATCTTCGCTACGAATTCAAATTTGTATCTACTTTATGATCAGTGCGTAATGCGATTCAGTGTGAATATGTCCGAATATATTCTATTCCGCATGGATCCTACAGTAGCTAAAATTTTGTATTCGTACGGAGATTCATAGTACCGCTACGACGGGACTCAAAATTGGGGTGAGAACATACCATAAGCTGCAAATACTAATATAAACTATAAAAATTAATTACATTGGAAATAAATAAAAAAAAAAAAATTATTAATTTAATTTGAATGTGTCATTTTTAAATATTATGCCATCAAAATACCATCTTAAAATTTGACACGAACATTTATAATAAAAAATAAAAAAATTTGAATTAAGAACTTGCAATCTGAAGTGCAGGGATAATGATCGTTACCCACCTTAACGGAGTTACTAACATCAATAGATGATGCATATGAACCACCTTTCAAAAAGTTATTTTTCTAACTTTGAACAACAGTATTTCTGGAAATAATACATATCTCCGAATCCAAAATTCTATTGATTATTTTAAATTTTTATTTCAACATTTTGATATTTCGACAATTTAATTTTCGACATTTTTTGCTCCTATAATAAAAATGTGTGCATATTAATTTTCAAAGTTTTTTTTTTTACATTTTCCAGCTTTAAAATATTTTTCGACATTTTTTGTTTTGCCCAAAAATTGTTTCGGCATTTTAAGGCTCTTAATATTTCGACATTTTTTTTTCGACATATCGTACGGATCCCGTTGACAATATTAAGACCCAAAATTTCTCGAAGATACTTGAGCCTTAAAGTTGTTATGGTTTCGTCATTATATAAGCAAGTTGTTCTTGAGTAGCAGTTGGTTTGACTTCTATATTTCTCTCAGCTACTTCATCACGAACAAAAAAGAATTTTAGAGCCAAGTGTTCGACGATGGTATTCGAGATTTTGTTCTGAATTGTTAACTCGTAACCAACCGTTTCTACATACATTCGTTTTAACCAAATTATTTCCTTGGTTGCTTCTGTTTCTGCAACTACTTCGACTTTTGTCGTTGATGTAGCCACTATTGGTTGCCTTTGACTGAAATAATAGTAGTGCTATCGAATATGTTACAAAATCGAAATATTTTTATATAGTTACTGAATTGAAAGTTTGCTTTTGTATTAGTAAGATTAATTTGAACAAATTTGTAAAATATTTAATATATTTTGTTATGTTTTGATTGAATATAGGACCCATATAACAACGTTCTAATAAAACCCCAAAAAATGCTTTAAATTGTCTCCTGTAAAAAATAATACTTTTAAAAGTATTAAAAAAATTTTAAGAATATCGTTTATTGCTTAACTAAAATATGAAATAATACAAAGATTGTGCAAAAAAACATGAAACTCCTGAGTAAAATGAAAAAATATAACAAAAATTTACTTGTTTGAAGTTGACATATGATTTGAGTGAACATTTCAACGGCAGACATGAAAGTAAATAAAAATCTTAGTATGCAGATCGATAGATTAACCATTGAAGAACAATTCATATAATAACTTTTATCTGGGATAAAATCACAAACAAATTTTTAGACGTAGCTAAATTTTGCATAAAATCATAAGTTTTCTCATGACTATCTGCCTGTCCTATTTGTGCAAATATATTGCCATTTTCTATTTTTTAATAAATTAAAAAAAGGTTTAATTAACCTTTTGGTATTCTCGGAAACAGTACATGAGTATTTGAGCTATTAGATAATACTAAATTACACTAATGGTCAAGTGAGATTGTCATGAGAAAACTTATGATTTGTTGTAATATTTAGCTATTTTTTTACTCTGCATCCATTTTAACTTGTTACTATTCTAGATAAGTAAATAGTTAAAATGGATGCAGAGAAAAAAAATAGCAAAATATTACAAGAAATGGTCACTAATATAAATACTACATATTTATATTACTAGGTTAGATTTCACTGCAGGGTATTCTTGCTCTCTTCAGAATGTCTAAAATTTCTTCGGAACATACACAGCTATGTGGTCATCTCATCAAATGTTTTTTCATTATTGTTTAACAACGACATCCAACTTGATTTGAATATTTCGAACTGACGGTGAAATTTGTAAAATTTTGCACACAAAAAATAAATCCGGCAAAACATTTTCATTTCGAGCTCTTAATGCATTATTCATTGAAAACATACATTTAATTAGTAGAACTAACAAGTACAACTAAACATAACACTACATTAATAACTTCAACAATAGTTGAGACGCAGCAATAGTTGAATTTTTAAGTTATAGTGATATGGCGATAGTTTCTATTATTTAAAATATTTAAACTCGAATAAAAAACATTGAAACATATATTTTTCCGTTTGAAGTCTAACTGCAGCGCATTTGTATAAAAAAAGAAATAAAAATAAACCATACATTTCACTTCAAAACAATCTCAAGTCAATTTCTGGTAAATTACAAGTGTAGCTTGGAAATATTTATTGTACAAGTTGTTCATAAGTTTCTAAAAAGTGTGGAATATTCACATATTAGTTTGCTTATAGTGCAGAATTGTTTGCAGAAATTGCGGTGTGTTATGTATATTACAAGTGTAGCTTAGAAATATTTATTGTACAAGTTCTTCATAAGTATCTAAAAAGTGTGGAATATTCACATATTAGTTTGCTTATAGTGCAGAATTGTTTGCCCAAATTGCTGTGTATTATGAAGTTGATTTCATAATACACATATATTTACACTTTAGACTGACTTGATTTATACATTTTAATATAGTTACTATAGTTTATATAAACTATTTATGTAGTTATACTCAAGTCTTTATAATACGTGATTATGAAAGTCGATAAATATTATTGAAAACAAGCAACTTCAAAAACAAACATGACGAAATGTTAGTTGGGATTAGTCATTTAGGCAGAAATGAAATCACAATTGTTTGATGTTTTTCAATATTTATTGTTAACTCGCTTGTTTTTGAATTCATTAATTATTGAATGTTATTCTGATGTGATTGTAATATCATTAACCTAAAATTTCGATGCAATAAAGCCGCAATTAATATATTTATTGCCCATGTTTCGGTGCGTAGCCCTCACTTCAGACCGAATGATTTGGTCCGTAAATACAACAACCAATGTTGAGTAATACATGCAAAATAAATCCCTTGAATACAATAACTAATGTTGACTAATTCATGGTGAACCCTGAGAAAGTTCTCACTATTGTACAGAATGTGGCTGTAGTTGTCCCTTAACATTTTTGAATATTTGACCACTAAATAAAGGATATCCACTTTATTTACGTCCTTATTAATATAAGATTTTGAAGGACATTTTAATATGATTATGGTAATGCTATAAATCTCTATACATTTGAATAGACAAAATATGAATCTAATAAGATCTTGTCAGATAAACGGCATAGATTTATAGTGTTAAACATTAAATTATAGTCATATTTTACATAAATAAAATTTATAGATACCTTGGGCTTGTGATAAAAGACACTTATTATTTAAAAACAATGTTATTAAAAGCAAACAGTTCAACAAATATGTGAAGTGCCGCCCTTGTTGTGGACTGTAATATGCAAAATTGAACATATTTGAATTCAAAGCGTCCCGCATATTAATAATTAATGTATAAAACATATGCATGAACAACACTACACACTATTAAAAAACTCTTATTTTTTTGTACTCATTTTTTAATATGAAAAAATCTTTAGAATTAAAGACTCCATTTTCGTATCAAAATTATATATATTTGTTGACACTAACAGTGTTGCCATACTCATATATGGGTACTACACCCAAACATATCATTGCCATACTACACAAAAATATATCTCTCAACCATACTTGCCAGGTCTTTAACCCGCAGTAAATACATTTACCACACCACAGAAATACCACTGAAAATACCATGGTATTTTTCCAATAACCCAATAAACCAAAAACCTGGATATTAAGTGATTATCGAAGGTATATTGAACATGGATATCGAAGCTTTCACTGGAGAAAAGCGTTCAAATTTGTAACCTTGAAAACCATAGCGTTCTCCCTCTAAACTGGTAGCTTTTTATCCAATGGAATATAGCCTTTACCTAAACTTGAATTCTGACATTCAATATACATTCGAGGTTTAACTCAATTGTAGCTATAAATAAAACGTGGTTCTTCACGTGATGTTTAACATAATTTTTAACTTGAAATCAACATTCAAATTACACTTGAATTCATATTTCCTAATTAAAGGTTTAAATATAAAATAAAAGAAAACGCATATAACTTATAATACTATATATTAAAAGGAATTAAAGTATGTTCTACATTAGATTCTCGCTTCTGTGAGATAACAGACAGCTGCAACATCACCTGCGCCGGTGGCAGTGAACAGGAACTTCTTGTAAAATCCACGACGTGCCGCGAAGATCAGACCAGTGAATCCAATTGTGCCACTGCGATGTATAACATTGTCAGGTTCGCGGAAAATATCAATGGTGTCTGCGTATGAATGAAAATATATTAATATTTCATAAACGTATTCGTAAACCTTGGCCACTTACATTGTATATCAACTCATCGTGCATTTTCCGTGCAGTAGAATTCTCGGGATGACTTTCGTGTTTGGACCTGCACCTTGATCATGACATTACATCCACACTGGCTGTGAAAGAAAAGTCTCCAAATTTATCGAACATTAAACTCATTGCTTATTGGGAAAGGGCCTCCCAACCCAACAAGACACTACCCAATATGCCACAGAGTAAGCGTTTGAAAAAATAATCATAATTGCCTTTAAGGTCTAGTGTGTTTTTCAAATCAGTATGAAATATAAAATAAGTGCTATTTTTTGCTCCTACTCTGAATTTGAAAATGATTTGATAATAACATAACCAAAAAGGGCAGTAAAAATTAGAAGCAAAAATGTAGTGACGCTAAAAACAGTATGTTTTAAATGATTGCAATAGAAACCCTGACAAAAAAATGTAACATAACAACGCGCGTCCAAATCTATTAGTGTTTGAACTTCTGTGAATATTTAAAACAATGTACCGACCGCCCCCGCAAACCTTGAATAGGCTCCAGAATTATATTCGAGAGCTTGAAACATACAAGCTTAGAAAAACACGTCTACCACATTTTGGACGCTGGCATCGATTTTCTGAAGTTGTCTTGGCGCTCGGGCTTGAAGTGTACGATATTGGTTGGATGACATATAACGGGATAATGAATTGCAAAATGCCCTTTTTGTTGTCCTATATGAGGATTCCCTTTTTTATTTTTTTTGCAGGATTAAAGGTCCATTCATATCAGACAGCACGTTACGTATCATGCACGACAAATATTCTTCAGTACAATTTATATGAGAGTGTTCATATCATGCATTTTGGGTCCGTTCATGCACGTATCGTATCATGCAAAATATTTTTGCAGGAGCCTGCCGCATGCATTGTTGTAGAAATATAAAATATTTACTGCTTTTTCACGTTTTTTTACAAAATTTTGATATTGTAGTGTTATTGTAGTATTTTTTAATTATTTTTTGTTAACAAGACTACACTCTCAGAAATATATTGTTGCTTTTTAACAATATGAGATTGTCATTTCATTATACAGTAATTATGTGGCACCTCTATCTTCTGGCAGCGAGATACATGTCAGTTTATTTTTGTTATTTATTTTTAAAATCAAACAAATTGTAAGTTATATTTAATAATTTTATAATTTAGTAATTATTATAGCTTTATTAATTTTGTTCAGATACGGCAGTCACCAACTACAATGCTCGTCAAGGGCAATGCCTTCGGACCCAACTGGATGGCGATTTATATGCAAAATTAATAAATCTATCTGCCTGTGTACGGCCAGATAGATGATGTATGCCAGCAAGCAGTCCTTCATGCAGCTGTCCCAGTGTTGTTAATTTCTTGACGACACATGTGCTTGCAGAACATGACCTTCTTTGTGGCATTATATTAAACTTATTGCAATTAAAAATTTTAAAAACATTTCAGTGACATTTCATTTTTATTCATTGACAATCTCGATTGTTATCAACAACAATCTCATGACATTTTCAATATTAACAATCAGAATGTCAAGCCGACAATGATATGACAATCAGATCATGAGATCTATTTTGAACATTAAGATTGTTACAATATTGTCGGAAATGTCAATATATTTCTGAGAGTGTACCCTTATTTAACGTCAACAAATTTTAATCAAATTTAAATTCAAAATTATAATATTGAAATCAAATATTATAATTGAATATTAAAACATTCGCGAAAATCACCCACTTTCCGCAAGAAACATTTGGGGCAAACGCGGCCATCTTTGGATTGACTTGAATTAGACTGTATCAGCTTCATCACCGTGTATCAGCTCCATCAATTGCCGGAACGCAACACCGAAGTAGTGTAGCTCTTAGTAAGTAGCTCTTACTGACGCGCAATGTGACATCGCCCAAGGGCCCTAAATCACCACTTGTGCCAGGCGCCTACAGCAGGGAACCAGCTCATGCAAACGCTACTCATAATACAAGCGTCTGCTGCAGCAAAAGGCAGTTGTACATCAACGAAAACGCTGTGACGCTGGCCACCAAAACCAAGAATCTTTACAATTTTTATTGTTTTGTCCAGCCTTTTCTCGATGCGAATAAATAAAAAATACTTTGTTTTAATTTAATTTTTGTTTTATCTTTCGGTTTCGGTAAATGAAATTTTCCTAAAGGTCCAGTTAGGAAAATTGAAAAAAAAAAACAATCATAGCTAATGCTAATCTAATCGAAACGCAACGAAGACACTCTTGCTCAGCATCTCCGGTGGGCAAGTCATCCACTTTCAGTAACAAACATTTAGGGCATGCGTCTAGCACATCTTTGAAAAATTGAATACAAAGGCATCAACTCCACCATCTTAAATGCTGCCACGGAAGATGGATGTAGTGCCCGCAGTCATTGGTCTCGCGAGGATCGTCTGTAGTAGTGCACCGATCTCAACAAATTCACGAATCAGATGAAGAACCTCAGCGCCAATAATGTCGCCAAGTAAAGCGTTGTGCAGTTCTCGCAAGACTTTGATGGCAAGGTGGCCTATAAGTTGGTGCACCTGATGGGGTGGTGTTACTTGATCGATTTCTGTGAGTTGTCGCATCAAGATCCTTCGCGTTGGACATGGCTTTAGTGTGCGATCACGTTTTATTTAAGCGCTGGTTCGCCAAATATTTTACATTTAAAACAAAATTATTTTATTTATATTTATTTTGACATTAATGGGAGGAAACCAAATATTCATGAAAGAATCAAAAAGGCTACGGTAGCCTTTATTGATATTATTTTATTGTTGTTTTGATTGTTGTTTTTGAGTCGAAAATTTTAATAAATTGCGCTGTCTTTAATTGCACTAACACCAACTACAACTCGACCAGTTGGCTAACGTCTCGCAAAACATTGATGAGCAGCAGGCCTGCGGTAGTTTCCTAAGCGGTTGCATCAACTATCGTTCATCAAAACATTTCGGCACGAAAATATATTTTCGTTATCCTGGATCGGAACGACTCAAAAACTGTTATTCGAAGTAGATTTAATATTTTTTCCTTTGTGGTGGCCGATTACCTGCAGTTTTTCCACATTTAACACAATTATTTATAAAATAATAACACATATGTTGTTTTCTTTGCAACAACATTCTGACACAATAAAAAAATAATAATTGTCAAAAAACTTCTACGTACATGCGCAGAAGATTCAAGTTTTGAGCAACGTTCTGCGCAATCTTTGTTTCTATTATTCTTGCACCACAATTACAAATCTACTAACAAGGTTACCCACATACAAAAAATAATTGCTTGGTGTGCAGTTGTTTCAACGAATATTCAATTGCATCTACCAAATTTCGTCTGCCTCAACTGAAATTCATTTGTGGTAAACAATAGTATGAAGCGTAACCAACTATTAGTTGAAGCAACTGCAACATTGATTGGGGAAACAAACTTTTTATCCATTTTAAAATTTTTTATTTCCATTGCTACGGAAACTAAATTCAAAATGAGAAATAACCAATATTTAGTTGACATAATAGATAGTTAGTTATATTAGGTTGTAGCAACGAATTTTTAATTGATTCAACTGCGAATCTTGTATAAAAGCTATGCCAAATCAGGACAACACCAGTCGCGCAAGCTTTAGATTTTTCACTCAATTTGTTTGGTGATGCGGACAGCGCGTGCCACGCCTTAAACAAAATTTGGAATTGTTTTAAGGCTTGTTCGTTTTTACTGTTCGGTTTTTTCATGCTCAAATATACTTTCCTCAACAAAAGACATACTATTCTACAGAGTTCTTGCTATTTTATTTCTGTATGTTTTATTTCTATATGCAGCCCTAGCGCTCCAATGTTTTGCAAACACGAAGTCAGCAGCACTACGAATCGTCGGCAAAGTTCGATCTCGGGAACGCTGTTGTGACGCTGACTTCGTGTTTGCAACACGTTGGAGCGCTACACACATAGAAAATAATTGTCGAATCCAACAATAATTTGAAAATATTTTCTGTTAAAATGGATCCACAAATATTATTATCAAATTATTGTCGGATATAACAATAAAATTATCAAACAAGTATTGAAAATAAAATTTTTGATTTTAATAATTTTATAGTTAGTTTCATTTTCCGCTTTGAATGACATTTTACATTATAAATTAATAACATAAGAAAATCACACAAAAAAAAAAAACACACACACTCGTTTAACATTTTAATGCATTTTTATTTGAAAAATATATAGAAATCGACATTATGGTCGGTTCGCCGACATGTTAGCATGCATCACTGCACACATAGAAAATAATTGTAGAATTTTGAAAATAAATATAATCAATTTCTTGAAAGCAAAAAACGACAATATTATTTTTAGTTTGAACATAATATTATTAATTTTCTATGACACCCCGTACACACATAGAAAATAATTGTTGATTTTTGAAAATAAATATTATCAATTTTTTATAATCTCAAAGCGACAATATTATTTTTAACTTTGAAAATAATGTTATTAATTTTAGTTCTTCAGTGTAGATAAAATTTGACGTATAAAAATATTATTTACATTTTGAAATTTTATATTTTTTGTTTTCAAAAAAAATCTTTATTATCGCTGATTATCGTCGTCACCCAAGCCATTACGCGGTTACATCTTCGCGCTATCGAATTGAGCGAGACCGTTCGTCGAGTGGGGACGAACTTAAGCCTGTCCACCACATATTCGCGCCAAGCGAATATAATGATGGCAGAACAACGGAACAACGAGCGAAAAGCCAATCGCTGAGCGACACCAGCTACGACAATGTCCTTGGCCAAATCAGTGAGAAATAGTGCAGTCAAATATTATTTATTTATTTCTCCATCGTCGGCAATAAGACAGAACAGATTTGACATCACCTGCACGCTTCTATAAATCGCGGCGGTGACCAACTCATTTTAACCGCTCGCTGTGGTGTGTGAATAGGCACACTGCCCAGCGCATAGTGCAGCTGAAGGAGATAAGGTTCTTTTTGCGGGGCAACATTGTAACGTTATTTTTGTGTTAATAAAAAATTAAAATAATTTTTAAAAAATGTTTGTTTTTTTTTCAAAATAACATTTCAAATTTGAAAATTTAAAAATGCCATTCAAAGCATAAATGAAAATTAACAATTGAAATTTTCAAAAACAAAAATGTTATGTTCAATACTTGTTTGATAATTTGATTGTTGAATCCGACAATAATTTGATAATAATATTTGTGGATCCATTTTAACATGAAATATTTTCAAATTATTGTCGGATTTTTGTGTGATTTTTTTATGTTATTAATTTAGAATGTAAAATGTCATTCAAAGCGGAAAATGAAACTAACAATAAAATTATTAAAATCAAAAATTTTATTTTCAATACTTGTTTGATAATTTTTTTGTTATATCCGACAATAATCTGATAACAATATTAGTGGATCCATTTTAACATAAAATATTTTCAATTATTGTCGGATTTGACAATAATTTTCTATGTGTGTGTTGGTAGCTTTGTTGCAGGACTTTTCCACAGCACGTCATGCTGCCTCATGGCGTCAGTCATCGGAATCGAGGACGGTCATGAAATTGGCTCTTTGCCCGGCATTCTGCTAATTTTATTCGCACAAGTGTCACGTCTCATGTGCAGGAAATCGATTATAAGTGATATGAATCTCGTCTCGCCTTGACGAACTCCGATGCGACCGATTCGACACCGCGTCAATTGTTCAACTCGACATACCCGATCTGGTGGCCGAGAACGGCGGCCTAATTAGGATCAGCTTCAATTCGGAGGATGTCGCGTGTCACCTTCAGATGCATTTCGCTGATGTAGCCGATCATATAAAAAAAAACATTGGTTTGTGTGCCGACGATACCGCGCGAAGATAACGAATATTTTTGAAGACAGAAAATATGAAATTTCAAAAATATAAATAAAAATTGTATATGTCAAAATTATGCTACAGGGTGTCATAGAAAATCAATAATATTATGTTCAAACTAAAAATAATATTGTCATTTGTTTCTTTGAAGAGATTGATAATATTTATTTTCAAAATTCGACAATTATTTTCTATGTGTGTGGCAACAGTCTTTATTTTCTACATATGAATTTACTATGTTTAATAACATCTTTACTACAGTAAACCAATGAATAGAAATATTAACATTTCAATTTATTATATTTATTTATAATTTTTAAATCAAACACAAATAAGTATATTATTAAATATTCACACTAATCGTCACTGATTCGAAGCAAGAACCGGCAGCAACGGGCAGAAGTAAATAATATTGAAGCATCTTAGGAAGGTGTTGCTACAATATGAAAAAATAAATTTAAAAATGTAATTTATTTAGTTACAACTTACCTGCGGTCGGTTGCCGCTTTTGGACATTTTCCATAAGTGTTGATAATGTCAAATAAAATAAACCGCAACGCAATCCCAACGGCTCTAACACACTGCGCAGCCTGCCTCAATCGCGCACAACATTGTAGGATGCTTCCGTAGACTCCAGTCAGCCGCCCAGCTTCAGCTTCGCGGGTCCTTGACACTGATATCCAAATTGTAACCCAAATAATATTAGATGCTTCGATCAGCAGAATGTGTCGTATCAGCTAGAACATGTACAAATAAATTTAAAAGTTGAATTTAATTTGTGACATCTTACCCGTAGTCGACCGTCGCTATTGAACAACTTTTATAAATGATGAAAGACGGTTGATTTGACACACAATTTACTATGAACTATTATAATGCTAATGATCATCATTATAATGATCATATCAATTCATAGTAATTTTACTACAAACGATAACGAATTATAAAATGTTATTGTGCATAGTAAAAACATATGAAACGTAGTAAAATTTTCGATATACTTTTTCCCTGGGTGTATAGATTTTTCAAATAAAAATGCATTAAAATGTTAAATCAGTGTGTTTTTTTTGTGTGATTTTTTTATGTTATTAATTTAGAATGTAAAATGTCATTCAAAGCGTAAAATGAAACTACACTCTCAGAAATATATTGTTACTTTTTAACAATATGTGATTGTCATTTCATTATACAGTGATTATGTGGCACCTCTGTTTTCTGGCTTTCAAATATATGTCAATTTATTGTTTTTATTTATTTCAAAATATTAAAAATTCAAACAAAATGTAAGTTATATTTTTATAATTAAATTATTCAATTTTTGTTGAACATATGTGCATTTTGTGTAGATATGGGAGCCACCAGAAAACGTTTGACGATAGAAATGGGACGGAAGTAAACCCTTTCTGGATAACGCATGCGAGTAACAAAAAGTGCGACTGTTCTGCTATCCACAAATGCTCAAGACCACTTCTGCCTTTCACATTGGCGTTAAGCTATTGACGACGACCAAATCTACTAAAGACTTTCAAAAGATGTTCTCTTAGTGTACATTTCTGCACTATAATTGTTTGCTAATAAAAATTATAAAAATATTCGTGTGACATTTTTTGTCTTATTAAATGACAATGTCGATTGTTATTCTTAAACAATCGAATGACGTTTTAATATAATAATCTGATTGCCAAACCGACAATAATTTGACAATCTGATCATGAGATCTATTTTGAACATCGAAATTGTTACAATATTGTCGGAAATGACAATATATTTCTGAGAGTGTAACAATAAAATTATTAAAATCAAAAATTTTATTTTCAATACTTGTTTGATAATTTTTTTGTTATATCCGACAATAATCTGATAACAATATTAGTGAATCCATTTTAACATAAAATATTTTCAAATTATTGTCGGATTCGACAATAATTCGTTCTTTGGGTGCAAAAATACCGACTATATGCTTCCAACCCTTGCCTTCGATAGGGGCTTTAAGGCAACTATTCCCTCTAGAGAAGACAGGGAAGGAGGCACTTTGACAACTGGAAACACTCTTAAAGGTTCTTACCTGGCGACAAACTAGCTAGGAACCACACTGAACATTCAGACTGAGATGAGTAATCTGGGTATTCCCTTATAAACTTGTAAACTCATACTGGAGCAAAACACATTAATGAAAACAAACAAGAGTTGGGCGGGTGGTACAACCTGCTCCACCACCAAACAAGTATGGCCTAAGTTAGACTTGAAGAGATCTAAACAACACCTTATGATAAAAAGGAAGGATAATAGCACAATAGTTGGTGTAGGGTTATACTATAGTTGGTGTAGGGTTATACTAATAGGGTTATACTAATGGATATAAAAATTCGATTAATTGTAAAAAAGTAGAATATTCGATTTTTCCGTCGATAATTTTTTTTTATTAGTTGCTAGATAGCTAAAAAATTTGTTCTGACCAATATGCCCGATTTACATTGTATCTTCTGTGAGTCTCACCCCAAGAAACATTTATACGGAGCCTACGACACTCTCGGAATCACAATACCGTCATTAACGGCATGTTTACGGAGCATTGAACAAGTATCCATCAAGCATATACGATTACGCACCGTAAACGTACCGTCAAATCGGACGACTCCGTTAGAATTCCGTTTTGCTCCGTATTTCTAAATAACTCCGTATGATTGCCGTTTTGTTGTAGTCGTTTACGGTACCGTTGAAACGGAGTACTCCGTAAGTTTTCCGTTTATACTTCAACTTAACGGCACCGATTTTCTTCCGTTATTAGTTTAGTTTTGAAATTTTAATTCATTTGATTTTGTGAACAAAAACAATGACCTTGGAGGAGGAGCGCTGATGGTGCATGGAAACCAAACAAGATAAGTGTATGAAATATAAATAATATAAGTTTTTATACCAAACATTAGGTACATTCACCTAAATTTACAGTCCATTTTTGGAAATCTCCGATCGCTTCAAACTACTTTTAATTCAAGAAGGACAATATATATATGTGCTATGACTTGCAGAAATAGAAAAACGTTAGCACGCGTGAAAACATATTGGGAATGGCGCGAGAAGCGACGACGATGTCAAAGAGCTCTTGATCGGACACAGCCTCTGAATCAAGGTGTACTCTTCCTATGGTTTGCACTTCTTCAGACTAGGTGCGTTGACGCGACTTAAGTTTCGATTTGCGTTGGCTAGTCGCTGTTGCCTTTCCCAAACACGCGCATCTGCTTTTAAATTCAAATTTCAAATAAATATCAACAAATGTAAGTAAATGACATTACTTATCATAGTTGCCAAACTTTTACTATTTGTGGCGTAGTTGCCAACCTTATAATAAATTGTTCATGTGTGGTATTTTCTAAAGTTGCGGGAAAGGGGGTAATTTTGTAACACAATTTGTATAAATTAATCGTTTAAAATTTTTTCCACAGAATTGAAAATAAAAATATTAAATTTTATTAAAATATTAGTTCTTTTCTCATAATTTTTAATTACTATTTTTTTTTTCTATAATTTTTACGGAATTTATATTCAATTGACGTTGGCTTTAAATTAGTTCTTTTGATTTAATTATTTTTGTTATAATTAATAATATATATTTTTTATTTATTTGCAGATGTTAATATCAAAAAATAGATAGAGATCTTAACACGGCATTTCAACGAATAACTTTTTAATTACAGTAACGAATTACAGTCTTAGCCGAGGTTTACTGTATATTAATTAATTCTAAAATGTTCTAATATTTTAATACTTAATTTTATCATTATTTTTAATTATTTTTAATTTGTTGTAAAATAATAATAATATGCAAGCAAGTGTGTTTATACCATCATCAAGTATATACCGTTTATCATCTATAAAATTAAGTGATAATTTATTTACACATTGTGTATATAAAATATGGGCTTTAGATCTTATTATATACATTTCTCTCATTATAACTTTCTTATTGTAAAGGCATGTTTTATAATCATGAATAGTAAATGTTTTACTAACTGATTTTTTAACACCCTTGGTTTTTGATGTTGGTATATCATTTTCAACAGTAAAAAAGTATGTTTTGGGTTTAAGACATATTATTTCTTTCATTATTTTCGTCTTTCATCAAACCCACAACTTTACAATTATTTTGATGATAACCATATATATTAGGATACTCATAACTAGAAGTGTCAAAAATATAATTTGATGGATCAGTTTTTTCAACATCTTCATAAATGTCTTTATAGAAATCATTTGTTTTAATCTCAACTATAAGAGAATCTGTGTCCGTATAAGCTAATCTTACATTACTATTAAATTTAGTTTTTAAGTAATTATAATAGAAGTCGTACATTTTACATTTCGATAAATCTAATACACAAAATCCTGTATAAATAGGTTTATTTAACTTAACTTTAAGAACTTTTGATTCTATTACTATCATATTTTCATTAATATTCGTTCTACTATGGAATGCTGGATTTGCTATTATTGATCTGGCTCCTTTAACTTTACCATTATTCTCCCAATTGCAACAAATGTTTACATTTCTTCTATTTTCAACATTTTCCATAGTTTTGCCATAAACTGAATTATTCATTAATTTATAAAAATTTTTCTCAAACTCATTGGTAGCTTTAGACCTCATTAATGTATTCAGATCTATATACTTTTTAAGCCAACAACTTTGAGAAAACTCTAAAATTCTATATACTTTTTTTAAAATTAAACCATTTTTAATACATTCTTGAAGCATTTTATAATGTATTTTATACATATTCTTATTATTAAGATCTGCTATAAGTTTTTTAGAATTAGAATTACAAGAAGGTGGTGTTTTATTTTCTGGACAAAACGGAAAATCATTATGTAAATTATGAATTGAAGAAGGATATTCTAAGTCTACTTCAAAAATATATCCTTTAGAAGAATGTTCATTAATAGATTTAAGTTTTTCAATAGTAAACTCTGTAATTTCATATGACTCTAAAAATCTAAATTCCTTAAAAGGTAATGGCTGTGACATCGCATAACCATATAAATTATTTGCGTCATAATACATTAAATATGATGAACATTTAGATTTATCAAAGTTATGCATATATTTATTATTGGCTTTTACATGTCTAATCGAGCATTGTGTTAAACCTCCACGTATACCGTCTTGAATAAAAGTAAACATTTCTATATCGGTAATTAGTTCGAGGTTAATTTTAGTCATCTTGAGCATAGCATCCCAAGATAATCCGGGAGCAGTGAAGTAATGACACGGATCAAGCTCATAAATTTTTAGACAAATTTTTCTAAAATTCTCAAAAACATCCGCAAGTAAGACAACATCACACTTTAGGTATACTTCTAAATAATCTTTTAAAGATTTACAATTTAAAATGTTCCTTACATTCAGAGCATAAGCATAATCATCTTCAGAACACTCTTCATTAATTAATCTATTAAAAAACTTATCTTTAGCAAGGTAATTGATTTTCTTTTAACCTATTAAAGCTATCTAAATAATCATAAGGAAAAACACCTTTTCTATAAAATATCTTATACGAATTATTGTTAAAAACCTTTTTAGTTATATGGATTGACTCGTCATTTAGAGTTTTCACCAATTTCTCAAGGCTGCTAGGTAAAAATCTAAATGAATCTATAAATCTAAGTTGAAAACTATGATCTTTAGTTAAATTTATAGTTTTTGTTATAGATATAAATACCTCTTTATTAAGAGGTATAATATCAATAGCTCCCTCTACTTCGTTTAAATTTTGTATAAATAAATGTAGATCATATTTGGATAAATTATGAGTTATTACCGGAAAGAATTTAGTTCTTTTTGCTTTCAAATTACATTCTGTATGAGCAGATCCTAAATACTTTCCGGTAAAATGACAATGGTGCCTTACTTTTATACTAATATTATTACTTAAATCACTTTTACATATACAGCAGATTGTTGATTGATGGAACTCGTGCATTTCCTGGTCAGTTATCTTCATTGCCTTCATTGTGGAGTAAACGTTCCAATATATTTGCGTCGCTTTCGCAACTAAAGATTTTATCATAACTCTCGAACATTCCGGACCTATAAACGAAAGATTAAATATTATATATATATCGTTTTTTATTTTTATTTTTTAATTATTATTTTTTTCTTTTGTATTCACCTGTATAATTTTGTAGCTTATCGAAACGATCATCATATGACCCTTTCAAATACCAAGCAAATGCGCATGGTATGTGCTTCTGAATATTCGTTGTATACGTATTTTCTGGGTTATTTGTACAGCCAATAATCGGTTCCAGAATCGATTCAAAATCCATATAAAAAGTATATCCAACTGGGATGGTTTTTTCATAGGCTTTAAATGCTAGTGTGGACTCATTTTCCTTGGGCAAATACGTAATTTTTTTTTTACATGATGATTTATGTGCCTCAAGAGACTTTATAGATGTAAATTGTAGAATACATCCATTACAAATATACATTTTGTGGGCTCTTTTTCGTCCCTGACCGCTTATCAATTTACTTAGATCTTTTATCCAGACATAGTGAGTAATTTCTTCACTGTCACAAAATAGCAAATTGATATGTGTACTCTGTTCTTTTTCAGTGTGATAAATAGGTCCCAAAATTTCGCATTTTCCATCTGAAATATTTATTTACATGAAAATATTTATGCTAATGGAGTTGTTTAGCTCAAATATTTTTGTATTCTTTATAGAATGAGGGAAGTCTAATCCTCTAAATATCAAATTTATACCATTCACATAAATTTCCTCTGCTGTTATGTCGGAAATATTATATGAATTAATGCGATAGGGATCATTTATTTTTATTTTTGTATTAACTATTGCTGCAATAATAGCCCACTTAAAGCAGAAAATATCACTGTTTTGTATATTAATACATGCCTTTCTTTTTTCTATGTATGCTGGCAATTTCTGATATGATAATCCATTTAAGGGGCTATATTCACTTATATTAAGCTCAATTTTATTGATTTTTATCAAAACCCATCCACTATCCCGTTCTTGAAAGTTCTCCATTTTATTTATTAACAATTCTTCAATATTTAACAATTACATCTTCAATATTATCTTTGGTTAATATTGTTAGTGGTTTTGTTATATGTGAAAAAGTGCTTAGTTTAAATTCATCATCATCTTCGACAGAAGGTTTTGAAGGACGTATATAGTCAGCAGAGATCTCCGCATTCAATTTTAAAGATATTTTCTTATTTAATTCTCTTTCCAGTAAATTTTTAATTTTATTTCTTATTTGACCGAAATATTCATGTGGATTTATTAGACTTTCATCATCATTAGGTAATATGTAATCACATATTCTATTTTTAAATGCTTTTCGTACCAATTTAAATCCATCTATATCTGCAATCTCTGATGCTCTCTTATGCGCTGTTGATCTTAAATGGCCTCTCCATAGGGATTTGTGAACTGTAACATTACAGTTCTCACAGTAACGGCTCACCGATGATGATGTTGATGCGATTTCATATTCATTATTCAGCAAATCCTCATATTTTCCTTGTTTTGAAGGAATTTCCTCTTGAAAATGTTGACAGGAATGATGTTTTAATGTATTTGGTCTGCTAAAAGATTTACTACACTTTAAGCAGCTAAACTTTGTATTTTCATGTATTGTCGATACATGTCTCTTTAAATTATAGTTTTTCGCGAAGGACTTTGAACACAATGCACAGATAAACATTTTTTAATTTTTATAGAAGTTCTCGAAGTTGCAAACAAACGAACACTAACTTAAATTATTATTTTGAATATTAAGAAACTTCAACTTCAAATTTTACAGGAATTATTGAACATAAAAAAAGTGCAGTGTTGCAATAAAGATGTGTTACTGCAGTTTTAATTTACTGACTTCCGGTGTATTTCACTACTTATACATTAAATTTTGCTGAATTCAAATTTTTAAGTTCAGTTTAATATATATCATATTACATGCTTTGATATATAAAGGTGTTCTATACATGGATATAATAATAAAATTTACTCGTTTTCATACTTTTAATATATCAACATTAAATAAAAAAATGGAGTGTGAATTTTGCCCGCATTTAAAATTCTCGAAACAACCTTAAGCGGCATATCCTGCGAAAACATAATTTTTCATATAAAAAGGCAAAAACTAATACTTGTAAGTAAATAACTAAATATATTTTTTAAAATTATTTTATATTAATAATAAAAATTTTATTAACAGTAAATCCTCAAATTGAAATACTAGAAGTCGTAACACTCCCGCCAGTAAATTTGATAGATGTTGGAATTAGGGAAGGATTATTAGATGATGGACTAGACCATCTATTTCTTAACTTAGACGATCCGAGGATGTTAAATGCGGATCATCATTATTGTAATTTAATGGACGATGATGATGATAATATTTTATTAAACGCTCTACTGAGTTTTAAGCAAATAATGCAAATATAAGTTTTATAAATTATTTGTTATATTGTTTCAAATCGTTTTAAAATAAATAAATAAAACAATATGTATATATTTAAATATTTTATTTAAAATGAATATTTTTAAAAGTAAGTATATTGATACGTTTTTTTTTTTTTTTACTCATAACGTAAATCGAATAGAGCCATCCCCATTACTTCTGATTGTCGTCCTCGAAAAATAATAGACCACTTTTTCTCATTTATATTATATAAATATGGATCATCGGTTTCAACTTTTCTAGAAATTCTTGCTGGTAGATAAAACCATCTGTTGTCTGTTAGATGTACAATTAATTTTGTTCCATTAATTGTGTTTTTCCATTCAAATTTAGAAATCCTGAATTCCTGATCAATGGGCAAGTCAACTACTCTAATGTATGTAGAGAGGTTTCCTTTTGCTAAACTAATAATTTCAGCGAAATCCTTTAAATAATATAAATACATAAATCAATAAATACAAACAAAATTAAAAAAAAACAATCTTACCATATTTTGTTGTTCCATTAAAATTGTAATGTAGACGATGAATAAATTTAATTCAAATTTCGATCCATTTATATATAATGGATATCTCTTTAAAATGAGTTAAAAAGTGAATTCCATTAGTATAAATATACTCAATTAAAATTTTAAAGAGAGTAAATTAAATAAATCTCAAGACAAAAAACTCTATAAAAAATATACATGTTCTAACATGTTCAATCTTTTAAACATATAGTATAGAAAATGATTTAAAAAATGATCCCAATGGAACCTTATGGCTCCATTCATTCATATAACCAAATTAAACGACCATGACTTTGTAGAATAAAATCCAGTACAATAACCCTTATAGTAAAATTGGCCTTGAATTAAATATATGCCAATGCATTAATACAGAAGTGTCTTAACCTGTTTACAATAAAAAAAATTAACCACAAAAAAAATAAGCATCTAATAATAATATTCATTCATATATCGAAGTTTTAAATTACAATCACCGTTCCTCAACAAAGTTTCAAATTGAACCCTTTGCTCCTCAACTCTCTTGATGATCATGCAAAAATAAAACAAACAAGTATAACTATAGTATATATTATAACTACGTTAACTGAAATCTAATTGCAACTATAATATTTTACAACAACAACATGAATACGTTTGTAAATATTCTCATTCACAAAAAATGCTTACTCCGATATAATTATCCCAACAACAACATTTACTCTTTACGGCTGCATGCCTTCATAACATGCATGTAACATAACATGTATGTATCAACATTAACAAATTATGTTAAAAAGTCATCCCACTGGCTCCATGCCATTATAAAATATATAGTATACATATAATATACATCTGTTAAAAATACTTCCCATGAAAACAATAACAAATATTCTGTTAAAATATGAACCCCACTGAAAAAACAATAACAACTATACTGTTAAAATATGATCTCCAATGAACTACAGTACCAACAACTCTGTTAAAAAATGATCCCTATTGAACTTTACCAACAACAACTATGTTAAAAAATGATCCCTATTGAATTACACTAACAGCAACTATGTTAAAAAATGATCCCTATTGAATTACACTAACAACAACTATGTTAAAAAATGATCCCTATTGAATTACACTAACAACAACTATGTTAAAAAATGATCCCTATTGAAAACAATAACAACATCTCTGTTAAAATTCATTTACACTAACAACAATGTGCTCCATGGAGCCCAGTGGGGCCAGAACCGGCGAATCCATACTACTAGTAAGATACTATCAATGTATAACTAATTACAAAAATAAATTATCTAACGAAATACAAATGTTACAGTTAAATATGTGGCAAAAATGTAGATTTTTCAAAAAAAAAAATTAAATTTAATATAAGAAATTGCCACTCCCTGAAATACAATTCCGCCCATTTTTAGAGTAGTGTAAGGTGCATCCATAAACTAATTTAATCCAAAATTTTAAGTGTTTATTAAAAAGTTAAAGATAAATAAGTGTTAAAAACACCTTTTTAAATTTTTATGTAAGAATAGTGCCACTCCCCTATTTCATATTTTCTCAATTTTTCACAGAAAGATGTGTATAACTAATAACTATATGAATCCAAAATTTCATACAGTTATCTTTGTTATCAATGACAGGGTTATACATTAAACTCTTATATATGAAACTGCCACTCCCCCTTTTCCAATTCATTCCATTTTTATAAAGGGATAATGTTTCATTATAAGCTAACTGAGTTCAAAGTCTAGGCTAATAAGTGCGAACATTATTTGTATGACATACATATATAATAGGTTACGCCTTTTTCCGATTCCACCCATTTTTATACTATCGCAAGATACAAACATAGAGTAAATCCAATTTTTCATCAATTTATCTTTTAAAATACATAAGTTATAGGCATATATAATATCATTGAACTTTCGTTAGTAAAAAGTGCCATTCCCCCTTTTCCAACTCCGCCCATTTTTCAACAACAGCAAGATGCATCTATTAACTAACTGTATACAAAATTTTTGAGACGCAAAAGTTTCTTCTGACCCACTGTGCGTCCGGACATTGATCAGGCTCAACTAATTTTGACCAATCAGGGCATAAGATAGCAGAGCGACATCATGACCAATCCACAATAAATAAGCGATACAAAATCTTCGCGCTTATCTCCTGCTCCATACGATAATTTTGTGGCCGAGAATGAATGCATAGTGCTCAAAAAGCATCGCCTCGACGAATTATGGTGCAAGAGGAGCAGCACGCGGTGTCATCGATGACAGCATCGAAATATGAAGTCATCTAAGGCAATAGCTTTACATGCATTCGACATCTATCTCGGAGCCTGTCAAACGTCAAGTCGCCAACATTCGCAAGAACGCGTATTCCTCGAACATCGCATTGTGTTACACACTTTGGGCGCATACTCACTTAAGTCGAACATGTGTGCTGTGAATGAGCAGGAATTAAGTCAGTGGAACTGTTCTCGCGTCTAGTGTCAGCATCATGGAACTTTTCAATTCGACGCTAAGCCACACGGTTTGGGCTTTGTGAGCCACTTGAGGGAACACGACATTAAGAGGTATTCGGATACCACAATTAGAGCCCTGCGCAATAGAGCCATCAGGTAAAACAACACACACAATTTAAACAAAACCTACCTTGACCGCCTATTTTTTAGTCACTGCCATCAACATACCGCTCGAGAGCATGTGCGAAGCTCCACGCAACATACAAGCGCTGTCAAGCGGTTGCGTGGAATATGTTCACTTTTATAGCTAGCCATACGCATCTGTCCTAGCTACTTCTTAGGAAACCTCTTTATATCGGCGATCTCTGCGAATCGAATATGTCGTTCCGTTTCACCCAAAACCCCTTCAGAGGCACTGCCGAGCACCTATATCAAAGCCACTGCAATCGTTGTACTTTCTGACTATATACTGGAGAACTAGTCAAACTTTGGGGTGTCATTATTTTGACCAAGATGCAGAATTTGATGTAAAATAAAAAATGAATAAAAAAACTATCAATAAATAAATTTTTTTACTTAATTTCATGTTTTTAATTTAAATTATAAAAAAGTGTAAAAAGCAGGACACGTTACAATTTCAAAAGCTTGAACTTTTAAAACGACAGTAAACGACTGTCTATATTGAGTCAACCCCAGATATTGTCGGATCAACAGTAGTTACTGCTAGCTGTATATTTAACATATATGCTAAACGACATATTTTTACTGTCGTTCTAACACTTTTTTAACAGTAACTTCCCAAGTAACAACTTTGTGGCAACTTAAGTGGTAGCAACACAATTACCATTAAAGTGTTTGTTATAAATCATGCGAAATATACCCATTTGCCACAAAATTGCCAGCTAAAATGACCCGGGGAAGGCTTAGTTGCCACAAATTAAGATCCATTCTAAATGTCAAGTTATTTACTAATTTTTTAGATCTTCTTTGAGACAACCATCTCTCAAACATCCAACAAATACGATAAATATTGCTAGCAACCATCTTTCAAATTTACGATTATTTATAGCAACCATCAATTAAACATCTTACAAATATGAAGATAGATGCGGAATATTTGGAAAAGGTACACAGCAAAATTTGGTTCATAAATGGAATGAACGCCATTAATTGAGACACCGTTCATAATATATATGGAAAAAATCATTCTATTTATGAACTATTCTTCGTATATGGGCCATTCCACACCAAATCGACCAGCGGTTGAACTCACCTTCTTCGATTTCAATGAAATTTTGGCAACTGATAAAGGGTATCGAGACATGCACTAAAAAATATTTTTTTAAAATATGATGCCATCAAAATACCATCATGAAATTTTGTATGAACATTTATAATAAATTGACGAAAACTTAGGATTTTTTTCAGAATTTTGAAAAGGGTCCTTTTTAAGGACATCAATTTTAAAGTGCAAGGATAATGACCACGGGCCACATGTTACCGTTTGGAAATTACAACTTAATTTTTCTAAAAGCTTGTTCTATTAGCTTTAAAACAAGCCATTAACGGAGTTTCTAGCATTTCTAGTTCAAGAGATATTTAAATATGAACAACAGTACAAAAGTGATTTTTGGCACTTTTTTTCCAACTCTGGAAGTAGTGGTCGGAAAAAATAAAAATTGTTTAGTGCATGTCTCGATACCCTTTATCAGTTGCCAAAAGTTCATTAAGATCGAAAAGGTAAAATCTCAAATTTGACTTTTTTTGGTCGATTTGGTGTGGAATGGCCCATATACGAATCGCACAATTTGAGCGAAATTGATATAATAAACGCGTTCATAATTTTTTTTTTTTACAAATTAACCAACGCTCAGGGGATGCCCCCTATTCATGCAATGCACAGTGTTGATCGTAAGAAGGGATGATACGTTAAATGGAGGGGGGAAAGATGGAGTAGTGTCGGTGAATGTTTGTTTTGAACTTGCCAATATCAAAAATGTCGGGAAAAACGGACGCAGGGAGATTGTTCCACAAACGTGTCGTGCGACTGAAGAATGAATTCTCTCTATAATGCTTGGTTCTGTTGAGAGTCGCGTGGACTACGAAGGGGTGGGCTTGGTTTGATGCCCGAGTAGAACGAGAAAAACACACGACCTGGTGGAATCAGGCCATGTATTTCACTCGAACACTTACCGTTGTAATACCTATACAACAGGCTTATAAACCCAACGGTCCTTCGGTGCTCAAGAGAACCAATAGACGATGAGATATTTTCATCCCCTATCAAATATATCGCACGTTGTTGAATTCGGTCCAGGAACTCCAGAGAAGATTTAGAAGCCCCTGCCCATATGTGCGAGTTGTATTCCATTTTAGGACGAATATAGGTAGTGCAGACAGTGCGCAAGTCAGCAGGAGTGAAGTACGTTTTACACCGTTTCAGAAAACTGTAGCAGTTGGCCGCTTCTTTCGACACATCAAATATGTGATCATTCCATCAGAGCTCACACTGAATTGATTGCCCAGAACTTCAAGAGCAGCTGACTGCGCAATATCCACAGAGCCCATAAAAAGGGGATAGGGGTGTGAATCCATTCTTTTGTGAGATAACAGATAACATTGGGTCTTGCTGGCATTAAAATCTACTCTATTTGCAACACCCCACTCGGAGATTGATTTAAGGTCATTATTGAGCGTGTCATTCATAGTGCGTCTTTTACTCTCAATCTCCAAAGAGTTTGGACGCTTGTTGAACGAGTATGAATGACAAATGTTACTGTCATCTGCAAAGGAATGAATTGGGTTCTGGGTCAATGACAGAAGGTCATTGACAAATACCAGAAATAGGGACGAGGATAGGACGGAACCCTGCGGAATTCCAGAATTGATGGAATGTTGTTCTGAAAAAATACCATCCATCGCAAATCGTATAGAACGACCCTGGAAAAAACTAGATATCCATCGAATAAAAGATTCACCGACACCAAATGCAATTAGTTTGGAAACGAGGGCTTTATGCCACACTAGATCAAAAGCCTTGGAAATATCGAGAGAAACCACCTTACTCTCCCCGAAAAGGTGAATACAATTATTCCACTTTTCGGAGAGGACCGCCATCAAGTCACCTGTAGATCTGGCCGTACGGAAACCATATTGGCGGTCACTGAGCAATTCGTTGTGCTCAAGACAGTTTACAAGGTGGAAGTTAATTACGATCTCCATTACCGTGGAGAGTGCTGAGCATATTGCAATGGGTAGGTAATTGGCAGAGTTCGTCTGATTCTTCACTCTTTTTACGAATGACCAGAATTTTTTGTGAAGAAACTTTTCGCGCGAGATTACGACATTATTGCGATTCCTAGCCTAAATGCGAAGTCTTTCTGTGTCAGCATTCTTTTGAAGGACCGCATACCTTATAAAATAATATTTTGTACCATTAAAGCCGCGGCATTTATGTCTCTGTCAGCGAAACACAATTTCCAATTAAAGTTGCGAAAAAAATCATTTATCGCAACCCAATTTGCTTTTTCGTAAAGCCATACAGTCCTCTTCGGGGCTTTAATCGAAGAGACGGGTAAACTAGAAACGAAAACTCAGCTGAAACAGTACAGTGGTCATAGTTACAAAGAGGTGCAAGGACTTTTACATCATATTTTTCATGATCTGAAGTCAGAAAAGGTCTTGGACTTTTTGGCTTTGCCCACCGACGCGTGGGAGGTCCGTCGGTTCCTTCAGCAATTGAGTGAGTTGATTGCGCTCTGCAAACAGCTCAACATAATATCCCTCCTGTGTTGGAAGACACGAGTGGCTCAACCAAGTGGCGTTGTGCACATTAAAATCGCCGGCAACTATGAGTTGGTTGGGATACAAGTATATCCCCACAAGATCGAATCAGATAAGGCATCCAGCTTATTACAGGTGGAAACCCTATCTAGATTCGGACTGTTAAAAAGAAAGAACAAGTGCATAATGTGTGTTTGGATTTTGAATTTAACCCAAATTGTATTAAATTCGCTATCCGACACACTATGTTTTTGCTGCAGTTGATACACAACGTCACTCCGAATAAATAGAGCGAGAACCCTATGGGCAAAAAATAATGGCACTAAGTGATATTTGAAAATCTAGTGGAAATGCATCCTCACTAACCTGGGTCTCCCCAGTGCCATTATTTGTGGCCTATTAACGGACACATACACATATATAGAGAAGAAATTCGTTCTGAGCCCACTAATGTTGCAAAAATATATTTTTGCGACATTTTTTCTACTGGCAACTTCAAAACAGGCATACATACTACCCAGCAAGACATGCCTTACCGAAACTCCAACACAAAGACAATATTATATTTTCTCACTCATACATAAATAATTTGAAATACATCCCTGCAGGATCAATGATAGATATATGACCCGTAATTTTACTATAATGAAAACTAATATTTTTTGCGCGTCGGTTTGCCACCATTTTTTTTTTTTTTTGTAGGTTATTTATTACGTTTGCAACAGTAGCCGCTACAGCAGGAGTTGAAAAAAGATGTTACTTAAATTATAAACAATTGATAAACAGTAAAAGAAAGTATATTGAAAAGAGTATTTGTATATATTGCTTATTTATCTATTTATATTATAGATATCATCAAAGTGGAAGGGTCATCTGCATTAAACAAATGCATGGAAGGAAGCAAAACAACGGCAAACAAAAGTCGTTTTAATAGACAATTTTGTAATGCAAACATGTTGAATGTAATGCGCATTATATTCAACGCAATAAAAATGAAAACTGTAGAATTTTGGTTAGTTTACTATTAATTTAACCGCCCCTAACCTCAAAATTAAAACAGTTTATGTTACGTAAAATATTTCGTAAATTTACAAGTAATTTAATCGTCACTTATTACCAAAAGATAAACATATATTCAATTGTATCTCATTTCAGATGAGTGAGAAAGAGATAAAAATTCACACGCACACAAAAGTTTCGGTCAATTTTATCCCGACGCTCTTAACAATGTTATAAAAACTTTTACTGAAACTTTCAGTTTTGATACTTGTAATATTTCTGCTCATATGACAGGTAGTGTTCTTGCTGGGTACCAAGGCGCAGCAGTTGACACAACAATTGAGAGCGTAAGTCAATGTCAACGTAAGTCAGTGTTAGGCCTTCACCACAGCATAGATTACGCACTCAGTGCAGCCTCAACCGTGCGTGCTAGTAGCGTGGAGTAGGATGGGAGAGGGAGGTGTTTATTTTTCTTTTTAGTTTTGTATGTTAAATATTATTAGTTTGTGTTTTAATTTAATTTTGTTTTATTTCGTTGTTATTTTTTATGTTGGGCGGGCACATAAAACACAGTTTTGAAACACATTTATACTAAACGACGGACGGAACACGTTAAAAAGACAAGAGACGACATGTACGTCAACAAACCTGTGCAATTGCAGCAAAGAGCATAGAAAAGTCCTTTGCGTCGGCAATTGCAAAAACAGCGAGAGCGGCAGCGCGAAACGGGTTCTATTAGTTGTTGTTGTTGCAGAATTTGTATTGTTTGTTTTTTTTATTTGGTGTTTATTTTTCTTTTTAGTTTTGTATGTTAAATATTATTAGTTTGTGTTTTAATTTAATTTTGTTTTATTTCGTTGTTATTTTTTATTTTGGGCGGGCACATAAAACACAGTTTTGAAACACATTTATACTAAACGACGGACGGAACACGTTAAAAAGACAAGAGACGACATGTCCGTCCCCCATAAGTGAGTTGACGCTACTCCTTGTTGAGAATTCTATAAATAGATATTTCGATTTATCCACAACAATTAAGTAAATCAAATGGTGTAAAAAAGTTCCAACTCAAATAATAATAATAATAGTTTGGCACTACAGTCCTGTATAGAACTTCGGCCGAGCTCTCTCACCATTTTGAGCTGTGCGTGTTATATTTGTACTCAAAGTGGTGGGACCTACAGTTTATAGCCGAATCCGAACGGCGGGTGAGAGCTTTTTCATAGGCAATGGTGTTACTCTCGTAGGTTTGCCATTTACTGACGAGAGGTAGCGCGGTATAGAAAAATGTTTCTATGAAAAGATGTTGTTAGCCCCAGTCCAGGCTTGAACCGGGGACCTTTCGACTCGCAGTCCAACGCACTAACCACTGAGCTACCACGGCCCAACTCAAATATAATATTTTAATGGTAAAAGTGAAAATAAAATAACCTGTGATTTTAAATTATCAACACGTGATGGAAAATATTTCTTTTCAGAGTTTACTTTGATGATAGTATCACCTGTCGGACTTGATTCTTCTGCGAAGAAATCTCAAGTCGTTGTACAATTTTACCTTCGAAGGATTTATAAAGACAATGGCGATGTATAATCAGGATACTGTTTTAATTCTAGAATAAATAAAAATACATTTGATTAATTTTGTTTCAATTCAATAAAAATTACTTCGCGAATTCTAATGGAGCACCTTTTCCAAACATTCATCAACTATCTTTCTATTTGTCAGATATTTAATTGATGGTTGCTATACATAATCGTAAATTTGAAAGATGCAAACAGAAAATATCTGTGGAACAAACGGCAATATAATTTTTAGTTTGAACATAATATTATTGATTTTCTATGACACCCTGTGGCATAAATTTGACAACCCAATAAGCAACCCCACTGCTGCGTTCGTTCGTAATTACGACGTATTTACGATCAAAACGTAAGACATCCCTGACAAAAGTGTACGACACTTGTTCAGATTTACGAACTAAATAGGTGCTGTATCAGACTTAACGCGACATAGACATCTCACCTATTTTTCTGAAGTATGTCTGAGAAAAATTACGTACAAAACAGAGAGAGTAAAAACGAAAAAAAATTCAAAATCAGCCAATCAGAAACGAGCGAAGCAAAGCTGATGACACATTTTGGTCAGACTTTTAGAACAGACATTCAAAGCAATTTCGGACGTAATCTGAGACCCAAAGGAAAATTGATGACAATAAAAGCTAAGACATTTTTTTATATTTTTTTATTTTATTACAGTGCTTTTTAAAGTATGTTTTTTACAATAAGTTTTTTATACATTGAAGTGCAGTTTACATTAAGAGATAAATTACAATATTTTAAACATTAATATGCACAAAAAATGACTATAATATAAAATGAAAATGAATAAAGAGTCCGAAGATTAAAGAACAATTTTTGCTGCATTTTCTGAAGATGACGGTAGATAAATTCTGTTTGTAACTGCGTTTTTCCAGCAATTTCCTCCGACATGTACCTGTACAAAAATTAACAATGAATTAATAAAAGAAGAATATAAATATATAAATATATAAATATATAAATATATAAATATATAAATATATAAATATATAAATATATAAATATATAAATATATAAATATATAAATATATAAATATATAAATATATAAATATATAAATATATAAATATATAAATATATAAATATATAAATATATAAATATATAAATATATAAATATATAAATATATAAATATATAAATATATAAATATATAAATATATAAATATATAAATATATAAATATATAAATATATAAATATATAAATATATAAATATATAAATATATAAATATATAAATATATAAATATATAAATATATAAATATATAAATATATAAATATATAAATATATAAATATATAAATATATAAATATATAAATATATAAATATATAAATATATAAATATATAAATATATAAATATATAAATATATAAATATATAAATATATAAATATATAAATATATAAATATATAAATATATAAATATATAAATATATAAATATATAAATATATAAATATATAAATATATAAATATATAAATATATAAATATATAAATATATAAATATATAATATATATAAATATATAAATATATAAATATATAAATATATAAATATATAAATATATAAATATATAAATATATAAATATATAAATATATAAATATATAAATATATAAATATATAAATATATAAATATATAAATATATAAATATATAAATATATAAATATATAAATATATAAATATATAAATATATAAATATATAAATATATAAATATATAAATATATAAATATATAAATATATAAATATATAAATATATAAATATATAAATATATAAATATATAAATATATAAATATATAAATATATAAATATATAAATATATAAATATATAAATATATAAATATATAAATATATAAATATATAAATATATAAATATATAAATATATAAATATATAAATATATAAATATATAAATATATAAATATATAAATATATAAATATATAAATATATAAATATATAAATATATAAATATATAAATATATAAATATATAAATATATAAATATATAAATATATAAATATATAAATATATAAATATATAAATATATAAATATATAAATATATAAATATATAAATATATAAATATATAAATATATAAATATATAAATATATAAATATATAAATATATAAATATATAAATATATAAATATATAAATATATAAATATATAAATATATAAATATATAAATATATAAATATATAAATATATAAATATATAAATATATAAATATATAAATATATAAATATATAAATATATAAATATATAAATATATAAATATATAAATATATAAATATATAAATATATAAATATATAAATATATAAATATATAAATATATAAATATATAAATATATAAATATATAAATATATAAATATATAAATATATAAATATATAAATATATAAATATATAAATATATAAATATATAAATATATAAATATATAAATATATAAATATATAAATATATAAATATATAAATATATAAATATATAAATATATAAATATATAAATATATAAATATATAAATATATAAATATATAAATATATAAATATATAAATATATAAATATATAAATATATAAATATATAAATATATAAATATATAAATATATAAATATATAAATATATAAATATATAAATATATAAATATATAAATATATAAATATATAAATATATAAATATATAAATATATAAATATATAAATATATAAATATATAAATATATAAATATATAAATATATAAATATATAAATATATAAATATATAAATATATAAATATATAAATATATAAATATATAAATATATAAATATATAAATATATAAATATATAAATATATAAATATATAAATATATAAATATATAAATATATAAATATATAAATATATAAATATATAAATATATAAATATATAAATATATAAATATATAAATATATAAATATATAAATATATAAATATATAAATATATAAATATATAAATATATAAATATATAAATATATAAATATATAAATATATAAATATATAAATATATAAATATATAAATATATAAATATATAAATATATAAATATATAAATATATAAATATATAAATATATAAATATATAAATATATAAATATATAAATATATAAATATATAAATATATAAATATATAAATATATAAATATATAAATATATAAATATATAAATATATAAATATATAAATATATAAATATATAAATATATAAATATATAAATATATAAATATATAAATATATAAATATATAAATATATAAATATATAAATATATAAATATATAAATATATAAATATATAAATATATAAATATATAAATATATAAATATATAAATATATAAATATATAAATATATAAATATATAAATATATAAATATATAAATATATAAATATATAAATATATAAATATATAAATATATAAATATATAAATATATAAATATATAAATATATAAATATATAAATATATAAATATATAAATATATAAATATATAAATATATAAATATATAAATATATAAATATATAAATATATAAATATATAAATATATAAATATATAAATATATAAATATATAAATATATAAATATATAAATATATAAATATATAAATATATAAATATATAAATATATAAATATATAAATATATAAATATATAAATATATAAATATATAAATATATAAATATATAAATATATAAATATATAAATATATAAATATATAAATATATAAATATATAAATATATAAATATATAAATATATAAATATATAAATATATAAATATATAAATATATAAATATATAAATATATAAATATATAAATATATAAATATATAAATATATAAATATATAAATATATAAATATATAAATATATAAATATATAAATATATAAATATATAAATATATAAATATATAAATATATAAATATATAAATATATAAATATATAAATATATAAATATATAAATATATAAATATATAAATATATAAATATATAAATATATAAATATATAAATATATAAATATATAAATATATAAATATATAAATATATAAATATATAAATATATAAATATATAAATATATAAATATATAAATATATAAATATATAAATATATAAATATATAAATATATAAATATATAAATATATAAATATATAAATATATAAATATATAAATATATAAATATATAAATATATAAATATATAAATATATAAATATATAAATATATAAATATATAAATATATAAATATATAAATATATAAATATATAAATATATAAATATATAAATATATAAATATATAAATATATAAATATATAAATATATAAATATATAAATATATAAATATATAAATATATAAATATATAAATATATAAATATATAAATATATAAATATATAAATATATAAATATATAAATATATAAATATATAAATATATAAATATATAAATATATAAATATATAAATATATAAATATATAAATATATAAATATATAAATATATAAATATATAAATATATAAATATATAAATATATAAATATATAAATATATAAATATATAAATATATAAATATATAAATATATAAATATATAAATATATAAATATATAAATATATAAATATATAAATATATAAATATATAAATATATAAATATATAAATATATAAATATATAAATATATAAATATATAAATATATAAATATATAAATATATAAATATATAAATATATAAATATATAAATATATAAATATATAAATATATAAATATATAAATATATAAATATATAAATATATAAATATATAAATATATAAATATATAAATATATAAATATATAAATATATAAATATATAAATATATAAATATATAAATATATAAATATATAAATATATAAATATATAAATATATAAATATATAAATATATAAATATATAAATATATAAATATATAAATATATAAATATATAAATATATAAATATATAAATATATAAATATATAAATATATAAATATATAAATATATAAATATATAAATATATAAATATATAAATATATAAATATATAAATATATAAATATATAAATATATAAATATATAAATATATAAATATATAAATATATAAATATATAAATATATAAATATATAAATATATAAATATATAAATATATAAATATATAAATATATAAATATATAAATATATAAATATATAAATATATAAATATATAAATATATAAATATATAAATATATAAATATATAAATATATAAATATATAAATATATAAATATATAAATATATAAATATATAAATATATAAATATATAAATATATAAATATATAAATATATAAATATATAAATATATAAATATATAAATATATAAATATATAAATATATAAATATATAAATATATAAATATATAAATATATAAATATATAAATATATAAATATATAAATATATAAATATATAAATATATAAATATATAAATATATAAATATATAAATATATAAATATATAAATATATAAATATATAAATATATAAATATATAAATATATAAATATATAAATATATAAATATATAAATATATAAATATATAAATATATAAATATATAAATATATAAATATATAAATATATAAATATATAAATATATAAATATATAAATATATAAATATATAAATATATAAATATATAAATATATAAATATATAAATATATAAATATATAAATATATAAATATATAAATATATAAATATATAAATATATAAATATATAAATATATAAATATATAAATATATAAATATATAAATATATAAATATATAAATATATAAATATATAAATATATAAATATATAAATATATAAATATATAAATATATAAATATATAAATATATAAATATATAAATATATAAATATATAAATATATAAATATATAAATATATAAATATATAAATATATAAATATATAAATATATAAATATATAAATATATAAATATATAAATATATAAATATATAAATATATAAATATATAAATATATAAATATATAAATATATAAATATATAAATATATAAATATATAAATATATAAATATATAAATATATAAATATATAAATATATAAATATATAAATATATAAATATATAAATATATAAATATATAAATATATAAATATATAAATATATAAATATATAAATATATAAATATATAAATATATAAATATATAAATATATAAATATATAAATATATAAATATATAAATATATAAATATATAAATATATAAATATATAAATATATAAATATATAAATATATAAATATATAAATATATAAATATATAAATATATAAATATATAAATATATAAATATATAAATATATAAATATATAAATATATAAATATATAAATATATAAATATATAAATATATAAATATATAAATATATAAATATATAAATATATAAATATATAAATATATAAATATATAAATATATAAATATATAAATATATAAATATATAAATATATAAATATATAAATATATAAATATATAAATATATAAATATATAAATATATAAATATATAAATATATAAATATATAAATATATAAATATATAAATATATAAATATATAAATATATAAATATATAAATATATAAATATATAAATATATAAATATATAAATATATAAATATATAAATATATAAATATATAAATATATAAATATATAAATATATAAATATATAAATATATAAATATATAAATATATAAATATATAAATATATAAATATATAAATATATAAATATATAAATATATAAATATATAAATATATAAATATATAAATATATAAATATATAAATATATAAATATATAAATATATAAATATATAAATATATAAATATATAAATATATAAATGGCTTTGGAAATGACATTGGACATATTCGCTATGACGCCAGCACTTAAATACACCGCTGGAAATTGCTCTTTGCCCAGCGCCATTACCGCTGCATTGGTGAAACTGTGCAACACAAACATATTAGCAAATATGTGAAACAACGAGTAGTGACTGAATGTCGACAGAAACATCGGCCAGCAGACCGCACGTCCTGCGGGATTGAACAAAAATAGATCATCATGGTGCGCTTCATAGCGGGAACACGCCAAAGACCAAACACTATCAGATACAATGCACATATGGGACCTTTTCACCCGGAGGCAATTGTTGCCATAACTGTCGAATTTCACGCTTCACATTCTGCCAATAGTTTTGTTCCTCGATTGTCTTGCGACGCAGCCATGGAAACTTTGCATTTCTCGCCTTCTCTATCATCATGTTTAGTGCATTTTCATATTCCATAACAGTGACACCGATGAATCATCCGGCACTAAACTGCAAATTCAATAAATATAGTATTAAATGAAAATTACCTGCAAATACTCATCATACCGCTTCTGTGAATATCAGCGCTTTTATATCACATTTGAACTGGGCACCGGACCGCCGCTGGCCACACTTTCAAAAGGCGTGGTCTGTATTGTGGGCGTGCGTGCAACAAAATATGCCGGCGACATCACCTGCGATGTTTTGCAATATTTTGCATTCATGCCATTTTTTAAAAAAGCTCTCTTTGAATAGAAGTTCAAAACGGAAAAGGTTGATCTGACACGGCATGGTTGCATACCACAGTTCAGAATACTTCCGAGCGGAGCAGAGAATACACTGGGACGAGTTCGATAAATTTGGATAATTTTCTTTTACAACCAGTGTGGATGTAATGTCATGATCAAGCCGAAGAAATGAATGTTATTCCAACGTTGGTTTTCGAAGTTAAAAAAACTTGACACGAAATTTACTACACAAAATTATTCAGTGGCAACCCAGTGACGTGTTAGTAAAGTGTCATGTGAGATTATTGTTTTTCGCTTGAACTAGCAAACAGACAAATCAATTAATATATAAGTGCAGGTCCAAACACGAAAGTCATCCCAAGAATTCTACTGCACGGAAAATGCACGATGAGCTGATATACAATGTAAGTGGCCAAGGTTTACGAATACGTTTATGAAATTTTAATATATTTTCATTCATATGCAGACAACATTGATATTTTATGCGAACCTGGCAAAGTTATACATCGCAGTGCCGCAATTGGTTTCACTGGTTTGATCTTCGCGGCACGTCGTGAATTTTACAAGAAGTTCCTGTACACTGCCACCGGTGCAGGTGCTGTTGCAGCTATAGAACATACTTTAAATCCTTTTAATATATAGTATTATAACTTATATGCGTTTTCTTTTATTTTATATTTAAGCCTTTAATTAGGGAAATATATGGGCCTGAATTCAAGTGTAATTTGAAGGTCAAATCACATTTTATTTATAGCTTACAATTAAGTTAAACTTCGAATGTATAAAGAATGTCGGAATTCATGTTTAGGTAAAGGCTAGATTCCATTGGATAAAAAGCTACCAGTTTTGCTGGAGAACGCTATGGTTTTCAAGCTTACAATTACAAAAAGTTGAACGCTTTTCTCCAGTGAAAGCTTCGATATCCATATTCAATATACATTCGAAAATCACTTAATACCCAGGTTTTTGGTTTATTGGTAATATACACCCAGCAAGAACACTTCCGGTCATGTGAGCAGTAATATTACTAGTAGCAAAACTGAAAGTTTCAGTAAAAGTTTCTATAACGTTTTCAAGAGCGTCGGGACATTAATGACCGAAACTTTTGTGTGCGTGTGAATTTTTATCTCTTTCGCACTCATCTACAATTGATTATATGTTTGTCGGTAGCATGACGTTTGGCCTGGGGACGGTTCGCCTTGGGATGTTTCGCCTGGGGACGTTTCGCCATTCCATTGTGAATAAATACACAATATTATTTAAAATTAGAAATATAGTAAATAATTTAAAATTATAAAAAAGGAGTAGATTATAAATAATAGTAAATGATTTTCTATTCAAACCATGGAACCAATATCAATGTATTCAAGTATGAAAGCATTTATGTATATATGAATGTGGACATATATGTTTAAAACCTCTGTACTAAACCTCTGTACTAAACCTAAATTAATACATTTTTACTATGGGTGTGTGCGAGTTTGTCTTAATTTTGAAAATAATGCAGTGTTTACTATTCAAGTTATGATGGCTAAATAAATTGCTAATAAAAACTATATTTTATGATAGCAAACAAACAGAATTCCGGTTATCAAATAACGATCGAATTTATATTTGAATTTTGTCTTCAAATTTTAGAAAAACTCGCATTTCCTTTATTATCATCAGAAAAATATACCCTATACAATCATTCTGTAATTCTTTAAAAATTACCTAAAAATAAAATTACAAATCAATTTTCATAAATTAAATTTAGTATGGCAACTCTGACTCTTTGTCGTTTCTTCATTCTCTTCAATTTCGTAATATTCACAATTAAATTCACAATGAAATGGCGAGGCATCCCCAGGCGAAACGTCCCAAGGCGAACCGTCCCCAGGCCAAACGTCATGCTACCATGTTTGTCACTGTTCTTTTAGTAATAAGTGACGATTAAATTACTGGTAAATTTACGAAATATTTTACGTAACATAAATGTTTTAATTTTGAGGTTAGGGACGGTTAAATTAATAGTAAACTAACCAAAATTAGACCAAATAAAACAAAAAAACTCTAAATTCTATAGTTCATTTTTATATATAGTTCATTTTTATTGCGTTGAATATAATGCGCATTACATTCAACATGTTTGCATTACAAAATTGTCTATTAAGACGACTTTTGTTTGCCGCTGTTTTGCTTCCTTACATGCATTTGTTTAATGCAGACGACCTTCCACTTTGAAGATATCTATAATATAAACAGATAAATAAGCAATATATAAAAATACTCTTTTCAATATACTTTCTTTTAATGTTTATCAATTGTTTATAGTTTAAATAAAATCTTTTTTCAACTCCTTCTGTAGCGGCTGCTGTTGCAAACGTAATGAATAACCTAAAATAAAAATAAAAAATGGAGGCAAACCAACCCGCAAAAAATATTAGTTTTCATTACTAGTAAAATTACGGGTCATATATCTCTCATTGATCCTGCAGGGATGTATTTCAAATTATTTATGTATGAGTGAGAAAATATAATATTGTCTTTGTGTTGGAGTTTCGGTAAGGCATGTCTTGCTGGGACAATTTTTATTTATATTTTTGAAATTTCATATTTTCTGTTTTCAAAAATATTCGTTATTTTCGCGCGGTATCGTCGGCATACAAACCAATGTTTTTTATATGATCGACTACATCAGCGAAACTCATCTGAAGGTGACACGCGACATCCTCCGAATTGAAGCTGACCCTAATTAGGCCGGCGTTCTCGGCCACCAGATCGGGTATGTCTAGTTGCACAATTGACGCGGTGTCGAATCGGTCTCATCGGAACTATATGATAGAGTTCATCAAGCCGAGACGAGATTCATCCCACTTATAATCGATTTCCTGCACATGAGACGTGACACTTGTGCGAATAAAATTAGCAGAATGCCAATGAGCCAAAGCCAGAAGAGCCAATCTCATGACCGTCCTCGATTTCGATGACTGACGCCATGAGGCAGGATGACGTGCTGTGGAAAATTCCTGCGACAAAGCTAACAGCAGTGATGCATGCTAACATGTCGGCGAACCGACCATGAGGTTCGCCGACATGTTAGCATGCATCACTGCTGTTAGCTTTGTCGCAGGAATTTTTCACAGCACGTGTCGATTTCTATATATTATTCAAAAAAAAATGCATTAAAATGTTAAACCAGTGTTTGTTTTTTTTTTGGGATTTTTTTATATTATTAATTTAGAATGTAAAATGTAATTCAAAGCGGAAAATGAAACTAACAATAAAATTCTTAAAATCAAAAATTTTATTTTCAATACTTGTTTGATAATTTTATTCTTATATCCGACAATAATTTGATAATAATATTTCTGGATCCATTTTAACATAAAATATTTTCAAATTATTGTCGGATTCGACAATTATTTTCTATGTGTATGGTTGCTAGCAATATTTATCGTATTTAACGGATGTTTGAGAGATGGTTGTCTCAAATACGATTTAAATAATTTGTATATAACTTGATATTTAGGGCTGAGATATTTCTGGCAATCATCTTTGTTTTTTTAGAGCACACTTCAGATTTTTCACTCTTTTTTTATTGTGCTACGGACAGCGCGTGCCACGTGTAAAACAAAATTTTTTAATTGTTTTAAGACTTGTCCGTATTTACTGTTCAGTTTTTTCATGTCCAAATACACTTTATTCAACAAGAGCCCTAGCGCTCCAACGTGTTGCAAACACGAAGTCAGCAGCAGAACAAGTCATCAGACATTTCCGATCTCGGGAACGCTGTTGGGATGCTGACTTCGTGTTTGCAACACGTTGGAGCGCTAGGGTTAGGTAAAATGGCCGATTTCTTATAATTAAATTGGCTTCCACAACTAAACAAATTGGTTGTGTCAATTGTATTCATTAGTTGTGTGAATAGATACGCGGTGTTGCAACAACTGAATCAGTCGAATGTTGACAGAACTTATTAAATCGGTTGACAAAAAAAGACGGTTACACCAACTGATTCGTTTTTTGGGTGTATGACCTTCAGACGAGCAAGTTTCTTCGACAATGTTGCGATGCGGTAGCAATGTTTTTGCACCTGCCGAGATATATGGCGTTAGCTTGCAAGGGTATCATCGGATACGATGCAGCGAACATCTTTCATATTTTAGTCGGCCATGATGACGTCCTAGGAAGCCAGCCACCACGAAGTACGTGATTTCGTTTAAGTAATGCAAGGCCTTGCAGCAATCGAAATGAAGTGGCTTTCGGCTACATGCGATAATTACGTGTTTTATTAACTTTTTTAATAATATCGCGTTTATTTATTGATTTGTGTTTTTTGGCCACAAAATGAGCGACAAGTTTGAAAAATTTTAAAATATAAAAATAAAATTTCAAAATAAATATTTTTTTCTCTACGTCAAACTAACTTAAATTACTTCCAAATGATAAAATAATAATTTTATTTTCATAGTTAAAAAAAATATTGTCGTTGAGATAAATTGATGCCCGATTTACATTGTATCTTCTGTGAGTCTCACTGTATTACATTTTTTCAAAAAAATTCTATTTTTATATGAAAATTTAAAAAAATGCAACCCTAGAAGATACAGTGAGACTCACAGAAGATACAATGTAAATCGGGCATAAGGCATTATATTAGTCTTCGTCATATGCCCGACAAACTTTTTGCGAGATTTAATTCGATGGCGTTCCAAGGGCAATCAATAAACTAATAATTATAAAAAAATAAATACGTTAAATAATCACAATATACCATGGTTGATGTATATACAGGTTAGTTCATCTAGACAGTTACTATACTGAGAATGTCAATAAGAAAATTAAAAAAAAATACAACAATTAATTTTCAATTTAAACTTTATTTCAAGGTTATGTTTTTTGCACTTTAATTTGGCTAATTTATTAAAATTTCACATCACAAGTTCACTTTTTCACTTTTGTTATGCACTGCGGTTATCTTCTGGAACCCATAGACAGCTTGAAAATTACCAAAATGTTGAAATTAATTTATTTTAAAATTTGGAGTTTAACATTTTTTATGAATTTGTAAACAAAGCATTGATGTTTTGTTTTGAATTTTTCGTAAACAAATGTTGAGTATTTCAAACAGTTTTCAAAAAAAAGTAATTGGCGACTGAATTTGGAAAGATGACTTAACCCGTATATACGTCAACCATGCAATGTACACTTCCGCGAATATCCAAGATCCTCAAAAGTAATAATTTAAGTGGTGTGATCCAAATGAACATCTATTGTTGATTCTGCAATTAAAACCAATTAAATAAATCTAACTGTTATAAATACAAGAAATAATGACAACTTACCCGAAGAAAATTTTAAAATTTTGTTTTTTGTTATGTTTATTTTTCATTTTGTCATTAAAATGATAATGGCACATTTTAGGGTTTACAATTTTCATCATTAATTTTTATCATAAATATTTTTAATAACATACATTGTATAAATTTCCCAACTACAACAAAATACGAAATGTTATCTTTGCGGCTATCGTTTTTCACGTGACAAAGGTTCTTACAAAAGTTATTAAAAGTTATTAATTAAGCATCATATAGATATATCAGAAAGGTAACTTTTTAAATTAAACAATTCGGGATAATACCCACATAGTGACACCTCTGAACTTCATACTTCACTGTTAGCGTTTTTTATGCACCGTGTATTTTGTGTGACAAAAATGTCCGATTGATAGTAAAAGTATTAACCGCGACAAGTAATTTGCGTTTATGAATCGCTACAAAATCGGGTCTATGAAATTGAAAATGTTCGTGCAGGCGTCATTCTACCATGTGAGGAGGAGTCTCAGGACGCGACTGTGGCAGTAACAAACAGTGGAGCTTAAATAATTTCAAATAACAATGCACTTAAATTTAAAACATAGCTTTTGGTTTTTTATTATTTTTGTCTATTTTATATTTATTTGATATGTATTAGTTTTTCATTTTATTATTTCCATCAATTTTTGGAAAAGTAAATAACATAATGACAACCTAATACATTGATAATAATTTGTTGTCATATTTTACATGTGTATTGGTAGTTAAAAGGGTTAATTAAATGCTGTATTTAAGCTATCTTATCGGCTGTCTAGAGGCCAACTTTCTGATGATGCCTTTTAAGAGTTTACTTAAACATAACTTTTTAGTTATCTTTTCGAGAGCTAAAAGTCAACAAAGAGACGGACATACGTAAGTCTTCCCGATACCTTTTTCATAACTTTTACGACAACATTCCGATATCGTTCCCAGCAAGAACACTACCAGTCATATGAGCAGTAATATTACAAGTATCAAAACTGAAAGTTTCAGTAAAAGTTTCTATAACATTGTTAGGAGCGTCGGGATAAAATTGACCGAAACTTTTGTGTGCGTGTGAATTTTTATCTCTTTCTCACTCATCTGAAATGAGATACAATTGAATATATGTTTATCACTGTTCTTTTGGTAATAAGTGACGATTAAATTACTTGTAAATTTACGAAATATATTACGTAACATAAACTGTTTTAATTTTGAGGTTAGGGACGGTTAAATTAATAGTAAACTAACCAAAATTAGACCAAATAAAACCAACAAACTCAAAATTCTATAATTTTAATTTTTTTTTGCGTTGAATAGAGTGCGCATTACATTCAACATGTTTGCATTACAAAATTGTCTATTTAAACGACTTTTGTTTCCCGTTGTTTTGCTTCCTTGCATGCATTTGTTTAATGCATATGACCCTTCCACTTTGATGATATCTATAATATGAACAGATACATAAGCAATATAAACAAATACTCTTTTCAATATACTTTCTTTTAGTGTTTATCAATTGTTTATAATTTAAGTAACTTCTTTTTTCAACTCCTTCTGTAGCGGCTACTGTTGCAAACGTAATAAATAACCTACAAATAAAAAATGGTGGCAAACCGAGGCGCAAAAAATATTAGTTTTCATTACTAGTAAAATTACGGGTCATATATCTATCATTGATGCTGCAGGGATGTATTTAAAATTATTTATGTATGAGTGAGAAAATATAATATTGTCTTTGTGTTGGAGTTTTGGTAGGGCATGTCTTGCTGGGTTAACTTTAAAATGTTAGCATAAAGTTACGTATTGGGCATCGTTTGTCTGGTTGGGCGTATATTAAGAAATATTTTGTTACTTTAGACCGGATTTTTTGAATATCACCATAGGAAATTTCGACCATAGGAGGTTCGAATCCTGTTTGCTGCAATATTGTTTGTTATTTCATTTATTTAAATATTTATTATTGAAATCAAATAGCATTTACTCGACATCTAAATAGCTTCTATATAGATATATAGAATGTCGTGATAAGCTTTACACCGCATCTATATAGGATATTGTGCTACTTGGGCGTCGCAAACGAAATTCAAACATATACGTCAGTACGAAGTGAAAACGGAAAAAATTTAAAAGGAATGGAATATTTTGAAATCAACGGATAAGAAATGTATGGACCATAGACGGGCTGTTACAGATGGAATTGTTATCCTGTTCGTTTGCGAAGCTACACTCAGAAGAAAATGTCCCATTATGTACTTAATGGTACGGCTATTGATGTTATGGTTCATGTATTAATAATTTATATTAATTCAAAAGTTTTCTAATTAATTTGACAATATTTTACAAATTCAATATCATTAATTTAAATATTATTATTTTTAATAGTATATATAAAATTTTTTTAATGGTTTCCTCCTATAATAATACACGTGCCATAAATTACATAAACACGAATAAAAACATGTTCGTTTTGTACGTCATTCTGCGAGTTTACTGCGTGTTTTAAATGGTCGTATGCATTTTTGTGATAATCCACATTATTTAACGCGATATTGGTAAGGACTTAATGTATTTAATGTAAATTTATTACATTTAACCTTTTTATATTTATTTCAGATAATAAATAATAAATCGAACTTCTATTATGGCGACGGACTCTTCATCTTTAATGCAGACTCAATTTTGGAAACTGAAGCGAACATTAAATGTGTTATAACCTTTTGCAACGAGAAGTCTTTTTATGTGTTTTAAAAATGAATATCAATTTCTACATTTAAATAAAATAAATTAATTAAAATACATTTTTGTTTTAATAAATTTTTAACAAAATTTAATTCGACTATACCATAAAATTAATAATACGTATCATTAAATTTGTATAGGTCTTTCTTATTGTAATTATAATATCACATTATAAAATTTATGCTACAACCACACATTGTATTAACAGTTTCAATATTACTAAACTAATGGTACGCATTGGGGACTATGGGGGCGATTATCATAAGGCAACGTGTCTGAGTGCTTCAACATGGCGAAGCCAGCGCAATCCTTGTCGGTGTCGTCTCAAGTCAACTCACTGGTCACCAGAATTGACAAATTGTCAAATGGTGACACCTCCACTTCGGTGGAAGTCCTCCTCGTGGAAGTCCCTGGAAACGGCGCTCTACACCACCCGGTGTAGAAGTCGGCTAAAGTGAATGGCGAGCATCTCCCTCAGAGTGAGGGTTCGTGCGTTGGGTTTGGGTCCCACCACGGAAAAAACCTATGCGCCCAATGAAAACAAAGAAGAAGCCTCGGATAACGACCGATTACAACGATGACGACCCACGCAAACGTTTTAAGGACCATGATTTACGGATATGCACCTGGAATGTCCGGACCCTTTATAGGGAAGGTGCCTCTATCCAGCTGGCAGATGTCCTCGAAAAATATAAGGCTGACATCACCGCTATCCAGGAGATGCGATGGACGGGACAGGGCTGTTCGAAACAAGCGTCCTGTGATATCTACTACAGCTGACATGCGGAGAGACACGAATTTGGATGTGGATTTGTGGTCGGCAAGAGACTCCGCCATCTTGTCTCTAGGTTCACGCCCGTGGACGAAAGGCTGGCAACAATCCGCATCAAGGCTAAATATATCCATATCAGCCTAATTTGTGCACACGCTCCGACGAACGAGAAAGATGACGAGACAAAAGAGCGCTTCTACGAGCGCCTAGACAACGCATACGAGCGCTGCCCCCGCCACGATATCAAAATCGTGCTAGGCGATTTTAACGCCAAGGTGGGCAGAGAAGCAATCTATTGTCCCACAATCGGAAAATTTAGCCTCCATGCCAACTCTTCCGATAACGGAACGAGGCTAATCGACTTCGCCGCAGCACGAAACTTGGTAGTTAGTAGCACTAGATTCGAACATTTCGATATCCACAAGGCCACATGGTTGTCGCCCGATCAAAAAACTCGAAATCAAATTGATCACGTTGTGATTGACGGAAGGCACGCTTCAAGCGTGATGGACGTACGCACTATCCGAGGTGCCAATATGGACTCGGATCATTACCTTGTAGCAGCCAAGGTCCGCCCACGCTTAAGCGCTGCGAAGAACGTACGGAACCAAACGCAGAGAAAGCTAGACGTCGGAAAGCTGCAATCACAACAGACAACGCAAGCCTTTTCCACTCGACTCTCACACCTGCTTAGACAAAGCACTCCTCCTCTCGATGATATAAGCGCGCAGTGGAATCATATCTCCTGCTCTATGCGTACGGCTGCCGAAGAGGTGCTTGGATTCCAACGCCCCCTGAGGAATCAGTGGTATGACAAGAGTGTCGCGCGGCCACTTCAGAGAAAGACGCTGCGTACAAATCCACCCTGCAGTCAGTAGCTACGCGAGCTGCGAAGGAGCGATACAAAGAGAAGAGGAGGGAAGAGAGACGTCTTTTCAGGCGTAAAAAAAGCGAGGCAGAAAGACGTGAGTGTGAGGAGATTGAGATGCCTGGGGACAGGAATGAGGCTCGAAAATTCTTCGAGAAAATAAGACGCCTAGCCGGAGGTTCAAAATCCGGAGCCTCTTCCTGTAAAGATGAGAACGGAAATCTTGTGACAGATATCCAGAGCACACTGAAAATATGGAGGGATCACTTCTCTAGACTGCTGACCGGTGATGATGACCTCAATTCCACCGATAGAGAAGCAAACCCGGCAACCCCAGTACTTGATGACGACGTTGAGATTCCGCCACCCGACCATGACGAGGTCAGAACAGCCATTGCTCGGCTGAAAAACAACAAAGCCGCAGGTGCTGATGGCGAAGAGCTAAGAAAGCATGCACGAGCTCGTAAGCAGAATATGGTCGGATGAAAGCATGCCAAGTGACTGGAACCTCAGTGTACTCTGCCCAATCCTTAAGAAAGGGGATCCCACTATCTGCGCCAACTACCGTGGGATCAGCCTACTCAATATCGCATACAAGGTTCTATCGAGCGTATTATGTGAAAGACTGAAGCCCATCGTCAACAGACTGATTGGACCTTATCAGTGCGGCTTCAGACCTGGAAAGTCCACCATAGACCAGATTTTCACATTGCGCCTAATCCAGGAAAAGACCCTAGAAAAACAGATCGACACCTACCACCTATTAGTCGACTATAAAGCCGCCTTCGACACTCCGATAAGGGAACGATTATACGCCGCAATGTCTGAGTTCGGTATACCTGCGAAACTTATAAGGCTTTGCAGGATGACCCTGAGCAACACACGTTGCTCAGTGAGAATAGGAAAAGACCTCTCCGAGCCATTTCATACCGAACGAGGTTTCAGACAGGGTGACTCCCTATCGTGCGACTTTTTTAACTTATTGATGGAGAAAATAGTTCGAGCTGCCGAACTCCGTCAAAGCGGCACTATCCTCAACAAAAGTGTCATGCTGCTCGCATATGCCGACGATATTGATATCATTGGCAGGAGCACAGCAGCAGTCAGCGCAGCATTCTCCAGATTGGAGAAAGAGTCGCGTCGAATGGGTCTAGCGGTGAACGAGGACAAGACGAAGTTCCTTGTGTCAACAAGCAAAAAAGAGTCCGTGCGTCTTGGACAAAAAGCTGATTTTGACACCCACAAGTTCGACATTGTGAAGTACTTCGTCTATCTGGGATCCAGCGTAAACAGCAACAACGACGTCAGCCTGGAGATCAAACGGAGAATAACTCTTGCCAACAGGTGCTACTTTGGGCTCAGTAGGCAATTGAGAAGCAGAGCCCTCTCTCGCCGGACAAAAATAACGCTCTACAAGTCACTCATCATGCCCGTCCTACTTTATGGTGCAGAAACATGGACGCTGGCCACCACCGATGAGAGAGTACTGGGAGCGTTCGAGAGAAAGATTCTCCGTAAAATCTTTGGCCCTATCTGCTTTGCTAACGAGTATCGAATCAGGATGAACCACGAGCTGTATGAGTTATTCGACGACATTGACATAGTCAAGCGCATCAAGATCCAGCGGCTTCGCTGGCTAGGTCATGTCGAACGAATGGATGAAAACACTCCAGCCAAAAAGGTGCTTGAATCGAAACTCGAAGGTGGACAGCGTAGAAGAGGGCGTCCAAATCTGCGTTGGAAAGATCAAGTTGAGGACAACCTGGCAACGCTTGGTATTTCTAACTGGCGTCAGCGCGCGCAAAGCAAATCCGACTGGCGCGGCTTCATCTCAGCGGCCAAAACCGATCCACGGTTGTAAGGGCCATTTAAGTAAGTAATGGTACGCATCCTATTGACCAATTTTAATGGTATAAATTATTGTTTTTATATTGAAATACTATTAATTTCATTGTGTACGTTTTTTTGTTTTAAAGATTGTCTATTTAAAATTGCAATCAGCAAAAATAAATAATCAGATGTCAATTTTTCATTTTTTCACACTTTCAAAATTAAATTTAAAATGTATGTTCATAATAACTGTGAAACTTTTGAAATTGATCCCAAGAAACATTTTAACGTTGCTCCGTAATCAAACGGAAACACAATTCCGTTTGTAACGGTACGTTTACGGTATGTTCAAGCCGGATCCGTCAATACTTGAATGAAAACGGAAATTTTACGGGATGTCAAAATATTTCACTCCGTTTAAATGTCGTCTATTCTCCGTAATTCGAACATACCGTTTTTCTGCCGTTTTTTCTCCGTAGTGACGTATACGTTTGTACTCCGTTTAATACGGACTACACCGTTTTTGTGTCGTTTGTACTTTGTTAAGTACGGACATCAAACATTGATAATATACCGGTTTTCATTTGTAAAATTTTCAGTTCGATTTTTAACGAGCTGTGAGCAGATGGTACAAACCAAAACAATTTGTGTAAGTGTAAATAAGCATACAATTAAAGTAATATATAACGTGAACGATATTAATTTAGGTACTTCCAGAAGCAACATAAAAAAGACATTGCCAGCGAACCACCTATTTTTGATGGTCATAAATTCGGATCGCGACAATGATATCAGAAAATGCTCAGCATGAGCATCCTGAACCAGGCGGCGACGACTGACTGTTTTACATTTTTTTTCTCTCGCTTCCGTTTTGTTTATTAGTGGCTTGCTGCGACTGTGGTTCAAACATTTCAAGAGCTGGTTTGTGTGGTCTCTTCGTCGGCTTGCGATGCAGCGATTTGAAAAACTATTTCAAAAAAATCAGCAAATGTAAGTCAATTTTAATTTTGATAATAATCATAGTTGCCATACTGTAGGATATTTTCTATTTGTTGTATCGTTGCCATTTATTTGCACAATTACCCATTTGTGGTATTTTTAATTACCATGGAAAAGGGGTAATTTTATAATGTAATTTAGGGTATAACATGCACGCATAGAAATATATTGTTAAATATAATAATATGAGATTGTCATTTAAAAACAATAAATAAAAATGTGGCATCTCTGGTATGTTATGCCAAAAATTGTTATTGTTTTGAATATTTTTAAAATGACGTTCAACAAATTAAGTAAAACAAATGTAATTTACATATAAAATTAATAAATATAGTTATTAATAGTTATATTTGATTGGTTTTATATGGTTTATTTCAGCTATGCTCCCAGACGTCTTAGAATCTTTCGATGATTAACATCAAGATGCATGGCATACATTGTGTTGGAAGCCGCCAACTGTTATTGTGACCCACAATTTATATAACTTCTGCGAACCGGAAGTAGGGATACGAGACACCCCTACTTGAACGCCTAAAGATGATGCAAGGGGCATTTGTTTGGCCGTATAATTGATCTTCCAAGCAGCGTACAAAGCGACCGCCGACAGCCAAGGCTTGAAAAAATAGCCTTTACTGATAATGGAGAAATTTTAAATATCATGATAAAATGAAATAAAAATATAAAAAATATACAAAAAAATGTTTTGATTTATTGAAATTTAACAATAAAATATTTTAGTTGACAATTTTATTATATTTATAAATGACAATATCCAATGTTACCAGCAACAATTTCATAGTTTTTAAAATTAACAATACAATTTTTAAAACCGACAATAAATTCACAATATTATAATGGGATTTATTTTGAACATACATATTGTTAATTTATTGTCGGATCTAACAATATATTTCTATGCGTGTGGTTTTAAATTATAAAACTTTATAAAAATGTAATTTTTTGGGGTAAAATAATAAATATCAAATGCACTTCATCACAAAACATACAAATTTGTTTAATTTTTGTTTATATTTATTTTCAGATGTTTGTATCAAGAAATTCAAAGATGTGGACGCTAAATTCATTCAATGGACACATTTTTAATAACATATATTAATTTTAAATTTTTAAATAATTTATTGTTTAACTAATTTTTTACTTTGTTGTTTTAATTGATTTTTGATAATTGATGTATATATTTTTAGTTTGTTAAAAAATTTGTTTTTTTAAATATGTATTAAAAAAAATACAAACTTAGTTGACTGTTTTTTTAGATAAATAACCATTAAAAAATATGCCATTCCGTAATTTTTAGAAAATACGGCATTAAAACGTACCGTATACGGTACGTTTTTCAGTACACTCTAGCAAAAACACGGACCGTATATGGCACAGAAACGTAGCGTAGACAACGGAGGTCCTCCGTTTTATTTTTAAAATACGGTCCGTTAACGGTCCGTCGATACTGTATGAAAACGGTTTCGAACACCGTTTTCAATGTCACGTTTTATCCGTTCTCTGTACCGTATACGGCTCCGTAATACGGTACGTTTACGGAATCTGATTCCGTACATTCCATAACGGCACGTATACGGTACGATTTGCTTCTTGGGATTTCATATAATCTATTATAGAAAAAATTGATTTTAAATTTAATATCAGGGAAATTAAAATTTAGAGGAAATTAAATTACCTCCAAAATACTTGTTCGTCTGAATATCAATAAATTTTACATCTAATTGAAGAATATTTAATTTCCATTTAACAAAAATACTAATACATTTTTATTCTTATTTCTTGAGTTGTAATTTCCATATAGTGATGATAATTGGTACATTTACGTTAATATAAATTTATCACAATTTAAAAGTTTAGGAATTTCGTAAGGAGTGAAACAAAATGCACCCACATATTTTATTGTACACAAAGCTGAACGGCTTTTATATTTATACGTAAATACATACAGTGTTCATAAGTCTTGTCAAAGCTCTGTCCCCAATATTTACACCTTGCTTAGAACTAAATCTTAAATGGATTAATAAAAAAATAAAGATTTTTTAATTTTTCAAATTGAATTTTAAATAAATGTTTTAAATATTTTTAAAACTTCTTTTTCTCGCTTTATACTTTGTTCAACGCAAAAGTCCAGTTCTTTTTTCTGTATAGCTCTTCCTCCAGATTTCAATATAAATCTAAGATTTCCATTAGTAATTCCAATATTAATAATAGCACTTGATAATGTTTCTTCCTCGCATGTGGGATCTGCAAAAATTGAACTAAGAAAAAAGATATAATAATATTATTATGATTACATCACAAGAGCTAAAATTTATAATTAGTATACTATTGAATCATTATTTTAACATAAACCAAACATAGGTTTTTATATTATACACAATCCAAAGATACGAACTTCTAGAACAGTTTTCCGTAGGATGAGTTTTCGTAACAATAGTAAATTACACCCTAGAGGTATAAGTTGTGATCATAAATTTGTGGCCACCCAGTAATAGAGACTAATGACAAAATACTTATAATTCCTACAACATTTTTTGTTATATAAATAGCACTTAAATTAATTTATTTTTTAAAGTACAATTTAAAGAATTTGTTTTTTTTAGCATCGATATCAACATAAAAAAAAGTTCAAATAATAAAAAAAAAAACATTACGAAAACTAACTACATTTCTGTGAAATTTTCATACAAAATTTGAAACATGTTGGTTTTCGTATGAGGCGTAGATATGTATAAGTTTAACTAAACCCACATATCTTACGACGTTTAACTCATAAGCGTCGATATAAAAATTATTACCATACCTTCGGGGCGATTCTATAAGTAGTTTGCGATATCGTTGTCGTTAGTTTGCGATGATTATTGTTAAAGTAATTGATGAACTGATGTTAAACAATTGTATTGATAAGTTAGCGTTAATTTTAAAATTATTGTTAAGCTTTGCTACAATCGATTATAAGAGTATTCAATGTATTTGTTATACTCACTGCCATGTTTAGATTATTTCTTAAATTATTTTGTTTGTTACTATTCTATAATATGAATTAATCTTTACGTATTTACTAAATTAACTCCATAACGATAATATTCGATATTCCGATCGTTATGAAAATACTTTTAATACATTATTTGTAAATAAATAAATTCGAAAAAGATTTTTTTACTTTATAAATCGTTTAAATATTTAAAACGTGAGCTGGCTACCAACAGTAAGAACTAAATCATTTTTAAATTCCCAAATTCTCATTTCATTCGCTAAGAACCCTCGAATACTTATTATAGTGTATTGTGTGTAAGGATATGCAAGGACGATTTGTGCAAATGTAGTAAAAACCCACAAATTCAATTTTGAAAATCCAGTAAAATTAAAAATAATGAAGAAAGAAAGCTAGCATATAGACGACAGGGGTACTGAACAAAACGATCAAGAAAATAAAGTTCAGAAAAAAAATTTAAATATGAACAAAAAAAATGTTTCATGATTGGTGAATTCTCGAGCGTTTGACCATTGGCTTCATTCTAGCCATTGTTGACGCCATATTCACATTCATATTCCCAAGCACTTATTCTGTTCGAAAATCAGGAATTCAGTTGTTTGAAAACAACAAACTTAAAAAAAGTTCTATAGAAATACACATATCGACCATTCCATGTCAAACAGGACACTTTTGAGATTTACTATTTTTGATTTCGTTAAAATTTGGCTCTCTTGTTCTATATCGAAAAATATTTTACCCGTATTTCATGTTTAAAAATGAAAAAAATAAATGTGTTTAAAGTTTAAAAAAGAAAGTTTTAAAATAGTAAGCTTTGAGGTCACACTCTAAATTTTTTAGTGTTGGTGCATTATTATTGTAGTGTTATGTTGGTGTAAAAATAAATTAAAAAAAAATTATGTGCTGACCACCAAAATCGATTTTAAAAATTTTGGAGCATTATTTATTATTATGTTTGTATTAGTTGTTTTGAAAATGATTAACCCCCAAATCATGTATCTTTGATTATCGTGTGACTACGATTCGTTTCCAGTCCCCTTCGTCTAATATTTGTATAACGAATTTCAAACGTTTCGTTCGTTTCGCTCTTTAAATCGAACGTTTGTTCAAAATTTTTGTTTTGCCAACTATTTTTCATAAAGAAAAATTTTATTAATTTTATTTACTTTGTCGTATAATTTATATGCTGGCAACAAAAAATCTCTCAAAACGAGCGTACTCAACGTTTCGTTGGATACATGAATCAAAAATTGTAGTCACTCGATATTCAACCGACATTCAAACGAATTGTAGCCGATATCGTTGTCACCGGGAAATACATGATCGACACGTAAATCATTAGAAAGAGCAACTCATTACCTTCACGCGTTACAGTCATTTAACTGAATGCTAAATGTTGAATTTTAACGAAATGTTTTAATTTATTAAGAGGTAAAACTCTGCCGTCGGTAGCTCGTCTGGTTAGTGCGTTGGAATAGGAGCGAAAAAAAGAACAATAAAGAAAAATTACGATTTTTTGGGTGTTTCCCACTTCACGGATGCGCAACGTCCACAAGATTTGTTTTAAAAATTATGAAATTTTGGGAGTTAATAGATTCGAAATCTATTTTTTTGAGCTTATTCTGATCCAAAACACAATCTTTTTTACCCCAAACATAAATTTATATTTCTTAAAGGAATTTTTAACCTTCCGTTGCAATGCGCGAGCACAGGAAGATATTTTTTTTACTAAAATTGTATGATGGAAATTCTAGCACCATTTTGTAACTTTTATGACCAATAACGACAACAAAACTTAAAGCAATATGATGGAATCAGTAAAAATTGTATAATGGGCAAAGCACCAGACTTTAGGATTTTTTTTTCAAAAACTATACGCGATAGAAATTGACCGTTAATAAATTTGGATTCAGCACACCTAAAAACATATATAAAAAAATTACATGTCAAAATAACCACCCATGCCGATTTTAGAACGGTTAAACCAATGAAAATGTAAATTTTTTGTACTTTTTCAACTTCAAGGACGATGCGCGAGCATAAGATTTTATTCAAAATTGATGAAATTTTAGGAGGACATTAATAGATACAATCTCTAATATTTTGAGTAATAAATTAAAATATGTATTTTAAGTTTTTTTTTTTAACTTTATCTGCAATGCGCGAACACAGGACATTATTTTTAACTTTTTATTCGAAATTGATGATATTGAGTATATTACTATCAAAAAAATGTTTATATAGATGGTAAAAATAAAAATATGGATTTAAAGTGTTTTTTTACTTTATCAACAATGCGCGAATATTTTGTGGTAAACTTTAGCAGCATAATGTAACTTTTAAGCCCAATTACATTTGGAAATAAAAATAAGTTTGGTTTCGTTCCGCCCTACTGTACCTCATAGGTGTAGGGCAGGCACCTTGAGGTGCAAAAAATGGTGCGATTTTTGTCTGTTAGAAATATATCAAAAAAATGTCGAATTTCTTTGATCCTGCCAAAAATTTTGCTGAGTTATTTACAATGGAGTATATTTCAAACACTAGAGACAATTTTATAAAACAGACACCTGACAATCAACGAAAATTGTTGCAACTTTTTATGTCGGCAAAATCGTCCGATATTAAATTAGATCTTGTACCAATATCAAATGCCAAATCGTACTAAAATTGCAAAAATAGTTTAATCGCAGTTTTGGCTGAATTACACTTTACCGGCGAACTGAAATGTTAAAAAAAATGTTACCACGCGCTTTATTTTCGCAAAAAAAAAATACCAAAATTAAAAAAAAAAATTTAAAAAATAAGAAAAAATATACACTATTTAAATGTTTAATATTGTTATATTTGTATTTCCTGTATTACAAAACATAAACTCAACCTACAAATTTGTAAATGTAACGAACATAAAATGGTTTAGAGGGCGCTATCAAGAATAATAGAAACAAAGATAGCGCAGAACGTTGTTCAAAACTTGAATCTTCTGCGCATGTACGTAGAAGTTTTTTGACAACTGTAATTTTTCCATTGTGTCAGAATGTTGTTGCAATGTCCATGTGTAGAAATGTTTTGATCAGCACGATAGTTGATTCATCCACTGAGGAAACTTCCGGAAGCCAATGTTTTTTACCAAAAATGTTTTCAAAAACAAAATTTCAGTGAAATAAATATTTGTAATTTATGAAATGTCTTAATTTAAATTTCCTTCACTTGACATTCTATAGTTTTTGACGTCAGCAACACAGGGTGTACATGCGCAATTCGTAATCTTATTATTCTATTATTCTTGGGGCGCTATAGTGGACCGATCTTAAAAATTATTACATAGTAATCGTGAGACAAATACCTTTCATTTGAGTACCCACATGACCCTTTATGTAGGTGTACCGATTTTTGATTTTTCAAGGTCACCAGGGGTCCGAGCGACTTTTCTTTTTGTTGTATTTTTTTTTTAAATACAGGGTGTTTCCATTTTTTATCACTTCGGCCGGTAAAGTGCAATTCTCCCGCAGTTTTTTTCGAAAGGATTAGAAAAACGATACTGGATTAATATTGCATTAAATACTTAAATATATCGATATTTATTTGAAAAACATTGCGATATCGATGTGGAAATATCCTAACAAAAAAATTTACTCTATAAAAATTACGAAATTTTAAAAATTAGCAAAAAGATTGGATTTTTATATCCAAATGAATGTCTTGCTCACAACAACAAAGGACCAAGTACTGTCAAAACAAAACTCATACAAAACTGAAGTGAAGAGGTCTATGATGATGTGCAATAAAAATTCAAATACTGTAATGAACTGCTTATGGCACCGAGAACTTAGTGCATTTTTCATTTTTTTTATCATTCTTACTCTAAGGTATTTTCATTAATATTGAAATATAGAAAAAATACCAAAGGTATAAGAAAATTATAAAATGTTTTATATTAGGTTTTTATTTATCGAGAAACATTTTTTTCATTATTTAATTAAATTTTTTTTTAATATATCGCTTTTCGACCAAAGCGTTGTTTTTGTCGTACAAAATTTTTGCGAAATGAATTCAAAACTGTAGTAGTGCATATTTGCAGAGGAAACTTCAAAACCATTTGTTCGAGTTACCCGGGTAGTTTGCAAAACCCGGGTAGTTTGTTCAAACTATTCGAGTAGCTCGTTTGTTCGTTCGTTGTTCGAACTACCCGGTACGCTCGTTCGTTGAATTGACGTTTGTTCATTTGATTTCATGTTAATTTGTCTGTCCGTTCGTTTGCTTGATGTGGGAGTTGGTCGGAAGTGGTTGGAAAAATGTGGGTTGTATGTGAATTGGGTGGTCAAAAGTGGGTGGAATGTGATAAAAAGACCGAAAAAAATTGCATTGCAGAAATCGGTAGGAGACATCGCGGGAAATAGAATGCTACCACTCTCGGTGGTCCATGACCCCCAAAAGGGGGTCAAAACCACTTTTTGTCCAAAAATGGATAGCGAACATCATTAGAAGACTAATGGTACCATTTGAAGTGGTCCATGACCCCCAAACGACGCCATTTGACGCCTAATGGTACCATTGATGTGGTCATGGTGACAACTTACACGAAGAAAATTTTAAAATTTTGCGAGATTTTGTTTTGTTGTTGTTTTGTTTATTTTTCATTTTGTCATTAATAAATGATAATGATACATTTTAGTTTTTACAATGTTCATCATCATAAATTTTTATCATAAATATTTTTAATAATATACATTGTATAAATTTACAACGTTTATAACTGAAATATCCGTTGTTCAAATTTCTCTCTGTACAATATAGTTTTTGAATAAATATGCTTCATAACCTACCCAAAATTAGCTAAAAGAGATATAATATAGTCCCTCTACTTTTAGTATCAAAAAATGCTATTTTCCTACAAAACGTCGACTAATCGTCTTTTACTAGTGAAATAATCGATTAGTCGAAAAATCAACATTTTGAAAAAGTCGAATAGTCGACTTTTGGGTTCGAATTTAGAACCCTACTAAGGAGGTCATGTTGATCAAGAATATATAAACTTTTAATTTGTTTATGTCAATATAAAAAAATTAGTAAACAAAGCGAAGAACATAAACGTAAATGTTTGAAAAATCAGCATTTACCGAACTCGAATTTCGGAAAAAACCTCAATTTATATTTAGCTCAAATCTACCTGAAATCTGATAAGGGTTTCTTCCATTTAAAGAAACACTTTTTGTCTATAAAATTTGTTATCAATGACAAGTTTATAACGTGAATTTTATTTAAAGACTTTTTGTGAGCGTTTTAAATTTTACGTTGAGCCATTTTTAATATATGCCTGAAATCCATTTTTAAAATTCATTGCTTTATAATTATTTAACATTATTATTTCAAATATAAATAAAACCTAACGAATAATTATTTTTACTTTTCTTTCAAAATAATGAACAAATTGATTTATTTGTCATTTTGAATAACGAATCAATTTGTTTGTATGGAAAGCATTAATTGAATTTCTTTATTCGATATTCAAATTTGATTTTGAATAAATTTATATTCACAAATAATTTATTTTGAATAAATTTATTTGAATAATTTACAATACTATTATTTTTTATTAACAATACATCTCTTTGGAAGTTAACAAGAAATCTTGTTATATTAAAGGCAATATTTCTTTTTTTACAACCATGTCTATTGCTTAAACATTGTAAAGTCATTGTCTGTTTTTTGTCGTACCGCACCGCATTTTTACGAAATTTAACAGCAAACAATAGGGATGGTTACATAAATACTTAACTTCGTCCGGTAAAAAATAATTCAGATGTAATCGCCAATTTTGAGAACCAAGTTGTGTTTTGGTGTACTTTATTAATAATCGAACCTTCAAAGGCCATATAAGGGTATATATTTCGAGTAAACTAACCTAATAAAAAAATAACCTTAAATAAATTTAAAAATAAAATTTAATTAATTAAATTAAAGTTGAAAACCAAATTGTACCAGCTGGCAGTAGGCGGACGAGTAGTGTATTGTTTTTTCCGCGAAAAATAATGTCCTAATATTTATTAATTCATGCATTGCTGCATGAATATTTATATCTACTAAATTTGACGTTGTCCGTAGAAAAACTCATCTGTAAATCTGAAATTTCAGGTGACTGATATTGTCGATTTAACGTCAAAATGACGCAATTTTCATATCATCGAATAATTTTGATTATATTTAAACAGTTTTAACGTCACATAAATCCACAATTTTATCGCTTCATTTACAAAAACGAACTGCAGTTGTATTGAATTGTCTACTATCTGTGATGAGGAACGAACATTTTACAATTGTTTAAAAACTTCAGTAGAAATTGAGTTGAAATATTTTATTTAGAAAACGAAACTGAGATATACTCATTATTCTACTTTTTCATTAGATTTCTACAATTGAGAATCGAGGCCTAATTTGGCTTTTAACGTACCACAGAATACAATTCGAAAATTTAATAGCAGACAATAATTTTGTAACCTACAGGGTTTGGCAGCTTCGGTAGAATATTTTTCACTCAAGAACTATCAGTTTCCACCAAGATGACGAAAGTCGAAAAGGTGTTCTCTTTCAAAAATTTGATCGTCAAATTGTGTTTGTCAAATTTAAAAAAAATATTAAAACACAATAAACAAAATGTAAACAAAAAAATATATAGTGAAATGACATTTTACGGCGTACAAATGGTGTCTACACCTGCCATAATTCAAAGACATCTGCTAGGCATACGAATGTCTAATCTTGTTGGTTGGGCATTGTATGTCTAGCCAACAAATGTCAACGACGTCACAAAAAAAAAAAATAAAAAAAAAAATTGTTCAATTAATTTTAAATGCGTTTACATTTTAAAACCGAACGAATCACAATGCTTTTTTTTTCAAAAACACACTAGATTGAAAAAAATAAAATATTACACTTAATGGCAAACATTTAGCCAGATATAGAAAGCAAGCATGGTTGAAGTATGTACAGGTTGAAGTATCTACAGGTTAGTTCATCTACAGTTTGTTTGCACAACGAGTGCTGAGAATGTCACGAAGAAAAATTTAAAAATACAAAATTTTATTGTTATTTAAACATTATTTTAAGCTTAAAAAAGAAAACAGTGTGTTTTGCATTTGGATTTCGCGGATTTATTCAAATTTCACTGCACCAATTCACTTCAGCACTTTTTGTCGTTTCTTCTGCATCCAGAGATATTTCAAAAATTAAAAATTCGTTTAGTTTTATTTATTTTAAAATTTTAAATTATATTTTTTTACGAGTTTTGTAAACAATGATTTGATGTTTTGTTTTAAAATTTTCGTAAACAAATGTTGAGTCTTTCAAACAGTTTTCAAAAAAAAAAGTAAATGGCGACTGAATTTTGAAAGATGACAACCTGTATATACTTCAACCATGAAACAAGACATAAATCTTGTCATCTAAGGCTAGTAAGAGATTATGACTAGCCATTTGTAGTCTCCACGAGTAATCATGCAAGCTTGTCATATGTTAAGTAATGAGGCATGGCTGCTGTAGACACCGTGTAATAAACCTTGGTTTCTACAATGAAGAATATTGAAGAAGAGCATTGAATTTTCTGCAATCTTAACATCTGAAACATAATTTTGACACATTTCAATATTTTCAGTGGAAAGTCTATTCTGAATAAAAAAAAGTACTTAGTTTTCTACTATGGTAGCAGGTTTCTACTACGGTGAATTGAGGTCTTATGACCAAAAAATTTTAAATTTTGAAAGGGATCCCCAATCATTTTTGGTTTTTGGGAGTATAACATGATGAAATTGTTAGTTGAAACTTTCATGTGTCACTTTATAGGTTTTTAAAAACATTAATTAGGTTTGTAAACTACTTACGATCATATTTTTACTCACTTTTCAAGAACAGCGTATGTACTGATAACAGGTATACATTTTACATCAAGTTTTGCAAGCTGAGTTAAAACATCAACTTTATTAATTGAAGAATCGTACGATATTTTAGGAAGAGACAAATTTTTCAATGAAGCCATACATGCTAATATTGCGGCATCAAAGACACAACCATCATGATCCAAACAGATTATATCAAAGTGTAGAGACCACACCAACTTTTCTCTATGGATACACAAGTCCTCTAGATTTATACAACCAGAATTTATAAGAATGTCTAAGATTGATGAGCTGATTGTATCTGACAATTCATTTATAGGTGATGCCATTCGACTGGCAAATGGAATAAAAGACATATCTACATTTGGAACAAGATATCCTTTGCAGGGCTCAGTAGCACGTGGTTTTGCCAACTCTGCTCTAATTCCACATATAATATTCGTGTTCCCAAGTTTAACTACAGACGATGCAATGGACTCAGTTATAGTTCCCGAATTTATTCCCAGAGGCCGAAACATTTGATGTTCTCTTCCATCTGGCCTAACTTTTTTATCAATGTAATCACGGTAGAACTTTACAGGATGAATTAATCTATAAACATAAATATCAGTATTATATTTTTCATTATATAATTAAATTTTTAAATACTTATATTGTTCACCCATTTTATATCATTCAATAAATCTAATATAAATTTTTATATGTATATTCCTTTCAAGACACTAAAAAATTATATTATTTATTTCATAAAAAAGAGATATGACATTTTTTAAGTACCCAATAATATGAATTAGATATTTGGTATAAAAGTGATGCCAGTTTTGTGGGAAATAAATATGCGTGAAGATAACAACACGGCATCAACAACAGGAACGCGTGGAATCAACATCTGCCACCAAAAGTAGGCAGATCCATGGTACAATTATTCCACAATATGCCACAGGGTAAGTGTCTGAAAAAATAATCATAATTGCCTTTAAGGTCTAGTGTGTTTTTCAAATCAGTTTCAATATAAAATAACTGCTATTTTTAGCAATTACTCTGAATTTTAAAATGATTTGATAATAACATTACCAAAAAGGGCAGTGAAAATTAGGAGCAAAAATGTAGTGACGCTAAAAACAGTATGTTTTTTATGATTGCAATAGAAACCCTAACAAATCTAATAGTTTACCGAAATCTATTAGTGTTTCGACTTCTGTGAATTTTTAAAACAATATACCGACGGTCCCCGCAAACCTTGAACAGGCTCCAAAAACACGTCTACCACATTTTTGATGCTGGCATCGATATTCTCGTCTTGACGCTCGGTCTTGAAGTCTACGATATTGGTTGGATGACATATAACGGGATAATGAATTGCAAAATGCCCTTTTTGTTGTCCTATATGAGGATCCCCTTTTTTACTTTTTTTGCATGATTAAAGGTCCATTCATATCAGACAGCACGTTGAGTATCATGCACGACAAATATTCTTCAGTACAATTTATATGAGATTGTTCATATCATGCATTTTGGGTCCGTTCATGCACGTATCGTATCATGCAAAATATTTTTGCAGGAGCCCGCCGCATGCATTGTTGTAGAAATATAAAATATTTACTGCTTTTTCTTGTTTTTATTACAAAATTTTGAGATTGTAGTGATATTGTACTGCTGTGATATTGTACCGCTTTTTCACGTTTTTATTACAAAATTTTGATATTGTAGTGTTATTGTAGTATTTTTTAATTATTTTTTGTTAACAAGACTACCCTTATTTAACGTCAACAAATTTTAATCAAATTTAAATTCAAAATTATGATTTTGAAATCAAATATTATAATTGAATATTAAAACATTCGCGAAAATCACCCACTTTTCGCAAGAAACATTTGGGGCAAACGCGGCCATCTTTGGATTGACTTGAATTAGACTGTATCAGCTTCATCACCGTGTATCAGCTCCATCAATTGCCGGAACGCTACACCGAAGTAGTGTAGCTCTTAGTAAGTAGCTCTTACTGACGCGCAATGTAACATCGCCCAAGGGCCCTAAATCACCACTTGTGCCAGGCGCTTACAGCAGGGAACCAGCTCATGCAAACGCTACTCTGCTGCAGCAAAAGGCAGTTGTACATCAACGAAAACACTGTGACGCTGGCCACCAAAACCAAGAATCTTTACAATTTTTTTTGTTTTGTCCAGCCTTTTCTCGATGCGAATAAATAAAAAAGACTTTGATTTAATTTAATTTTTGTTTTATCTTTCGGTTTCGGTAAATGAAATTTTCCTAAAGGTCCAGTTAGGAAAATTGAAAAAAAAAAAACAATCATAGCTAATGCTAATCTAATCGAAACGCAACGAAGACACTCTTGCTCAGCATCTCCGGTGGGCAAGTCATCCACTTTCAGTAACAAACATTTAGAACATGCGTCTAGCACATCTTTGAAAAATTGAATACAAAGGCATCAACTCAACCATCTTAAATGCTGCCACGGAAGATGGATGTAGTGCACGCAGTCATTGGTCTCGCGAGGATCGTCTGTAATAGTGCACTGATCTCAACAAATTCACGAATCAGATGAAGAACCTCAGCGCCAATAATGTCGCCAAGTAAAGCGTTGTGCAGTTCTCGCAAGACTTTGATGGCAAGGTGGCCTATAAGTTGGTGCACCTGGTGGGGTGGTGTTACTTGTTCGATTTCTGTGATTTGTCGCGTCAAGATTCTTCGCGTTGGATATGGCTTTAGTGTGCGATCACGTTTTATTTAAGCGCTGGTTCGCCAAATATTTTTCATTTAAAACAAAATTTTTTTATTTATATTTATTTTGACATTAAATATTAAAGTTGCCCTTTTATGAGAAATGTATAAGAGGAGTTCATATTTTACAACCCTGATAATGTTTGCATGATGCTGATATGAACGCCTTTGCATGAACGTGCATGATACGCTACGTGCATGATACGCATGGACCTTAAAGGTGCATTCATATCAGACAGCACGTTGCGTATCATGCACGTAGCGTATCATGCACGACAAATATTCTTTAGTACATTTTATATGAGAGTGTTCATATCATTCGTATTTGGTCCGTTCATGCACGTATCGTATCATGCAAAGTATTTTTGCAGGAGCCTGCCGCATGCATTGTTATAGAAATATAAATTATTTACTGCTTTTTCTTGTTTTTATTACAAAATTTTGAGATTGTAGTGATATTGTAGTATTTTTTAATTATTTATTTTAACAATACTACCCATTTTTTTAAACGTCAAAAAATTAAATTAAATTGAAATTTGAAATGTAAATTTTTTAATTAAAATCGAATGAAGACGATACGACTGGCATATGCTGCATTGTGAGCTCCAGTGAACACATGCATTATCTAAAGTGCATCGTCTTCCTGCGGCCCATCAGAATGTGCAACTGCTGATGGAAGAGCTTCGTGGCCCCAAAGTATTGTACCTTCATTAATTGTAAGTAAATTCAAATCTAACGAAGCCTCAATAAAAGCAATTACTTCCCCATGTAGGTTTAAGCAACGTCATACGAACCGTCATTAAGTACCTGGTGGAGTGCGACGAGAGCGAATATACTCAGGTGTCTGCTAAATTAGCTGCCCGAAGTACTAACGCCCACTACTGTAGTTTTGTTGACAAACACATAGCTGCGGTGGACTCCATTGAAATAGTGGTATCTAAATTTTATAAAAATAAGAACAATATGTAATCTAAAATTGCAATTTAAATTTGCAAATACATTTTTTTTATTCATATTTTAATATTTAATAAAAATTTTAATTTATTTGAATACATTTATGTATAAAGTTTATTTTGAATAGATACATGGTATTACATGGTATTGTAGTGAATATCCTTCATAGCTCCAATACGTACAGTGATTTATCATCTCTTATAGCGCATTTTCAGAGCTAATCGTGGTATCGAAACGCCTTCCGACGCAGCAGAAATAGTGCGGCTGCCGATGGATCACGCACCTTTATCACGTTAATGGGCGGCCATTGACGACATGTCTGGTACAACAACAGCAGCAATTCGCCGGGCTGCCGCGCTACGCAGCAGCAGTGGCACCAATTCACCGCTCGTTGTCAATTTAAATGATGCGCACATCATGATCTGAGAGAAGTTCTAATCGAGGGTCTGTGAGTGGCGTTAGCGACGACTGCTAAGAGAGCTGGTCACGAAGCGACGCAGCAGAGTGCGGTTCCGCGCGAGCTTGTGCAAAACCTGTGCAACCAGCATTGGGATGCAACCAGCATTGGGATGCACTTCCAAGGCATTTTATACAGCTAGCTTTAGTATAGCAGTTTTAGTTAAAATAACAACTATTATAAAGCAAGCTATATAAAAAGTTTATTAATATCTTGTCCTGCTATAATAAAGCTTATTTACATATATTGTACAGTTAGCTTCAATTGCTCATAATAAACCAATATACAGAAAGCTGTTATATCATAATTATAGAAAAATAAACAAACTGAAAGTTTTAGTAAAAGTTTCTATAACGTTTTTAAGAGCGTCGGGACATAAATCACCGAAACTTTTGTGTTCGTGTGAATTTTTATCTCTTTTTCACTCATTTACAATGAGATACAATTGAATATATGTTCGTCACTGTTCTTTTAGTAATAAGTAACGATTAAATTACTGGTAAATTTACGAAAAATTGTACGTAACATAAACTGTTATACTTTAGAGGTTAGTGACGGTTAAATAACTACACCGAGAGCAAAGCGTAGTTACTCATAGACGGAGGGACGGAGATAAATCAACAGACTGTCGTCAACTACGACAAACCGCAAATTTATTTTTCCAAAAAAACATTAAAATCGCAATATTATTTTCCCACAAAAAATCGCAAAACCGCACGACGCAAGCCCCAAAACCATTATTTTCCCACAAAAAAAAACACAAAATCGCACGACGCACGCGCCAAAACCATTATTTTCCACAAAAAACCACAAAGTCGCACGACGCACGTGCCAAAACCATTATTTTCCAACAAAAAATCACAAAATCGCACGACACACACGCCAAAACCACACGCACAAAACCGCACTACTCACGCGCCAAACCACAAAACCACACGAGGCACGCAACTGCTTTGACGCTGCGCTGCTCAGTTGACCCAGAACATACATTCTTTAACTACTGACGTAACAAATGCACGAATGTCAATTTTGGCAGAATAAAAATGCAATCATGATTTTACGGCAACCGAACGTGCAGTTGCGCGGACTAGCATTTCGGTTGTAGAAAAATAAGGTACGTTCATTTTAATAACATGATGTTACAACAAATGTATTTCGGTTACAACACTGAAACGTTGGTTTAATTAACCTCATGCCAAAAGAGGATTTTTCTGTGGGAGGAAACCAAATATTCATGAAAGAATCAAAAAGGCTACGGTAGCCTTATATACCTGCCAAAAAAACTGTGGGAAGAAAGTGGGGTTTGACCCCAAATATAATGCACTGGCTATAGTCCTTACTTTTGTATGGAGTTCTCGTCTGGTGGATAGCAACGGAGAAAACATCATATCTCACCAATCTCAGTAGAGTACAAAGAAACGCCTCATTATGCATCAATGGTGCGTTAAGAACTACGCAAGACACATAGGGGACACACCACAATCAAGAATAATAGAATAATAAGATTACGCATTGCGCATGTACATCATATATTGCTGACGTCAGAAAGTTCCGAATGTCAGGTAACGAATATTCAAATTTGAAATTTAGAAATTTCATAAATTACAAAAAACTTATTTTATTGTTGTTTTGATTGTTGTTTTTGAGTCGAAAAATTTAATAAATTGCGCTGTCTTTAATTGCACTAACACCAACTACAACTCGACCAGTTGGCTCACGTCTCGCAAAACATTGATGGGCAGCAGGCCTGCGGTAGTTTCCTAAGTGGTTGCATCAACTATCGTTCATCAAAACATTTCGGCATGAAAATATATTTTCGTTATCCTGGATCGGATCGACTCAAAAACTGTTATTCGAAGTAGATTTAATATTTTTTTCTTTGTGGTGGCCGATTACCTGCAGTTTTTCCACATTTAACACAATTATTTATAAAATAATAACACATATGTTGTTTTCTTTGCAACAACATTCTGACACAATAAAAAAATAATAATTGTCAAAAAACTTCTACGTACATGCGCAGAAGATTCAACTTTTGAGCAACGTTCTGCGCAATCTTTGTTTCTATTATTCTTGCACCACAATTACAAATCTACTAACAAGGTTACCCACATACAAAAAATAATTGCTTGGTGTGCAGTTGTTTCAACGAATATTCAATTGCATCTACCAAATTTCGTCTGCCTCAACTGAAATTCATTTGTGGTAAACAATAGTATGACGCGTAACCAACTATTAGTTGAAGCAACAGCAAAATTGATTGGGGAAACAAACTTTTTATCCATTTAAATTTTTTTTTTCCATTGCTACGGAAACTAAATTCAAAATGAGAAATAACCAATATTTAGTTGACATAATAGATAGTTAATTATATTAGGTTGTAGCAACGAATTTTTAATTGATTCAACTGCGAATCTTGTATAAAAGCTATGCCAAATCAGGACAACACCAGTCGCGCAAGCTTTAGATTTTTCACTCAATTTGTTTGGTGATGCGGACAGCGCGTGCCACGTCTTAAACAAAATTTGGAATTGTTTTAAGGCTTGTTCTTGATTTTAATAATTTTATTGTTAGTTTCATTTTCCGCTTTGAATGACATTTTACATTATAAATTAATAACATAAGAAAATCACACAAAAAAAAAACACACACACTCGTTTAACATTTAAATGCATTTTTATTTGAAAAATATATAGAAATCGACATTATGGTCGGTTCGCCGACATGTTAGCATGCATCACTGCACACATAGAAAATAATTGTAGAATTTTGAAAATAAATATTATCAATTTCTTGAAAGCAAAAAACGACAATATTATTTTTAGTTTGAACATAATATTATTAATTTTCTATGACACCCCGTACACACATAGAAAATAATTGTTGATTTTTGAAAATAAATATTATCAATTTTTTATAATCTCAAAGCGACAATATTATTTTTAACTTTGAAAATAATGTTATTAATTTTAGTTCTTCAGTGTAGATAAAATTTGACGTATAAAAATATTATTTACATTTTGAAATTTTATATTTTTTGTTTTCAAAAAAATTCTTTATTATCGCTTAATATCGTCGTCACCCAAGCCATTACGCGGTTACATCTTCGCGCTATCGAGAAGCGAGACCGTTCGTCGAGTGGGGACGAACTTAAGCCTGTCCACCACATATTCGCGCCAAGCGAATATAATGATGGCAGAACAACGGAACAACGAGCGAAAAGCCAATCGCTGAGCGACACCAGCTACGACAATGTCCTTGGCCAAATCAGTGAGAAATAGTGCAGTCAAATATTATTTATTTGAATTTCTCCATCGTCGGCAATAAGACAGAACAGATTTGACATCACCTGCACGCTTCTATACATCGCGGCGGTGACCAACTCATTTTAACCGCTCGCTGTGGTGTGTGAATAGGCACACTGCCCAGCGCATAGTGCAGCTGAAGGAGATAAGGTTCTTTTTGCGGGGCAACATTGTAACGTTATTTTTGTGCTAATAAAAAATTAAATTAATTTTAAAAAAATGTTTGTTTTTTTTCAAAATAACATTTCAAATTTGAAAATTTAAAAATTCCATTCAAAGCATAAACGAAAATTAACAATTGAAATTTTCAAAAACAAAAATGTTATGTTCAATACTTGTTTGATAATTTGATTGTTGAATCCGACAATAATTTGATAATAATATTTGTGGATCCATTTTAACATGAAATATTTTCAAATTATTGTCGGATTTTTGTGTGATTTTTTTATGTTATTAATTTAGAATGTAAAATGTCATTTAAAGCGGAAAATGAAACTAACAATAAAATTATTAAAATCAAAAATTTTATTTTCAATACTTGTTTGATAATTTTTTTGTTATATCCGACAATAATCTGATAACAATATTAGTGGATCCATTTTAACATAAAATATTTTCAATTATTGTCGGATTTGACAATAATTTTCTATGTGTGTGTTGGTAGCTTTGTTGCAGGACTTTTCCACAGCACGTCATGCTGCCTCATGGCGTCAGTCATCGGAATCGAGGACGGTCATGAAATTGGCTCTTTGCCCGGCATTCTGCTAATTTTATTCGCACAAGTGTCACGTCTCATGTGCAGGAAATCGATTATAAGTGATATGAATCTTGTCTCGCCTTGACGAACTCCGATGCGACCGATTCGACACCGCGTCAATTGTTCAACTCGACATACCCGATCTTGTGGCCGAGAACGGCGGCCTAATTAGGATCAGCTTCAATTCGGAGGATGTCGCGTGTCACCTTCAGATGCATTTCGCTGATGTAGCCGATCATATAAAAAAAAACATTGGTTTGTGTGCCGACGATACCGCGCGAAGATAACGAATATTTTTGAAGACAGAAAATATGAAATTTCAAAAATATAAATAAAAATTGTATATGTCAAAATTATGCTACAGGGTGTCATCAAACTAAAACTAATATTGTCATTTGTTTCTTTGAAGAGATTGATAATATTTATTTTCAAAATTCGACAATTATTTTCTATGTGTGTGGCAACCGTCTTTATTTTCTACATATGAATTTACTATGTTTAATAACATTTTTACTACAGTAAACCAATGAATAGAAATATTAACATTTCAATTTATTATATTTATTTATAATTTTTAAATCAAACACAAATAAGTATATTATTAAATATTCACACTAATCGCAAATGAAGGCTCCTCGTCACTGATTCGAAGCAAGAACCGGCAGCAATGGGCAGAAGTAAATAATATTGAAGCATCTTAGGAAGAAGTTGCTACAATATGAAAAAATAAATTTAAAAATGTAATTTATTTAGTTACAACTTACCTGCAGTCGGTTGCCGCTTTTGGACATTTTCCATAAGTGTTGATAATGTCAAATAAAATAAACCGCAACGCAATCCCAACGGCTCCAACACAGTGCGCAGCCTGCCTTAATCGCGCACAACATTGTAGGATGCTTCCGTAGACTCCAATCAGCCGCCCAGCTTCAGCTTCGGCTGACTTGACACTGATATCCAAATTGTAACCCAAATAATATTAGATGCTTCGATCAGCAGAATGTGTCGTATCAGCTAGCACATGTACAAATAAATTTAAAAGTTGAATTTAATTTGTGACATCTTACCCGTAGTCGACCGTCGCTATTGAACAACTTTTATAAATGATGAAAGACGGTTGATTTGACACACAATTTACTATGAACTATTAATGATCATATGAATTCATAGTAATTTTACTACAAACGATAACGAATTATAAAATGTTATTGTGCATAGTAAAAACATATGAAACGTAGTAAAATTTTCGATATACTTTTTCCCTGGGTGTATAGATTTTTCAAATAAAAAAGCATTAAAATGTTAAATCAGTGTGTTTTTTTTGTGTGATTTTTTTATGTTAATAATTTAGAATGTAAAATGTCATTCAAAGCATAAAATAAAACTAACAATAAAATTATTTATTAACGGCATGTTTACGGCATGTTTACGGAGCATTGAACAAGTATCCGTCAAGCATATACGTTTACGCACCGTAAACGTACCGTCAAATCGGACGACTCCGTTAGAATTCCGTTTTGCTCCGTATTTCTAAATAACTCCGTATGATTGCCATTTTGTTGTAGTCGTTTACGGTACCGTTGAAACGGAGTACTCCGTAACTTTTCCGTTTATACTCAAACTTAACGGCACCGATTTTCTTCCGTTATTAGTTTAGTTTTGAAATTTTAATTCATTTGATTTTGTGAACAAAAACAATGAGCTTGGAGGAGGAGCGCTGATGGTGCATGGAAACCAAACAAGATAAGTGTATGAAATATAAATAATATAAGTTTTTATACAAAACATTTTTGCTGAATGTACCTAAATTTACAGTCCATTTTTGCAAATCTCCGATGGCTTCAAACTACTTTTAATTCAAGAAGGACAATATATATATATGTGCTATGACTTGCAGAAATAGAAAAACGTTAGCATGCGTGAAAACATATTGGGAATGGCGCGAGAAGCGACGACGATGTCAAAGAGCTCTTGATCGGACACAGCCTCTGAATCAAGGTGTACTCTTCCTATGGTTTGCACTTCATCAGACTAATTAGATGGTGCGTTGACGAGACTTAAGTTTCGATTTGCGATGGCTAGTCGCTGTTGCCTTTCCCAAACACGCGCATCTGCTTTTAAATTCAAATTTCAAATAAATATCAACAAATGTAAGTAAATGACATTACTTATCATAGTTGCCAAACTTTTACTATTTGTGGCGTAGTTGCCAACCTTATAATAAATTGTTCATGTGTGGTATTTTCTAAAGTTGCGGGAAAGGGGGTAATTTTGTAACACAATTTGTATAAATTAATCGTTTAAAATTTTTTCCACAGAATTGAAAATAAAAATATTAAATTTTATTAAAATATTAGTTCTTTTCTCATAATTTTTAATTACTATTTTTTTTTCTATAATTTTTACGGAATTTATATTCAATTGACGTTGGCTTTAAATTAGTTCTTTTGATTTAATTATTTTTGTTATAATTAATAATATATATTTTTTATTTATTTACAGATGTTAATATCAAAAAATAGATAGAGATCTTAACACGGCATTTCAACGAATAACTTTTTAATTACAGTAACGAATTACAGTCTTAGCCGAGGTTTACTGTATATTAATTAATTCTAAAATGTTCTAATATTTTAATACTTAATTTTATCATTATTTTTAATTATTTTTAATTTGTTGTAAAATAATAATAATATGCAAAAAGTAATTTTGTATGATATGAAAAAAAAAAAGTTTTTAATCTATTCCCTATGTTACGTTAACGGACCGTCGAAAAGCAATCTCAACTGACTCAATCCGTACTTTTCCAGAATGGCGGTCCATTAACGGACCGTCGATACGTAAAATCAACGGATGCACTCCGTATTTCATCCAGTATGACGGTCCGTAAACGTACCGTTAAAACGTACTTACGACGGACTCACTCCGTTTGTCATCCAGTATGACGATCCGTTAACGTACCGTTGAAACGTACTCACGACGGACTCACTCCGTTTGTCATCCAGTATGACGGTCCGTTAACGTACCGTCGAAAAGTACTCTCAACGGATTCGAAATCCGTTTCGATGTTCCTCTTTATTCGTTTACTGGACCATTTTCGTATCCAGAAAACGGAACGTTTACGGAATCGTATTCCGTACTGCTGTTCCGTATACGGCACCATTAGCGGACCGTTTTGTTTCTTGGGACTGTATCTTCTAGGGTTGCATTTTTTCAAAAAAATGCTATTTTTATATGAAAATTTTAAAAAATGCAATCCTAGGAGATACAGTGAGACTCACAGAAGATATAATGTAAATCGGGCAATAACTACACACATAGAAGATTATTGTCGAATCCGACAATAACTTAATAATATTTCATGTTAAAATAGATCCACAAATATTATTTTCACTTTCTTGTCGGATCCAATAATAAAATTATTAAACGTCTATTAAATATAAAATTGTTGTTTTGAAAATTTGAATAGTTAATTTTCATTTATTCTTTTCTTGATATTTTTTAAATTGAAAATTGTTAAAAGAAAACAAATGAACAATTTTGAAATTTGAAGTCATTTTTTTATTAGGATAATAAATTACAAACGCTGAATATCTATTTGTGTACCGCATTTATACTCTGGCTCTTCTTCAGCTGTGGAATTATATCGTCGGTCAAGAAACTCAATTATTAAGAACTCCAGGTCCTTATACACAAAAAATATTAGCTTGGCGTTCAGTTGTTTTATCGAATATTCATTTGCATCTACCAAATGTAGTCAACCTCAACTGAAATTCATTTATGGTAAACAATAGTATGAAGCGTAACCAACTTTAGTTGAAGCAACTGCTACATTGATTGGGAAAACAAACTTTTTATCAATTTTCAACTTTTTTATTTCCATTGCTACGGCAACTAAATTCAAAATGAGACATAACGAATATTTAGTTGACTTAACAGTTAGTTAGTTATAATAGGTTGTAGCAACCAATATTTATTTGATTCAACTGCAAAATCAGTTGTCTTGTATAAAAGCAATGCCAAAGTAGGACAACATCAGTCGCACACACTAAGAAAATAATATGTTTATGAAAGTCTTGCTGCAACTATCCTTTTAAATTTACGTCTTGTAGCAAATATGCAAACATCCCATAAGTTTCACTATTAATTTTTATTTTTGAATATGACATATATGCAGATATTACGAGATGTTTGCCACAACAGCAATGAAAATTGAGATATTTACAGTTGACTGATAGCAAACATCCTGGGTTTTTGGATGTTTGCCTCAAAACTATTCTTATTTTGACATTTAACTACTACAAAAAAGGGAAATGGCGTGCTTTACCTTTACGCTCGATTTATCCACAACAATTAAGTAAATTCAATCGTGTAAAAAAGTGCCCACTCAAATATTAAATTTTAATGGTAAAAGTGAAAATAAAATATCCTGTAATTTAAATTATCAACACTTGATGGAAAATATTTCTTTTCAGAGTTTCTGCGAAGAAATCTTAAGTCGTTGTACAATTTTGCCTTCGAAGGATTTAAAAAGACTATGGCGATGTATACCGGGATGTACCAAGAATAATAGAATAATAAGATTACGCATTGCGCATGTACACCCTGTATTGCTGACGTCAAAAACTATGGAATGTCAAGTAAAGGAAATTTTAATTTAGACATTTCATAAATTACAAATATTTATTTAATTGAAATTTTGTTTTTGAAAACATTTTTGCCAAAAAATAATGGCATCCGGCAGTTTCCTCAGTGGATGCATCAACTATCGTACCGATCAAGACATGTCTGCACATGGACATTGCAACAATATTCTGACACAATGGAAAAATTACAGTTGTCAAAAAACTTCTACGTACATGCGCAGAAGATTCAAGTTTTGAACAACGTTCTGCGCAATCTTTGTTTTATTCTTGGGGATGTACCATGTACCAGGATACTGTTTTAATTCTAGAATAAACAAAAATACATTTGATTAATTTTGTTTCAATTCAATAAAAATTACTTCGCGAATTCTAATGGAGCACCTTTTCCAAACATTCATCAACTATCTTTCTATTTGTCAGATATTTAATTGATGGTTGCTATACATAATCGTAAATTTGAAAGATGCAAACAGAAAATATCTGTGGAACAAACGGCAATATAATTTTTAGTTTGAACATAATATTATTGATTTTCTATGACACCCTGTGGCATAAATTTGACAACCCAATAAGCAATGAGTTCGATAAATTTGGATAATTTTCTTTTACAACCAGTGTGGATGTAATGTCATGATCAAGCCGAAGAAATGAATGTTATTCCAACGTTGGTTTTCGAAGTTAAAAAAACTTGACACGAAATTTACTACACAAAATTACTCAGTGGCAACCCAGTGATGTGTTAGTAAAATGTCATGTCGCACAATCAGTGAGATCATTGTTTTTCTCTTGAATTAGCAAACAGACAAATCAATTAATATATAAGTGCAGGTCCAAACACGAAAGTCATCCCAAGAATTCTACTGCACGGAAAATGCACGATGAGCTGATATACAATGTAAGTGGCCAAGGTTTACGAATACGTTTATGAAATATTAATATATTTTCATTCATACGCAGACAACATTGATATTTTATGCGAACCTGGCAAAGTTATACATCGCAGTGCCGCAATTGGATTCACTGGTTTGATCGTCGCGGCACGTCGTGAATTTTACAAGAAGTTCCTGTACACTGTCACCGGTGCAGGTGCTGGTGCAGGTGCTGGTGCTGGTGCAGGTGCTGGTGCAGGTGCTGTTGCAGCTATAGAACATACTTTAAATCCTTTTAATATATAGTATTATAACTTATATGCGTTTTCTTTTATTTTATATTTAAGCCTTTAATTAGGGAAATATATGGGCCTGAATTCAAGTGTAGTTTGAAGGTCGAATCACATTTTATTTATAGCTTACAATTAAGTTAAACTTCGAATGTATAAAGAATGTCGGAATTCATGTTTAGGTGTTATTAAGTTCCCGCGCGTCTAGACACAGACGATTTTTGCCCGGCTGGATCACTAAAGTCGTTCGGTTGTTCCAACTTGCTTGATCGGCTAGTTTGATCACATCTAGGCTAAGCATTCTATCCAATTCATCATAGGTTAGCATCTGAATGGCTGGAGATATTGGATAATAGCGCATTTTCCTTGGTGGCGCATCTCCAGTATCTATTGAATGCGTTTCTAGATGTGTTTTTCCTAACCCAAATTTCGTATAACACTTAAATTCGCCTTTAGCTCTTTCTAACATAAACACTTGCTCACGACTTAAAACATGTATATCACTCTCACTACCAGATTCTACGGATAACTCACTAACATTATTGACAAAACAGGGACTAATTCCAAAAATTTTCCAAAAATCTATACCTAAATACAAATCCTGTGACAAAGACGGGACTAAATATAACGTTACATTCTGCACTTTATTTCGACATGCGATGGATACTTTAACTTTACCGATTATTGTTTGATCGGTACCATCTGCAGTTTTAATGACAGAAATGTAATCGTAGATGGGAATGTTCATCTTTTCAACATAGGCTAAACAATTTTTTCCTAGGCAGCTAACTGACGCACCACTATCCATCAAACCTTTTAAACTAATATTATTTATCTTAACGTCTAGATATGGCCTTACATCTAATTCGGATGCTATATTTGCGGAAGCGATTTCTTTGCGTTCCGTTTTCCTATTCTTATCTAATCCTAGTACCTAAAATGTACTTGCTTACTTTAAATTCATCTTTGAATATCTCTTCTCTTTACTTTAAATAATTCTCTAACCTTACATGATACGGTACAATTTCTCTTACTTGACTAACACTATTGCTATTCTGGCTATTTTGTTTTATCCGAATTTGGGGTTTCTGGTCTTCTGCGACTATTTTATTTAAGACAGCTGCTTCGGATCTTGATGGGAACATGACGCCCCAGTTATCGCCATGTTCCGATGACTGTTTCCCGAACACGTGGGACATTTCGGTGTTATTACACCCTCTAAACCACACTTATAACAAAACTGATTACGGACACTAGACGTACACTCAAAAAAACTATGACCTGGTGTTCTACAGTTCCAACACGTCCGAACTCTAGCTGTGTTTTGTACTTTCGCTGCGTGGAAAGCATCAACGTATAAATAGCTTTCGCATCTGATTGCGGAGAAGCGTGATGCTATTCATGAAAGATTCTACGCTCTCATTTCCTGCTTGTCTTCTTTGCATGATCTTTCGTTGTAGTCGCTCTCGTATCTTCTAAACTTACGAAGCATATGGTGTTTTAGATACTCCCACTCGCAATATGGGTTCTGTCTCCTAAACGACCAACACCATTCGCTAGCCTCGCCGGATAACAACTGGTGAAAACCTTTCATTAACACGGGTAAAGGGCACTGATAATCTTCCCTGACCGATTCCACTCTAAATAAAAAATCTTCGATGGGTGCGGTCTTTATGGTACCATCGAAATGTATTCCCCATCGGTCCATTTTATACTTCATTGGGTCTGATTGACTTTGTTGATTGTTCAGGAAGTTATTGTTCTGTTGAACAGCCTGGTAAATCTGGCGTTGATTTGCAAATTGCAGATCATTGCTGGAATATGGTTGACCATTATTTGGGACTTGGTGCTGATCAAAACGAGATTGAATCATAGGTCGTGGCTGTGATTGGTGCTGACTAATGGTATTATTGTGGAGATTACCTAATTGTCGTATATCCTCCCGCTGGTTTACCTCAAAACCTATTACGCACGACGAGTTTACCTGTTCATTAACAAATTGTCGTACGATTTGCTGCACTAGTCGAAGGATAGCAGCTTCGATCTCTACCATCATACTAGCTTGACCAGCCCCTACAGACGCATTGACATAGTCTCTGAGAGTAAGTCCATCTGTATTCACCACCGAGTCGGCATTGACTGCCTGGTTTAGACCAAGATTTAGTTGTGCAGACCTTACTTCTTCCCTAATCCCTTGTGCTGTAGCGCTAGTATAAGCCGGCGATACAATGCTCAAATCGTTTGCCAAATTAGCTGCACTATTTGTAGCAGGGGTTACAGTCGGTGTATTACCCTGTGTGGAAAACGCAGCCGTAGTGATATTTCCACTGGCGCTGGTGCTAGGCGGTTCATTACTTCTTGTCGGTAAATTCGTTCTACCTCAACCATTTCCTGATCGCAAGGAATAATTACTACCTTGACTGTTCATCTTGCTAGCCAATCACAACAAAATAGCGATGTAAGAAAAATATTAATTTTGTACTAAAATAAATTATGTTAAGCCTTACCTTATTGTTAAGAAAAAATGTATAATCAACCAAAAATAATAATAAATAAAAAAATAACAAAAAAAAATTAACTAACTAAGCAACACAAAAAATAAATAATCAATATGTATAAACAACAAAATAAATAAATGTATAATCAAACAAAAAAAATTAACTAAATATTTAAACACTACAAAAAAAAATTATAAATATTAAATCTAGAAAACAAAAAAAAACAAAATCAAAGAAAAATCTTAATAAATAATCAGAAAAAAAAAATTTAACTAAATAAACAACTAAATAAATAACGAAAAAAAATCAAAAAATATAAATAACTAATTAATAAATAAATAAATATAACAAAATAAATTAATTAACCAAAATAATAAATTTAACAAAATAATAAATTAACACAAAGAAACAAATATGTAAATATATATCAAACGTGCGATTGGTCTTGATGCGGCTTTTCGGATATCTGGTTATGACTCGTATTATGTAAAAAAAAATTTGGATTTATTAACAGGTTCGGTCGTCTCAATGTCGCAACTAACCGACAATACAAAATTGACTAGGACTTACATTGAGACTAACGAAACGAAAATTTGAAACATGTAGAGTGACTGTAGCAAAAGTGTCATATACGAACATCAATTTGACTTACAGACACACTTACACTACATGAAACATCCTAACACGATAACCTAACAAGCAGACTGTAGGGCAAACATTTATATAAAAAATACTAACAAAAAAAAACGTATTACTGAACACAGAATTTAACCCATGAATGGGGGCATCGACGCAAATGTACCGGTTTCAAAAACCAATTACATGACTGTCGAAACACACATTCACGACCTAAAACCAGTTCACACCTAACAAGACACAAAAAAAAAAATATTTGATTCGTTCGAGAGTTCATAATTGCCTCATCGCAACGCAGGACTAACCCTAGGTATTTGCCTGGGACTTATGACAACAGAAAATAAACTCACGAACAAAGAGAAAACGAGACACAAAAATAATGCTCGCCGGAAATGCCGTGGTTCTTTTTTCACTCTTTCCATCGTTACATTAAAATTTTACCTAGCCTACAAATATACAAAATGATAAATAACAAAAAAAAAATAAACAAAAAAAAAATCTACAAAAACAATTATTATACAAGAAACAAAAAAAAAATTAAATACAAAAAAAACTAACATTGGATGCCCTGGCTAAACCTATCTAAAAAAGAAAACAATAAAAAAAATCCCTAACTAATCCCTCGCTAAACAAAAAAAAAACATGACTCGACAACCCTAGACAATAAATGACATAGCCCTACTGTCAGTGCAATTCGACACTCAATATAATAATGGTGTACAGAATAACAAAAGAAAACAAAACAAACTACTTGGGCATGATGTTGGCCCGTAGCCTTCCCTCCCGCTCAAAAACAATGTTTCTGTAGCAACTACAAACAAAAAAACGAAACGTCTCTAAACACGAACACAAGTTAACACGCAACACCCTACTTCACCGCATCCCCGACCAAGTTGAAAATCTAACCAATCATGTTAAATAAATTATAATACATTAGAAAATTTTTTTTTTATACCACGTTATAAACATATTATTTATTAAAGTTAATGTATGTACATAAATTTTACAATATATAATTTTTACAAATAAACATTTACATAATTTTAAACAATTTAATTTTGTTTTTATTTTAGCAAATTTCACAGAAACAATTTATACATAAATATATTTTTTTATTTTTTATTTATAAATGAACCATTTAATTTTTGTTTTATTTTTATCGCTCTATTTTACTTATTTTTTTTTGTTCTAGTTTTACTGTATTTATTTTAATTTCTAAGAGTATTTAGTTTTAAATATTTTTTTTTTAAGCCATAATTTAATTTCTTTATTTACTATTTTATTATTCATATTTATTTTTTTTTTTTTTTTGTAGAGTAGTGTAGAATATTTTTATTGTAGTGTAGGGTATTTATATTGTAGTGTAGGGCATTTCTACTGTAGTGTAGGGTATTTAAGGGTATTTATATTGTAGTGTAGGGTATTTAAGGGTATTTATATTGTAGTGTAGGGTATTTAAGGGTATTTATATTGTAGTGTAGGGTATTTTTAATATAGAATTTAGTGTATTGTATTTTTTTTTTTTTACTTTTTTTACTACTATATGTATATATTTATTTATTTATTTTTTCTCGTTTTACTTTCTACAAACTTTAATTTTTTTTTTTTTTTGTTTTTGGCTTTTTTTGGAACTTTATTTACTTATATTTATTAAATTTAATTTTGATTAACTTTATTTTTAGAGCATTTGAACAATTATATATATATTTTTTTTTTTATAAATTTATTTTAATATCTATAAAAATTATCTTTTTTTTTTATATATATATATATATATTTTTTTTTTATTTTTTTTATTTTTAGAATTTTATTAACTTAATCAATTTTTTTTTTTTTTAACGAACACAAACATAAATAAACATCACTTAACACATAAAAAAAAATATCCTTTTCGCGGCGCAATTCGCAGCGGCAAAAAATATCTGCTGGTTGTTATTGCTGCGGTTATATTGCGGGCGCTCCGCTGGCCTGTTGTTGTTGTACAAAAAAAAAAAAAAAAATGACAGTGGCGGAATTTTTTTGTCATAATATAACGTCAAGGTCATGAACATTTTTTTTTGAGGTTAGATATTTTTTTTAGCGCACCAATTATCTAAAAATAGCAATGTTTATACTTAGAAATACACTTAAGAAATACACTTAAAACTACAAGATTGGAGATCTCAGCAAAAAAATCTGTACTCAGAACCGAATTGAACCAAAAAAAAAAAATAAAAAAATATGCAAAATCTAAACTCACCTGAATCCGAACATGTCCTTGAGTCGTTCGATGAAAAAAATTTTTTTTCTCGTGTGAAAATCTGAAAAAAGGTTAAATTAATTTTGGAAAAAATTATGATCTGTGTTAATTCCTGAGATCTTGGATACTTACGTTGTGATATTTCTTCTGTGATATTAGTTTTAAGGATAGATAAGGATAGGAACGTTGTGTCCGGACTGACGTTGGCGATGAGCACGTTTATGTTAGAGGTTGCAAAGAAGAAAAGGAAAGTGGCGGACGCGTTCGGAGACAGGATCGTTTAAACAAATTAAAACCGAAAAAGAATAAAAATCGTTTAAACAAATTAAAACCAAAAAAATAATAAGAAGAAACGTTTATACAAAAAAAGAACGAATAAAAAAAAAAAAAGAAATACAAAAATAAAAGACGTTTATTGCGCGCAGTGTCCAGCGGAGCACCCGCGTAACATTTCCTGTTTAGCGGAGCACCCGCGTTCTATTTGTGAATGTGTGTAGCGGAGCGCCCGCAAAGAAAATAAAAAAAAATAAAATTAAACAAAACAAATACAGTTTTCGCTAGCGGATCGCTCAAAATCTTTCGCCAGCGGAGCGCCCGCAGAACCTTTTTGCGCAACAACAACAACAACATTGTGCAACAGCAACAAATTCCTCAGCGGAGCGCTAAAGTTTTATGCGCTACAACAACAAAACGCCAGCGGAACGCCAAACCTTTCCGCGTAACATTAATTGCCAGCGGAGCGCCCAAAAATTCTCAAAAAAAAAAATTGATTAAGTTAATAAAATTCTAAAAAAAAAAAAAAATATATATATATAAAAAAAAAAGATAATTTTTGTAGATATTAAAATAAATTTATAAAAAAAAAATATATATATATATATAATTGTTCAAATGCTCTAAAAATAAAGTTAATCAAAATTAAATTTAATAAATATAAGTAAATAAATAAAGTTCCAAAAAAAGCCAAAAACAAAAAAAAAATAAAATTAAAGTTTGTAGAAAGTAAAACGAGAATAAATAAATAAATATATACATATAGTAGTAAAAAAAGTAAAAAAAAAAATACAATACACTAAATTCTATATTAAAAATACCCTACACTACAATATAAATACCCTTAAATACCCTACACTACAATATAAATACCCTTAAATACCCTACACTACAATATAAATACCCTTAAATACCCTACACTACAATATAAATACCCTTAAATACCCTACACCACCCTACACTACAATAGAAATGCCCTACACTACAATATAAATACCCTACACTACAATAAAAATATTCTACACTACTCTACAAAAAAAAAAAATAAAAAAAAAAAAAAAAATAAATAAATAAATAATAATAATAAAAAAATAGTAAATAAAGAAATTAAATTATGGCTTAAAAAAAAAAAATATTTAAAACTAAATACTCATAGAAATTAAAATAAATACAGTAAAACTAGAACAAAAAAAAAATAAGTAAAATTGAGCGATAAAAATAAAACAAAAATAAATTAAATGGATCATTTATAAATAAAAAAATATTTATGTATAAATTGTTTCTGTGAAATTTGCTAAAATAAAAACAAAATTAAATTGTTTAAAATTATATAAATGTTTATTTGTAAAAATTATATATTGTAAAATTTATGTACATACATTAACTTTAATAAATAATATGTTTATAACGTGGTATAAAAAAAAAAATTCTAAATGTATTATAATTTATTTAACATGATTGGTTAGATTTTCAACTTGGTCGGGGATGCGGTGAAGTAGGGTGTTGCGTGTTAACTTGTGTTCGTGTTTAGAGACGTTTCGTTTTTTTGTTTGTAGTTGCCACAGAAACGTTGTTTTTGAGCGGGAGGGAAGGCTACGGGCCAACATCATGCCCAAGTAGTTTGTTTTGTTTTCTTTTGTTATTCTGTACACCATTTTTATTTTGAGTGTCGAATTGCACTGACAGTAGGGCTATGTCATTTATTGTCTAGGGTTGTCGAGTCAAGTTTTTTTTTTTTGTTTACAATATATAATTTTTACAAATAAACATTTATATAATTTTAAACAATTTAATTTTGTTTTTATTTTAGCAAATTTCACAGAAACAATTTATACATAAATATATTTTTTTATTTTTTATTTTTATCGCTCTATTTTACTTATTTTTTTTTTGTTCTAGTTTTACTGTATTTATTTTAATTTCTAAGAGTATTTAGTTTTAAATAATTTTTTTTGAAGCCATAATGTAATTTCTTTATTTACTATTTTATTATTCATATTTATATATTATTTTTTTTGTAGAGTAGTGTAGAATATTTTTATTGTAGTGTAGGGTATTTATATTGTAGTGTAGGGCATTTCTATTGTAGTGTAGGGTGGTGTAGGGTATTTATATTGTAGTGTAGGGTATTTAAGGGTATTTATATTGTAGTGTAGGGTATTCATATTGTAGTTTCGGGTATTTAAGGGTATTTATATTGTAGTGTAGGGTATTTTTAATATAGAATTTAGTGTATTGTATTTTTTTTCTTACTTTTTTTACTACTATATGTATATATTTATTTATTTTTTTTTTCTCGTTTTACTTTCTACAAACTTTAATTTTTTTTTTTTTTGTTTTTGGCTTTTTTTGGAACTTTATTTATTTACTTATATTTATTAAATTCAATTTTGATTAACTTTATTTTTAGAGCATTTGAACAATTATATATATATTTTTTTTTTTTTATAAATTTATTTTAATATCTACAAAAATTATCTTTTTTTTTATATATATATATATATATATATATATATATATATATATATATATATATATTTTTTATTTTTTTTTTTTAGAATTTTATTAACTTAATCAATTTTTTTTTTTTTTAACGAACACAAACATAAATAAACATCACTTAACACATAAAAAAAAATATCCTTTTCGCGGCGCAATTCGCAGCGGCAAAAAACATCTGCTGGTTGTTATTGCTGCGGTTATATTGCGGTTATGACAGTGGCGGATTTTTTTGTCATAATATAACGTCAAGGTCATGAACATTTTTTTTTGAGGTTAGATATTTTTTTTAGCGCACCAATTATCTAAAAATAGCAATGTTTATACTTAGAAATACACTTAAGAAATACACTTAAAACTACAAGATTGGAGATCTCAGCAAAAAAAAAATCTGTAATCAGAACCGAATTGAACCAAAAAAAAAATAAAAAAATATGCAAAATCTAAACTCACCTGAATCCGAACATGTCCTTGAGTCGTTCAATGAAAATTTTTTTTTTTCTCGTGTGAAAATCTGAAAAAAGGTTAAATTAATTTTGGAAAAAATTATGATCTGTGTTAATTCCTGAGATCTTGGATACTTACGTTGTGATATTTCTTCTGTGATATTAGTTTTAAGGATAGATAAGGATAGGAACGTTGTGTCCGGACTGACGTTGGCGATGAGCACGTTTATGTTAGAGGTTGCAAAGAAGAAAAGGAAAGTGGCGGACGCGTTCGGAGACAGGATCGTTTAAACAAATTAAAACCGAAAAAGAATAAAAATCGTTTAAACAAATTAAAACCAAAAAAATAATAAGAAGAAACGTTTATACAAAAAAAGAACGAATAAAAAAAAAAAAGAAATACAAAAATAAAAGACGTTTATTGCGCGCAGTGTCCAGCGGAGCACCCGCGTAACATTTCCTGTTTAGCGGAGCACCCGCGTTCTATTTGTGAATGTGTGTAGCGGAGCGCCCGCAAAGAAAATAAAAAAAAATAAAATTAAACAAAACAAATACAGTTTTCGCTAGCGGATCGCTCAAAATCTTTCGCCAGCGGAGCGCCCGCAGAACCTTTTTGCGCAACAACAACAACAACATTGTGCAACAGCAACAAATTCCTCAGCGGAGCGCTAAAGTTTTATGCGCTACAACAACAAAACGCCAGCGGAACGCCAAACCTTTCCGCGTAACATTAATTGCCAGCGGAGCGCCCAAAAATTCTCAAAAAAAAAAATTGATTAAGTTAATAAAATTCTAAAAAAAAAAAAAAAAATATATATATATAAAAAAAAAAGATAATTTTTGTAGATATTAAAATAAATTTATAAAAAAAAAATATATATATATATATAATTGTTCAAATGCTCTAAAAATAAAGTTAATCAAAATTAAATTTAATAAATATAAGTAAATAAATAAAGTTCCAAAAAAAGCCAAAAACAAAAAAAAAATAAAATTAAAGTTTGTAGAAAGTAAAACGAGAATAAATAAATAACTATATACATATAGTAGTAAAAAAAGTAAAAAAAAAAATACAATACACTAAATTCTATATTAAAAATACCCTACACTACAATATAAATACCCTTAAATACCCTACACTACAATATAAATACCCTTAAATACCCTACACTACAATATAAATACCCTTAAATACCCTACACTACAATATAAATACCCTTAAATACCCTACACCACCCTACACTACAATAGAAATGCCCTACACTACAATATAAATACCCTACACTACAATAAAAATATTCTACACTACTCTACAAAAAAAAAAATAAAAAAAAAATAAATAAATAAATAATAATAATAAAAAAATAGTAAATAAAGAAATTAAATTATGGCTTAAAAAAAAAAAATATTTAAAACTAAATACTCATTGAAATTAAAATAAATACAGTAAAACTAGAACAAAAAAAAATAAGTAAAATTGAGCGATAAAAATAAAACAAAAATAAATTAAATGGATCATTTATAAATAAAAAAATATTTATGTATAAATTGTTTCTGTGAAATTTGCTAAAATAAAAACAAAATTAAATTGTTTAAAATTATATAAATGTTTATTTGTAAAAATTATATATTGTAAAATTTATGTACATACATTAACTTTAATAAATAATATGTTTATAACGTGGTATAAAAAAAAAATTCTAAATGTATTATAATTTATTTAACATGATTGGTTAGATTTTCAACTTGGTCGGGGATGCGGTGAAGTAGGGTGTTGCGTGTTAACTTGTGTTCGTGTTTAGAGACGTTTCGTTTTTTTGTTTGTAGTTGCCACAGAAACGTTGTTTTTGAGCGGGAGGGAAGGCTACGGGCCAACATCATGCCCAAGTAGTTTGTTTTGTTTTCTTTTGTTATTCTGTACACCATTTTTATTTTGAGTGTCGAATTGCACTGACAGTAGGGCTATGTCATTTATTGTCTAGGGTTGTCGAGTCAAGTTTTTTTTTTTTGTTTACAATATATAATTTTTACAAATAAACATTTATATAATTTTAAACAATTTAATTTTGTTTTTATTTTAGCAAATTTCACAGAAACAATTTATACATAAATATATTTTTTTATTTTTTATTTATAAATGAACCATTTAATTTATTTTTGTTTTATTTTTATCGCTCTATTTTACTTATTTTTTTTTGTTCTAGTTTTACTGTATTTATTTTAATTTCTAAGAGTATTTAGTTTTAAATAATTTTTTTTGAAGCCATAATGTAATTTCTTTATTTACTATTTTATTATTCATATTTATTTTTTTTTTTTTTTTGTAGAGTAGTGTAGAATATTTTTATTGTAGTGTAGGGTATTTATATTGTAGTGTAGGGCATTTCTATTGTAGTGTAGGGTGGTGTAGGGTATTTAAGTGTATTTATATTGTAGTGTAGGGTATTTAAGGGTATTTATATTGTAGTGTAGGGTATTTAAGGGTATTTATATTGTAGTGTAGGGTATTCATATTGTAGTTTCGGGTATTTAAGGGTATTTATATTGTAGTGTAGGGTATTTTTAATATAGAATTTAGTGTATTGTATTTTTTTTTTACTTTTTTTACTACTATATGTATATATTTATTTTTTTTTCTCGTTTTACTTTCTACAAACTTTAATTTTATTTTTTTTTTGTTTTTGGCTTTTTTTGGAACTTTATTTATTTACTTATATTTATTAAATTCAATTTTGATTAACTTTATTTTTAGAGCATTTGAACAATTATATATATTTTTTTTTTTATAAATTTATTTTAATATATACAAAAATTATCTTTTTTTTTTATATATATATATATATATATATATATATATTTTTTATTTTTTTTTTTTAGAATTTTATTAACTTAATCAATTTTTTTTTTTTTTTAACGAACACAAACATAAATAAACATCACTTAACACATAAAAAAAAATATCCTTTTCGCGGCGCAATTCGCCGCGGCAAAAAACATCTGCTGGTTGTTATTGCTGCGGTTATATTGCGGGCGCTCCGCTGGCCTGTTGTTGTTGTACAAAAAAAAAAAAAAAAATGACAGTGGCGGAATTTTTTTGTCATAATATAACGTCAAGGTCATGAACATTTTTTTTTGAGGTTAGATATTTTTTTTAGCGCACCAATTATCTAAAAATAGCAATGTTTATACTTAGAAATACACTTAAGAAATACACTTAAAACTACAAGATTGGAGATCTCAGCAAAAAAAATCTGTAATCAGAACCGAATTGAACCAAAAAAAAAATAAAAAAATATGCAAAATCTAAACTCACCTGAATCCGAACATGTCCTTGAGTCGTTCAATGAAAAATTTTTTTTTTCTCGTGTGAAAATCTGAAAAAAGGTTAAATTAATTTTGGAAAAAATTATGATCTGTGTTAATTCCTGAGATCTTGGATACTTACGTTGTGATATTTCTTCTGTGATATTAGTTTTAAGGATAGATAAGGAAAGGAACGTTGTGTCCGGACTGACGTTGGCGATGAGCACGTTTATGTTAGAGGTTGCAAAGAAGAAAAGGAAAGTGGCGGACGCGTTCGGAGACAGGATCGTTTAAACAAATTAAAACCGAAAAAGAATAAAAATCGTTTAAACAAATTAAAACCAAAAAAATAATAAGAAGAAACGTTTATACAAAAAAAGAACGAATAAAAAAAAAAAAAGAAATACAAAAATAAAAGACGTTTATTGCGCGCAGTGTCCAGCGGAGCACCCGCGTAACATTTCCTGTTTAGCGGAGCACCCGCGTTCTATTTGTGAATGTGTGTAGCGGAGCGCCCGCAAAGAAAATAAAAAAAAATAAAATTAAACAAAACAAATACAGTTTTCGCTAGCGGATCACTCAAAATCTTTCGCCAGCGGAGCGCCCGCAGAACCTTTTTGCGCAACAACAACAACAACATTGTGCAACAGCAACAAATTCCTCAGCGGAGCGATAAAGTTTTATGCGCTACAACAACAAAACGCCAGCGGAACGCCAAACCTTTCCGCGTAACATTAATTGCCAGCGGAGCGCCCAAAAATTCTAAAAAAAAAAAATTGATTAAGTTAATAAAATTCTAAAAAAAAAAAAAATATATATATAAAAAAAAAAGATAATTTTTGTAGATATTAAAATAAATTTATAAAAAAAAAAAATATATATATATAATTGTTCAAATGCTCTAAAAATAAAGTTAATCAAAATTAAATTTAATAAATATAAGTAAATAAATAAAATTCCAAAAAAAGCCAAAAACAAAAAAAAAAATAAAATTAAAGTTTGTAGAAAGTAAAACGAGAATAAATAAATAAATATATACATATAGTAGTAAAAAAAGTAAAAAAAAAAATACAATACACTAAATTCTATATTAAAAATACCCTACACTACAATATAAATACCCTTAAATACCCTACACTACAATATAAATACCCTTAAATACCCTACACTACAATATAAATACCCTTAAATACCCTACACCACCCTACACTACAATAGAAATGCCCTACACTACAATATAAATACCCTACACTACAATAAAAATATTCTACACTACTCTACAAAAAAAAAAATAAAAAAAAAAAAAAAAAAAAATAAATAAATAATAATAATAAAAAAATAGTAAATAAAGAAATTAAATTATGGCTTAAAAAAAAAAAATATTTAAAACTAAATACTCATAGAAATTAAAATAAATACAGTAAAACTAGAACAAAAAAAAAATAAGTAAAATTGAGCGATAAAAATAAAACAAAAATAAATTAAATGGATCATTTATAAATAAAAAAATATTTATGTATAAATTGTTTCTGTGAAATTTGCTAAAATAAAAACAAAATTAAATTGTTTAAAATTATATAAATGTTTATTTGTAAAAATTATATATTGTAAAATTTATGTACATACATTAACTTTAATAAATAATATGTTTATAACGTGGTATAAAAAAAAAATTCTAAATGTATTATAATTTATTTAACATGATTGGTTAGATTTTCAACTTGGTCGGGGATGCGGTGAAGTAGGGTGTTGCGTGTTAACTTGTGTTCGTGTTTAGAGACGTTTCGTTTTTTTGTTTGTAGTTGCCACAGAAACGTTGTTTTTGAGCGGGAGGGAAGGCTACGGGCCAACATCATGCCCAAGTAGTTTGTTTTGTTTTCTTTTGTTATTCTGTACACCATTTTTATTTTGAGTGTCGAATTGCACTGACAGTAGGGCTATGTCATTTATTGTCTAGGGTTGTCGAGTCAAGTTTTTTTTTTTTGTTTACAATATATAATTTTTACAAATAAACATTTATATAATTTTAAACAATTTAATTTTGTTTTTATTTTAGCAAATTTCACAGAAACAATTTATACATAAATATATTTTTTTATTTTTTATTTATAAATGAACCATTTAATTTATTTTTGTTTTATTTTTATCGCTCTATTTTACTTATTTTTTTTTTGTTCTAGTTTTACTGTATTTATTTTAATTTCTAAGAGTATTTAGTTTTAAATAATTTTTTTTGAAGCCATAATGTAATTTCTTTATTTACTATTTTATTATTCATATTTATATATTATTTTTTTTGTAGAGTAGTGTAGAATATTTTTATTGTAGTGTAGGGTATTTATATTGTAGTGTAGGGCATTTCTATTGTAGTGTAGGGTGGTGTAGGGTATTTAAGGGTATTTATATTGTAGTGTAGGGTATTTAAGGGTATTTATATTGTAGTGTAGGGTATTCATATTGTAGTTTCGGGTATTTAAGGGTATTTATATTGTAGTGTAGGGTATTTTTAATATAGAATTTAGTGTATTGTATTTTTTTTCTTACTTTTTTCACTACTATATGTATATATTTATTTATTTTTTTTTTCTCGTTTTACTTTCTACAAACTTTAATTTTTTTTTTTTTGTTTTTGGCTTTTTTTGGAACTTTATTTATTTACTTATATTTATTAAATTCAATTTTGATTAACTTTATTTTTAGAGCATTTGAACAATTATATATATATTTTTTTTTTTTATAAATTTATTTTAATATCTACAAAAATTATCTTTTTTTTTATATATATATATATATATATATATATATATATATATTTTTTTTTTTTATTTTTTTTTTTTTAGAATTTTATTAACTTAATCAATTTTTTTTTTTTTTTAACGAACACAAACATAAATAAACATCACTTAACACATAAAAAAAAATATCCTTTTCGCGGCGCAATTCGCACCGGCAAAAAACATCTGCTGGTTGTTATTGCTGCGGTTATATTGCGGTTATGACAGTGGCGGATTTTTTTGTCATAATATAACGTCAAGGTCATGAACATTTTTTTTTGAGGTTAGATATTTTTTTTAGCGCACCAATTATCTAAAAATAGCAATGTTTATACTTAGAAATACACTTAAGAAATACACTTAAAACTACAAGATTGGAGATCTCAGCAAAAAAAATCTGTAATCAGAACCGAATTGAACCAAAAAAAAAATAAAAAAATATGCAAAATCTAAACTCACCTGAATCCGAACATGTCCTTGAGTCGTTCAATGAAAAATTTTTTTTTTCTCGTGTGAAAATCTGAAAAAAGGTTAAATTAATTTTGGAAAAAATTATGATCTGTGTTAATTCCTGAGATCTTGGATACTTACGTTGTGATATTTCTTCTGTGATATTAGTTTTAAGGATAGATAAGGATAGGAACGTTGTGTCCGGACTGACGTTGGCGATGAGCACGTTTATGTTAGAGGTTGCAAAGAAGAAAAGGAAAGTGGCGGACGCGTTCGGAGACAGGATCGTTTAAACAAATTAAAACCGAAAAAGAATAAAAATCGTTTAAACAAATTAAAACCAAAAAAATAATAAGAAGAAACGTTTATACAAAAAAAGAACGAATAAAAAAAAAAAAAGAAATACAAAAATAAAAGACGTTTATTGCGCGCAGTGTCCAGCGGAGCACCCGCGTAACATTTCCTGTTTAGCGGAGCACCCGCGTTCTATTTGTGAATGTGTGTAGCGGAGCGCCCGCAAAGAAAATAAAAAAAAATAAAATTAAACAAAACAAATACAGTTTTCGCTAGCGGATCGCTCAAAATCTTTCGCCAGCGGAGCGCCCGCAGAACCTTTTTGCGCAACAACAACAACAACATTGTGCAACAGCAACAAATTCCTCAGCGGAGCGCTAAAGTTTTATGCGCTACAACAACAAAACGCCAGCGGAACGCCAAACCTTTCCGCGTAACATTAATTGCCAGCGGAGCGCCCAAAAATTCTCAAAAAAAAAATTGATTAAGTTAATAAAATTCTAAAAAAAAAAAAAAATATATATATATAAAAAAAAAAGATAATTTTTGTAGATATTAAAATAAATTTATAAAAAAAAAATATATATATATATATAATTGTTCAAATGCTCTAAAAATAAAGTTAATCAAAATTAAATTTAATAAATATAAGTAAATAAATAAAGTTCCAAAAAAAGCCAAAAACAAAAAAAAAATAAAATTAAAGTTTGTAGAAAGTAAAACGAGAATAAATAAATAAATATATACATATAGTAGTAAAAAAAGTAAAAAAAAAAATACAATACACTAAATTCTATATTAAAAATACCCTACACTACAATATAAATACCCTTAAATACCCTACACTACAATATAAATACCCTTAAATACCCTACACTACAATATAAATACCCTTAAATACCCTACACTACAATATAAATACCCTTAAATACCCTACACCACCCTACACTACAATAGAAATGCCCTACACTACAATATAAATACCCTACACTACAATAAAAATATTCTACACTACTCTACAAAAAATAAAAATAAAAAAAAAAAAAAAAATAAATAAATAAATAATAATAATAAAAAAATAGTAAATAAAGAAATTAAATTATGGCTTAAAAAAAAAAATATTTAAAACTAAATACTCATAGAAATTAAAATAAATACAGTAAAACTAGAACAAAAAAAAAATAAGTAAAATTGAGCGATAAAAATAAAACAAAAATAAATTAAATGGATCATTTATAAATAAAAAAATATTTATGTATAAATTGTTTCTGTGAAATTTGCTAAAATAAAAACAAAATTAAATTGTTTAAAATTATATAAATGTTTATTTGTAAAAATTATATATTGTAAAATTTATGTACATACATTAACTTTAATAAATAATATGTTTATAACGTGGTATAAAAAAAAAATTCTAAATGTATTATAATTTATTTAACATGATTGGTTAGATTTTCAACTTGGTCGGGGATGCGGTGAAGTAGGGTGTTGCGTGTTAACTTGTGTTCGTGTTTAGAGACGTTTCGTTTTTTTGTTTGTAGTTGCCACAGAAACGTTGTTTTTGAGCGGGAGGGAAGGCTACGGGCCAACATCATGCCCAAGTAGTTTGTTTTGTTTTCTTTTGTTATTCTGTACACCATTTTTATTTTGAGTGTCGAATTGCACTGACAGTAGGGCTATGTCATTTATTGTCTAGGGTTGTCGAGTCAAGTTTTTTTTTTTTGTTTACAATATATAATTTTTACAAATAAACATTTATATAATTTTAAACAATTTAATTTTGTTTTTATTTTAGCAAATTTCACAGAAACAATTTATACATAAATATATTTTTTTATTTTTTATTTATAAATGAACCATTTAATTTATTTTTGTTTTATTTTTATCGCTCTATTTTACTTATTTTTTTTTGTTCTAGTTTTACTGTATTTATTTTAATTTCTAAGAGTATTTAGTTTTAAATAATTTTTTTTGAAGCCATAATGTAATTTCTTTATTTACTATTTTATTATTCATATTTATTTTTTTTTTTTTTTTGTAGAGTAGTGTAGAATATTTTTATTGTAGTGTAGGGTATTTATATTGTAGTGTAGGGCATTTCTATTGTAGTGTAGGGTGGTGTAGGGTATTTAAGTGTATTTATATTGTAGTGTAGGGTATTTAAGGGTATTTATATTGTAGTGTAGGGTATTTAAGGGTATTTATATTGTAGTGTAGGGTATTCATATTGTAGTTTCGGGTATTTAAGGGTATTTATATTGTAGTGTAGGGTATTTTTAATATAGAATTTAGTGTATTGTATTTTTTTTTTTACTTTTTTTACTACTATATGTATATATTTATTTTTTTTTCTCGTTTTACTTTCTACAAACTTTAATTTTATTTTTTTTTTGTTTTTGGCTTTTTTTGGAACTTTATTTATTTACTTATATTTATTAAATTCAATTTTGATTAACTTTATTTTTAGAGCATTTGAACAATTATATATATATTTTTTTTTTATAAATTTATTTTAATATATACAAAAATTATCTTTTTTTTTTATATATATATATATATATATATATATATATATATATATATATATATATATATATATATATATATTTTTTTTTTTTTTTTTTTAGAATTTTATTAACTTAATCAATTTTTTTTTTTTTTTAACGAACACAAACATAAATAAACATCACTTAACACATAAAAAAAAATATCCTTTTCGCGGCGCAATTCGCAGCGGCAAAAAATATCTGCTGGTTGTTATTGCTGCGGTTATATTGCGGGCGCTCCGCTGGCCTGTTGTTGTTGTACAAAAAAAAAAAAAAAAATGACAGTGGCGGAATTTTTTTGTCATAATATAACGTCAAGGTCATGAACATTTTTTTTTGAGGTTAGATATTTTTTTTAGCGCACCAATTATCTAAAAATAGCAATGTTTATACTTAGAAATACACTTAAGAAATACACTTAAAACTACAAGATTGGAGATCTCAGCAAAAAAATCTGTAATCAGAACCGAATTGAACCAAAAAAAAAATAAAAAAATATGCAAAATCTAAACTCACCTGAATCCGAACATGTCCTTGAGTCGTTCAATGAAAAATTTTTTTTTTCTCGTGTGAAAATCTGAAAAAAGGTTAAATTAATTTTGGAAAAAATTATGATCTGTGTTAATTCCTGAGATCTTGGATACTTACGTTGTGATATTTCTTCTGTGATATTAGTTTTAAGGATAGATAAGGAAAGGAACGTTGTGTCCGGACTGACGTTGGCGATGAGCACGTTTATGTTAGAGGTTGCAAAGAAGAAAAGGAAAGTGGCGGACGCGTTCGGAGACAGGATCGTTTAAACAAATTAAAACCGAAAAAGAATAAAAATCGTTTAAACAAATTAAAACCAAAAAAATAATAAGAAGAAACGTTTATACAAAAAAAGAACGAATAAAAAAAAAAAGAAATACAAAAATAAAAGACGTTTATTGCGCGCAGTGTCCAGCGGAGCACCCGCGTAACATTTCCTGTTTAGCGGAGCACCCGCGTTCTATTTGTGAATGTGTGTAGCGGAGCGCCCGCAAAGAAAATAAAAAAAAATAATATTAAACAAAACAAATACAGTTTTCGCTAGCGGATCGCTCAAAATCTTTCGCCAGCGGAGCGCCCGCAGAACCTTTTTGCGCAACAACAACAACAACATTGTGCAACAGCAACAAATTCCTCAGCGGAGCGCTAAAGTTTTATGCGATACAACAACAAAACGCCAGCGGAACGCCAAAATTGTATGCGCTTCAACAACAACCGTCGTCGGAATACCCGAAATTTCTTGCCAGCGGAGCGCCCGCCTAACCTTTCCGCGTAACATTAATTGCCAGCGGAGCGCCCAAAAATTCTAAAAAAAAAAATTGATTAAGTTAATAAAATTCTAAAAATAAAAAAAATAAAAAAAAAATACATATATATATATATATATATATATATATATATATAAAAAAAAAAGATAATTTTTGTAGATATTAAAATAAATTTATAAAAAAAAAATATATATATATATAATTGTTCAAATGCTCTAAAAATAAAGTTAATCAAAATTAAATTTAATAAATATAAGTAAATAAATAAAGTTCCAAAAAAAGCCAAAAAAAAAAAAAAAAATTAAAGTTTGTAGAAAGTAAAACGAGAAAAAATAAATAAATAAATATATACATATAGTAGTAAAAAAAGTAAAAAAAAAAAAATACAATACACTAAATTCTATATTAAAAATACCCTACACTACAATATAAATACCCTTAAATACCCTACACTACAATATAAATACCCTTAAATACCCTACACTACAATATAAATACACTTAAATACCCTACACTACAATATAAATACCCTACACTACAATATAAATACCCTTAAATACCCTACACTACAATAGAAATGCCCTACACTACAATATAAATACCCTACACTGCAATAAAAATATTCTACACTACTCTACAAAAAAAAATAATAAATAAATATGAATAATAAAATAGTAAATAAAGAAATTAAATTATGGCTTAAAAAAAAAATTATTTAAAACTAAATACTCTTAGAAATTAAAATAAATACAGTAAAACTAGAACAAAAAAAAAAGTAAAATAGAGCGATAAAAATAAAACAAAAATAAATTAAATGGATCATTTATAAATAAAAAAATAAAAAAATATTTATGTATAAATTGTTTCTGTGAAATTTGCTAAAATAAAAACAAAATTAAATTGTTTAAAATTATATAAATGTTTATTTGTAAAAATTATATATTGTAAAATTTATGTACATACATTAACTTTAATAAATAATATGTTTATAACGTGGTATAAAAAAAAATTCTAAATGTATTATAATTTATTTAACATGATTGGTTAGATTTTCAACTTGGTCGGCGATGCGGTGAAGTAGGGTGTTGCGTGTTAACTTGTGTTCGTGTTTAGGGACGTTTCGTTTTTTTGTTTGTAGTTGCCACAGAAACGTTGTTTTTGAGCGGGAGGGAAGGCTACGGGCCAACATCATGCCCAAATAGTTTGTTTTGTTTTCTTTTGTTATTCTGTACACCATTTTTATTTTGAGTGTCGAATTGCACTGACAGTAGGGCTATGTCATTTATTGTCTAGGGTTGTCGAGTCAAGTTTTTTTTTTGTTTAGCGAGGGATTAGTTAGGGATAGGTTTAGCCAGGTATCCAATGTTAGTTTTTTTTTGTATTTAATTTATTTTTTTTGTTTCTTGTATAATAATTGTTCTTGTAGATTTTTTTTGTTTATTTTTTTTTTTGTTATTTATCATTTTGTATATTTGTAGGCTAGGTAAAAATTTAATGTAACGACGGAAAGAGCGATAAAAGAACCACGGCATTTCCGGCGAGCTTAGTCGCGCTAAAGCCCATGCCTACGTCCGCTCCGTGCCTGTCCATCGAGGCTTTCGGGTTTTTGTTACATTTGGCGCCCAACGTACGAGCATTATTTTTGTGTCTCGTTTTTTCTTTGTTCGTGAGTTTATTTTCTGTTGTCATAAGTCCCAGGCAAATACCTAGGGTTAGTCCTGCGTTGCGATGAGGCAATTATGAACTCTCGAACGATTCAAATACATTTTTTTTTGTGTCATGTTAGGTGTGAACCGGCTTTAGGTCGTGAATGTGTGTTTCGACAGTCATGTAATTTGTTTTTGAAACTGGTACATTTGCGTCGATGCCCCCATTCATGGGTTAAATTCTGTGTTCAGTAATACGTTTTTTTTTGTTAGTATTTTTTTTATATAAATGTTTGCCCTACAGTCTGCTTGTTAGGTTATCGTGTTAGGATGTTTCATGTAGTGTAAGTGTGTCTGTAAGTCAAATTGATGTTCGTATATGTCAATTTTTGCTACAGTCACTCTACATGTTTCAAATTTTCGTTTCGTTAGTCTCAATGTAAGTCCTAGTCAATTTTGTATTGTCGGTTAGTTGCGACATTGAGACGACCGAACTTGTTAATAAATCCACCTATTCCTTACGTAAAATTCGTTTCCTTTTGTTTTGTAGTTTTTTTTTATTTTATTTATTTAAAATATTAAGGGCTTAACAAAAGGAGATAATACTTAAAAATAAAATAAAAAGAGTTGACGCATTAACTTATGTATTTAAATTTACATAAAAATTAATAATGTTGACTTTAGAAAAAATAGAAGACACCCAGAATACAATTGAAACTTAAAACCAAGGATTGAAACCGTAACCGAAACCGAAACCGATATCCATTTAAAACCGTTTCATTTTTAAAACCGAAACCGTAACCGAAACCGTATACGAAAATCAGAAATAAACCGATATCCGAAACCGATATAAACGGTTTCGGTTTTATACCGGTTTAAAACGGTTTTTAAAAAAGTATAAAAAGAAACAGAAAAACATATTTTATTTTATATAGAAGATCTTAAGTACAGGTCATGTTTAAATGTCATTTAATAAAATTTGGAGTTCCCAAAATAAAAATGTTTTGTTGTACAAAAATTGTTTTTTGTACAACAACGTTGTTTTTTGAGAAACGATATTTCCAAAAACAACGGTATTTGGTCTAAAATTTGTTCTTTTGTTTCATTAATCGAATTAACAACAAAGCACCTGCAACTCCAAGCAAAATTTTTACGTTAAAAAATGATTCAAATTTTAATAATATTGGTTTTTTCATTATTTTATTAGTAATATATATAGAGGAGCTTGGGGTAAGTGGGACAAGTTTTGAAAAGTTAATTTGAATATTTTTTATATTCTTTTAAAGGATCTATTCAATAGAATACTATTTATAAGTCTTTTAATGAATTTTTGACTGATGTTTCAAAACAGCTCAATTTCATACATAAACAAAACAATGGTAATGCAAGAAAAAATGTAAAAAAAGTTTCAAATTATTAACATCTCAGTAACTATTTAAGGAAATCGAAAAATGAAGTGCAAGTTCGACAAGTTTAAACATTTCAAGTATAAGGCGGATATTTATTTCCATTAGTGAGAATTAAAAATTTCATGTTCATGCATTTTTTTGAACGAGAACAAGATCGAGATTTTGCAAAAAAAAAAGAACAAGAGCAAGTGCAAGCCTAAGACTGCAAGAAAAGGATGACTCTTGCGTTTTTTTATGATTTTAATGTATTTATTATGTTTTTAAAGTAACAATGATATTCAAAATAATTCATGATATTACTAAATATTGAACAACAAGTAACAATGGAAAGCGTGCAAAATATTTATGAACGTGAACATTAATGAAGATTTGTGTTTTTTTTTTGTTTTTGTCAATTCTAAAGAATATAAGCATCTTAAAAATAAGGCCTGTGAAGTACTTTTGAAGCGGTAAATAGCTTTAAAAGTGCTTCATAGGTCGCTTCAAAAAGATAAAACAGACAAAACAATGTTTTTCTCTTTTCTTCGCTACGCTAGTTCGTACATCGATTGTGCATATGCACTGTGCTATGCACATTTTTATTTTACTTTTATATATACTTTTTTTGTTAATTGTAAAATCATGAAGTAATAAAAAATCCGCTGATTCGTGCAACAACAACAAAAATGCGTATAAAGCAGCATCCAAGCTTTTGATAGAATTTTTGGCGGGAAATTTTTTGTACCACAAAGAGAACTCGTTGTTGTTGCCAACTAGAGAGCTGTACTAGATACATACATGTAGTTTGGTGCCATGCGTCTGTCCGTTGCCATGCGTCTGTCTGTGTCATGCGTCTCTCCGTTGTCATGCGTCTGTCTGTTTGTCATGCGTCTGTTTGTTGCCATGCGATGATAAAGGATAGCAACGAAGAGTTGTCGTTGTGAAAGTGTGTGTATAAGAATCGTTATATTCTCTTCTTTCTGTTAGTATTCGCTTTGTAGGATTTGAGTTTGTGTTCGCATGGTGTTCGCAAAGAAAAATGTTACTATGCAAGATATTATTTGAGTTCTATTTACATACGGATTTTTTAATCTGTGACGAAAACAGAAATATGCCTATACGAAATAATCCTTATATTTATTGTATATGTATATCGTATAATGTATATCGTCGTTGTAGAACGAAAAGTCACCAAACACATTTTAATGAAAAACTTAATTTTCGAGTTTGTTGATTAATATTATAAAAAGTAATTGATGCATTTTTAAAGGTGAAATATCAACTAATAGATTTACATTTTCTTATCAATTGACAGATACATAAAGAAGTTTGTAAAAAATATTTAGCATTTTGAAAATGTATTTGGTGACTTATCGTTCATTTTATTATGGCCTTGAGATTTTGAATTGTCTCGTCAACATCACTTGATTTATACAATTATTTTTTATTAGTTAATTCTTGTTAAAATATAATTCAAATTTTTATGTTATTGGTTTTTTTTTGTTGTTAGTAAAATGTTGAAGAAATTGAAAATAAGTACAATTATTACAATTATTGTTCATATTCTATTCGTTTTCATAATTAATATGCAGTTTAAGATACTTGTCTTCGATCTTTTATTTAAAAGATTAAGATTACCATTTCTTGTCTTGCTCTTGCAAATGATCATCACTAGTTTACATATATTGCAGTTTACAGAATTGTTGAAATTTAATTTCTTTGGCTTTTATGGATGAAAATTGTACAAAATTCTTCTTCTTTGCAATTCAGATCATATCTCAGGTGAAGTCAAAATGTTGCTTTTCATTGGTTTGTGGTCACGAAATTTTTTTCTTGGCGTAATCAATTAAATAATTCATATAACACAATATTTTTACTAAAATAACAACAAACATTGTTTAAATTACGTTTCCCACTTTACCCCAGTATCATAATTTGAACATAATTTAGCACCATACAAAAAATGTAAAATTATATGAAAAATATGGAAATAAAAAAAATTTATACAAAAACCGAAATCAAAACCGAAACCGTAACATGGAACCGGTATACCGAAACCGTTTCGTTATATAAACTTAAAACCGAAACCGTAACCGAAACCGAAACGCGGAAAAAACCGAAACCGAAATCGAAACCGTTATTCGTTTAGGTTTCAATCCTTGCTTAAAACTAATTACAATTTTTTTTTTTTTACATAATACGAGTCATAACCAGATATCCGAAAAGCCGCATCAAGACCAATCGCACGTTTGATATATATTTACATATTTGTTTCTTTGAGTTAATTTATTATTTTGTTAAATTTATTATTTTGGTTAATTAATTTATTTTGTTATATTTATTTATTTATTAATTAGTTATTTATATTTTTTGATTTTTTTTCGTTATTTATTTAGTTAAATTTTTTTTCTGATTATTTATTAAGATTTTTCTTTGATTTTGTTTTTTTTTGTTTTCTAGATTTAATATTTATAATTTTTTTTTGTAGTGTTTAAATATTTAGTTATTTTTTTTTGTTTGATTATACATTTATTTATTTTGTTGTTTATACATATTGATTATTTTTTTTTTGTTGCTTAGTTAGTTAATTTTTTTTTGTTATTTATTTATTTATTTATTTATTATTATTTTTTTTATATTATACATTTTTTTTATTATACATTTTTTTCTTAACAATAAGGTAAGGCTTAACATAATTTATTTTAGTACAAAATTAATATTTTTCTTACATCGCTATTTTGCTGTGATTGGCTAGCAAGATGAACAGTCAAGGTAGTAATTATTCATTGCGATCAGGAAATGGTAGAGGTAGAACGAATTTACCGACAAGAAGTAATGAACCGCCTAGCAGCAGCGCCAGTGGAAATATAACTACGGCTGCGTTTTCCCACACAGTGTAATACACCGACTGTAACCCCTGCTACAAATAGTGCAGCTAATTTGGCAAACGATTTGAGCATTGTATCGCCGGCTTATACTAGCGCTACAGCACAAGGGATTAGGGAAGAAGTAAGGTCTGCACAACTAAATCTTGGTCTCAACCAGGCAGTCAATGCCGACTCGGTGGTGAATACAGATGGACTTACTCTCAGAGACTATGTCAATGCGTCTGTAGGGGCTGGTCAAGCTAGTATGATGGTAGAGATCGAAGCTGCTATCCTTAGACTAGTGCAGCAAATCGTACGACAATTTGTTAATGAACAGGTAAACTCGTCGTGCGTAATAGGTTTTGAGGTAAACCAGCGGGAGGATATACGACAATTAGGTAATCTCCACAATAATACCATTAGTCAGCACCAATCACAGCCACGACCTATGATGCAATCTCGTTTTGATCAGCACCAAGTCCCAAATAATGGTCAACCATATTCCAGCAATGATCTGCAATTTGCAAATCAACGCCAGATTTACCAGGCTGTTCAACAGAACAATAACTTCCTGAACAATCAACTTAGTCAATCAGACCCAATGAAGTATAAAATGGACCGATGGGGAATACATTTCGATGGTACCATAAAGACCGCACCCATCGAAGATTTTTTATTTAGAGTGGAATCGGTCAGGGAAGATTATCAGTGCCCTTTACCCGTGTTAATGAAAGGTTTTCACCAGTTGTTATCCGGCGAGGCTAGCGAATGGTGTTGGTCGTTTAGGAGACAGAACCCATATTGCGAGTGGGAGTATCTAAAACACCATATGCTTCGTAAGTTTAGAAGATACGAGAGCGACTACAACGAAAGATCATGCAAAGAAGACAAGCAGGAAATGAGAGCGTAGAATCTTTCATGAATAGCATCACGCTTCTCCGCAATCAGATGCGAGTGCAGATGCCGGAGGTAGAGACTGTTAGAATAGTAAAAGACAACCTACGAGATGGTGTTCACCAGCTAGTCTTTCCCATGTATCTGAAAACTCTGGACCAGCTGTTAGTTGAGTGTAGGAGAGCTGAAAGAACGCTGGCGGGTCGTCAAAGAGAACGAGAGCACAATCGTGCACCGCCTTACAAACGGATAAACGATGCTATTTATACGTTGATGCTTTCCACGCAGCGAAAGTACAAAACACAGCTAGAGTTCGGACGTGTTGGAACTGTAGAACACCAGGTCATAGTTTTTTTGAGTGTACGTCTAGTGTCCGTAATCTGTTTTGTTATAAGTGTGGTTTAGAGGGTGTAATAACACCGAAATGTCCCACGTGTTCGGGAAACAGTCATCGGAACATGGCGATAACTGGGGCGTCATGTTCCCATCAAGATCCGAAGCAGCTGTCTTAAATAAAATAGTCGCAGAAGACCAGAAACCCCAAATTCGGATAAAACAAAATAGCCAGAATAGCAATAGTGTTAGTCAAGTAAGAGAAATTGTACCGTATCATGTAAGGTTAGAGAATTATTTAAAGTAAAGAGAAGAGATATTCAAAGATGAATTTAAAGTAAGCAAGTACATTTTAGGTACTAGGATTAGATAAGAATAGGAAAACGGAACGCAAAGAAATCGCTTCCGCAAATATAGCATCCGAATTAGATGTAAGGCCATATCTAGACGTTAAGATAAATAATATTAGTTTAAAAGGTTTGATGGATAGTGGTGCGTCAGTTAGCTGCCTAGGAAAAAATTGTTTAGCCTATGTTGAAAAGATGAACATTCCCATCTACGATTACATTTCTGTCATTAAAACTGCAGATGGTACCGATCAAACAATAATCGGTAAAGTTAAAGTATCCATCGCATGTCGAAATAAAGTGCAGAATGTAACGTTATATTTAGTCCCGTCTTTGTCACCGGATTTGTATTTAGGTATAGATTTTTGGAAAATTTTTGGAATTAGTCCCTGTTTTGTCAATAATGTTAGTGAGTTATCCGTAGAATCTGGTAGTGAGAGTGATATACATGTTTTAAGTCGTGAGCAAGTGTTTATGTTAGAAAGAGCTAAAGGCGAATTTAAATGTTATACGAAATTTGGGTTAGGAAAAACACATCTAGAAACGCATTCAATAGATACTGGAGATGAGCCACCAAAGAAAATGCGCTATTATCCAATATATCCAGCCATTCAGAAGCTAACCTATGATGAATTGGATAGAATGCTTAGCCTAGATGTGATCAAACTAGCCGATCAAGCAAGTTGGAACAACCGAACGACTTTAGTGATCAAGCCAGGCAAAAATCGTCTGTGTCTAGACGCGCGGGAACTTAATAAGGTCACTAAGAAAGACGCTTACCCGTTGCCTAATATCGATGGTTTGTTGAGTAGATTAGGGGACACAATCTTTATTTCTTCTGTAGACCTCAAAGACGCTTTTTGGCAAATACCTCTTGAGGAAGCAAGCCGACCAAAAACCGCATTCACAGTCCAAGGTAGGCTACCAATTTAAAGTAATGCCCTTTGGACTGTGTAACGCAGCGCAACGTCTTTGTAGATTGATGGATCGCGTCATACCGTCTATGCTGAATGATCGGGTCTTTGTCTATCTTGACGTCCTACTTATAGTGTCGCCTGACTTCAACACCCATGTCGATATGCTGACACAGGTTGGTCAACGACTTTCACAGGCTGGTTTGACCATAAACATGCAGAAGTCAAAATTCTGTTTCAAGGAGCTGAAATATCTAGGATATATAGTAGGTGATGGAAAAATGAAGACAGATCCAAATAAAGTTGAGGCGATTCGAAATATTACGCCACCAAAGAACCCGAAGGAAGTAAGGAGATTTTTGGGTACAGTAGGTTGGTATCGGCGATTTATAAGAGATTTTTCAACTCTTTCGGCGCCGATCACAGATACGCTAAAGAAAACAAGAAAATTTGAATTTACGGCAGAAGCTAATGCAGCATTTGAAATTCTTAAATCGAAGTTAATGTCTAGTCCCGTGTTAATAAGTCCAGATTTTTCGAAACATTTCTATGTTCAATGTGATGCGTCTAATGTAGGGATAGGTGCGGTTCTTTTTCAGAAAGACGACGATGGTGAAGAACGTCCCATCGAATTCATGTCGCAAAAATTAAATTGCGCTCAAAAGAATTAAACCACGACTGAAAAAGAATGTTTAGCGGTAGTAGGTGCTATTGCCAAGTACCGGCAATATATAGAAATGATGCCATTCACAGTGATTACCGATCACTCAAGCCTGAAATGGCTGATGAAACAGCAGGATCTCAACGGTAGACTTGCGCGATGGAGTTTGAAGTTGCAGGGCTATGCGTTTGAGATAGAGCATCGAAGTGGTTCGAAAAACATTGTACCTGATATATTATCAAGATTGGAATTAGAGGAATTAGATGTAGGAAATTGTCCAATGCTAGATTTAGGTTCGGACGAAATCAAAAATCAGACTTATACCGACTTACAGAGGACAATTGAAGAAGCAACTGAGTGAGCAACTGCCAGACCTAAAGATCATAGATGGATTCATTTACAAGCGAACGGAATTTTATAATGGGGATGTGTTACAGGAAGATGGATGTTGGAAGCTATGGATTCCAGAAAAACTTACCAACAACATCATCCAGAGAGCACACATAAACAACACAGCTCACGGCGGTTTTGCAAAAACGTTGCATAATGTTCGCGAATATTTCTATTGGCCCGGGATGTGTAGCCATGTCAAAGCCTTCGTAAAAAGCTGCGAAACGTGTAAAGAATGCAAACATACCAACCAAGTTCTAAGACCTACAATGGGAGCAGAGGTAAACACCACAAAACCTCTCCAGAAAATCTATGTCGACTTTTTAGGACCCTACCCTAGATCAAAATCCGGTAACGCATTCATTTTTATAGTGTTAGATCACCAAACAAAATTTGTATTATTAAAAGCCTTAAAAAAAGCAACCTCCGCGGCTATAATATCTTTCCTAAACTGCGAAGTTTTTCGTAAATTCGGAGTTCCTGACACTCTGCATTCAGACAATGGCAAGCAGTTTGTCTGCAAAGAATTTCAGGAACTATTGGAACTATTCGTATTCGACATATGAGAACCGCTAAATACTCTCCGCAATCTAATGCCAGCGAGAGAGTAAACCAGTCGATACTGAGTAGTATCCGAACCTATTTGGATAACGACCAAGCGGATTGGGATAAGAATTTATCCAATATTGAGTGTGCACTGCGCGCTTCAATACATGCCTCGATAGGGATGTCACCATATTTTGCACTGTTTGGCAATAACATGATTACTCACGCAGTCGCATATAAAATTGCAAAACAATTAAACGTTTTAAATGAAGGCGATATAAACATCTTACAAAAGCCTGATCAAATGCAACTTGTACGCCAGAAAATTAAAACTAAATTACACAAAGCGTACGAAAACAACCAAAGAACGTACAATAAAAGAGCAAAAGAAATAAGTTTTAGGCCTGGTCAGGAAGTTTTTCGAAAAAATTTTGTGCAAAGTAACTTTGCGAAAGGAATTAATAGCAAGCTTTGTAGACCGTTGGTAAAATGCCGACTATCAAAAGCGGTCGGTAAAAACCTATACGAAGTTGAAAACACGCAAGGAAAGCCTATAGGCACAATACATGCGCAACACCTAAAATATTAAATGTGTGTTTAAGTTTTTTTTTGTTCAAAAAAAAAAAAAAAAAAACGAATGACAGTGGCGGAATTTTTTTGTCATAATATAACGTCAAGGTCATGAACATTTTTTTTTTTAGGTTAGATATTTTTTTTAGCGCGCCAATTATCTAAAAATAGCAATGTTTATACTTAGAAATACACTTAAGAAATACACTTAAAACTACAAGATTGGAGATCTCAGCAAAAAAATCTGTAATCAGAACCGAATTGAACCAAAAAAAAAAAAATAAAAAAATATGCAAAATCTAAACTCACCTGAATCCGAACATGTCCTTGAGTCGTTCGATGAAACAATTTTTTCTTCTCGTGTGAAAATCTGAAAAAAGGTTAAAATAATTTTGGAAAATATTATGTTCTGTGTTAATTCCTGAGATCTTGGATACTTACGTTGTGATATTTCTTCTGTGATATTAGTTTTAAGGATAGGATTAGTTTAGGCATATTATTCATTTATATTATTTATTATAAAACACTTTAAAAATACAAAAAAAAAAAAAATACAAAAAAAAAACGTTGTGTCCGGACTGACGTTGGTCCCAGCTTCCGACGATTGGTGGACCGCACATCCGGAAACTGGCTTTGTGGCGGACACCTGGTTTAAGAAAGGAGTATGTGCTAAAAAACAACCCTGCATTGGATGATTCGGCTGGACCAATCAGAAAATTCAAGTTCTGTTCAGAAGTTCCAACTTTCAAAAAAAAAAAAAAAAGAATATGGAAGATGGCGATGAGCACGTTTTTGTTAGAGGTTGCAAAGAAGAAAAGGAAAGTGGCGGACGCGTTCGGAGACAGGATCGTTTAAACAAATTAAAACCGAAAAAGAATAAAAATCGTTTAAACAAATTAAAACCAAAAAAATAATAAGAAGAAACGTTTATTCAAAAAAAGAACCAAAAAAAAAAAAAGAAATACAAAAATAAAAGACGTTTATTGCGCGCAGTGTCCAGCGGAGCACCCGCGTAACATTTCCTGTTTAGCGGAGCACCCGCGTTCTATTTGTGAATGTGTGTAGCGGAGCGCCCGCAAAGAAAATAAAAAAAAATAAAATTAAACAAAACAAATACAGTTTTCGCTAGCGGATCGCTCAAAATCTTTCGCCAGCGGAGCGCCCGCAGAACCTTTTTGCGCAACAACAACAACAACATTGTGCAACAGCAACAAATTCCTCAGCGGAGCGCTAAAGTTTTATGCGCTACAACAACAAAACGCCAGCGGAACGCCAAACCTTTCCGCGTAACATTAATTGCCAGCGGAGCGCCCAAAAATTCTAAAAAAAAAAAATTGATTAAGTTAATAAAATTCTAAAAAAAAAAAAAAATATATATATATAAAAAAAAAAGATAATTTTTGTAGATATTAAAATAAATTTATAAAAAAAAAATATATATATATAATTGTTCAAATGCTCTAAAAATAAAGTTAATCAAAATTAAATTTAATAAATATAAGTAAATAAATAAAGTTCCAAAAAAAGCCAAAAACAAAAAAAAAATAAAATTAAAGTTTGTAGAAAGTAAAACGAGAATAAATAAATAAATATATACATATAGTAGTAAAAAAAGTAAAAAAAAAAATACAATACACTAAATTCTATATTAAAAATACCCTACACTACAATATAAATACCCTTAAATACCCTACACTACAATATAAATACCCTTAAATACCCTACACTACAATATAAATACCCTTAAATACCCTACACCACCCTACACTACAATAGAAATGCCCTACACTACAATATAAATACCTTACACTACAATAAAAATATTCTACACTATTCTACAAAAAAAAAAAAAAATAAATAAATATTAATAATAAAATAGTAAATAAAGAAATTAAATTATGGCTTAAAAAAAATTATTTAAAACTAAATACTCTTAGAAATTAAAATAAATACAGTAAAACTAGAACAAAAAAAAAAAAAAAAAAAAGTAAAATAGAGCGATAAAAATAAAACAAAAATAAATTAAATGGTTCATTTATAAATAAAAAATAAAAAAATATATTTATGTATAAATTGTTTCTGTGAAATTTGCTAAAATAAAAACAAAATTAAATTGTTTAAAATTATATAAATGTTTATTTGTAAAAATTATATATTGTAAAATTTATGTACATACATAACCTTTAATAAATAATATGTTTATAACGTGGTATCAAAAAAAAAATTCTTAATGTATTATAATTTATTTAACATGATTGGTTAGATTTTCAACTTGGTCGGCGATGCGGTGAAGTAGGGTGTTGCGTGTTAACTTGTGTTCGTGTTTAGGGACGTTTCGTTTTTTTGTTTGTAGTTGCCACAGAAACGTTGTTTTTGAGCAGGAGGGAAGGCTACGGGCCAACATCATGCCCAAGTAGTTTGTTTTGTTTTCTTTTGTTATTCTGTACACCATTTTTATTTTGAGTGTCGAATTGCACTGACAGTAGGGCTATGTCATTTATTGTCTAGGGTTGTCGAGTCAAGTTTTTTTTTTGTTTAGCGAGTGATTAGTTAGGGATTTTTATTATTGTTTTCTTTTTTAGATAGGTTTAGCCAGGGTATCCAATGTTAGTTTTTTTTGTATTTAATTTATTTTTTTTTGTTTCTTGTATAATAATTGTTCTTGTAGATTTTTTTTTTGTTTATTTTTTTTTGTTATTAATCATTTTGTATATTTGTAGGCTAGGTAAATATTTAATGTAACGACGGAAAGAGCGAAAAAAGAACCACGGCATTTCCGGCGAGCTTAGCCGCGCTAAAGCCCATGCCTACGTCCGATCCGTGCCTGTCCATCAAGGCTTTCGGGTTTTTGTTACAGCAGCGCAAATGTAGCGTAAAATTTTCATGGTGGAAAAAATGGCTACCGCTCACTAAACATGTTGAGGGTAGCTTGCCATGCAAGCTCAAATTGCTCAGCAGCTCCACAACTTCTGAGGTCGTTGAATGCAGTCATTGGTAAGGCTGGTAGACAACTCTACGACGTAGAGTTCAAAAATTCGTAGTAGCAGATGCGAAACAGATTAGAAATATGTCGTTACGATGCGATGAATTGGTTACGATGAATTATCCGTAAAGAAAATTGTTGAAATTACTCGTTATTATATTAGACTACTACTAGCAATTACCTTTACAATTACTAAGAATTGGGTATCACAACTTTTGCGCAATATTGTGGTTTAATGACAGGATAATTTGTACAATTTCTAAGATTATAAGTTTAATATTATTTGTGTAAACACTTTTGATTATGCCACCCCCAAGGCCCCGGGGAGTAGGAACTACAGCAGGCGTCTCATCTGGAAGACCAAACCCCAATACACCGATGTCAGAACGACAGCAAATGGCTTTATTAATACAGATGACTTCTACCACTAGCGCAGGTTTGTTGCTTTTTTTGTTTTCTACTAAATATAGTTTATAGCCGATGCAAATTATGGAGGTTAATCTGGACATTCAGCGTTACCATTGGTAACTTACCAATCATCAAAAAATAATATCCAACTTAAGATATTATTCGAATTTGACATATATTTGTATGAAAGAGTTGTAAAAAATCCGACCATTTGTTAAAGCTGTACATTACAGTTTGATTATTGGTATCGCTGACTGCGTAGTCAAATTTTAAAAAATATACTTTTTGAATAGAATACTTTTTGTATAGAATAAAATGACAAATATCTGATTTTAATTTTAAAGTTGACTTTAATTTGTCTATGATTATGCACCTATTTTTTTATAATTTGAAATTATGATCTAATAGTTGCTGTTTCAAAGATCTTTCTTTTAAATCTTTAATTAGTTTTAATTTTGTTTCATTCATTCTTAGTGATAACTAAATATTTGTTCAAAAAAGTCTACGACTCATAAGTGGACTTAAACCATTATTTCTTACACCTGTGTGTATAAAAATAGTAGTGGTCTCCTATAAATTATGTTATCGCCTCTGTGGTTTAAGAACAACGAAGTATTTTTATTCTTTACATGTATTGGATATTTCTGATTAATATGACGTATAATTCTTCTATATCTTTAATACGTTTTTAAAAATAACCATAACTTTTATATGCAAGTTTTGAATGTTGCTGTGTAAAATAATAGTAGTGCTACCGAATATGTTACAAAATCGAAATATTTTTATAAAGTTACTGAATTTAAAGCTTGTATTTTGAATATAGTATATACAAAACGTTCTAGTGAAACCCTATAAATCCATAAAACTGTCTCCTGGACAAAATATAACTTTAAAAATTTTTCAGAATTATTAAGGATATTTTTAATTGCTTAACTATAATATGAAATAATACAAAGATTGTGCAAAAAACATGAAACTCCAGGATAATAGACAAAATATGTCAAAAATTCAGTTGTTTGAAGTTGACATAAGATTTGAGTAGCAGGCATCAAAGTAAATTAAAGTGTTAAAAGCAGATCAATAGATTATCCATTAAAAAAAAAAAAACTCATAGAATTATTTTTTTCTGGGAGAAGATCACAAATAAATTTTTAGACGTAGCAAATAAATTTTAATTTTCCTCATAACTACCAGTCTGGCCTATTTGTGCAAATATATTGCCATTTTCTATTGTTTAATAAATTAAAAAAATGTTTAATTATCTTTTTGGAATACTGGAAATACATATTAGTGTTATTAGACATTGGGCCATATTAATAAAAAAAAAGTATTTACTTTTAAGCAAGCTTATATATTTTTGAGCAAAATTTTTAATTTATTTCAGAATTTTTATAGTAAATGGCCAGTTTAACGTTTTTATTAATACCTACCAATATAAAATTTTATATTTTTGAACATTAGCAAATAATTTTTAGTAATTCAATTAAATGAAATGCGAAACATTTTGACAATTCGGAGCATTTGCTTCAAGTTTTGAGTAAAGTCGATTTTTATTAAAACTTCTGCAAATTTGCAAGCAATAGCTCTGCAACGACACTTAACCAATTTATATTATTTCAATAAAAATGTAGTAAGATTTTATAATACACCGATCGGACCCTTGTGACTCTCTTATAATCGAATACGAAGGAACGCCCTTTTAAAGCATAAAGACACCTATGATTTAAGAAGACGTTCCTTTAACAGTTAAATCGACTATTTCTGGCTAATAAAGTGATAAAGTAGGACGTAAAAATTCGTTTTCATATACCCTGTTTTCATATACCCTGTTTTTAATGGTTGAAGTGTGATCTATGGTTGAAGTACTTTAATTAGCTTAATCTTTGGACCTAAAATGATCTACTTCAAACTGCTTATAGGCCGTTTAATCGCCCCAATTTTAACATGGATGCATTTTTTTTAATTGCAGAATTTTGAGCACTTTTCCAGCTAATAATGAAAATGGAATTGTTTAAATTGCATTTGAGCCCTAATTTGAACACAATCTACTTTCAAATAATATTTGTTGAAATGTCATGAAAATGGCAGAAAGTCTTGTTAAGGAAAAGAGCTGCCAAGTTTGTCACAATAGAACCGTTGGCGTTTCAATGAAATAGATCTGGTTTAACTGCCACGGGAACACAGATAATTATAAATTACACTAATGGTCCAGACAGATAGTCATGAGGAAACTTATTATTTCTTGTAATATTTTACTACGTGTAGAAACACGTTAGTTCACTTGCTCGTTTGCTTTCAATTGAACGTTTATTTGATATATTATTTCTAACATAATTGATTTTATAAATAGTATGACAAGTACTGCAAGATACTACATCATTTCTTTCTTTTATAACAAAAATATATTATAAACGAAATAGCTCTGTTAATAATTTATTTTTTAAATGAAGGTGTGGTCGCTTTGCTCTTCTGCATCAGTAAGATCGGTTTGACTAATTTTTTTTACATGAAAAAATTTATTTGTGACCTCCCAGAAAATAGTTATTCTAAGAGTTGTTCTTTAACGGTTAATCTATCGATTAGCATACTACGACTTTAATTTACTTTGATGCCTGCCATATAAAATGGGAATTTCCACAGGAAAGTACACCGTGGCCGAAAAATTAAATGTTGACAAACAATTTTTTTTGAATTTAAAGAAAATGCTTAAATTTTATGAAATTAAATCCTTAAACAATAATAAACTCAAAAATACCAAGACAGTAAATAAATATCGGCAAACGGTAAATTTTTGATATGTCGCCACTGAATTGCGCGCTCTGGCGCAAATTTTGCACTCCAAGTGTTGTTAGGTTGTCGCGCACTTGGTTGTTCCAACGGAGATTCGAACGCCCTCTTATTCGTTGATCATCACTGGATACAGAATTGAATACCTTTTTTTTGCTCGAGCGCTTTCATCCATACGCTCGCGATGCCCAAGCCAGTGTAGGTGCTGGATCTTAATGCGCCTGACTATGTTAATGTCGGCGTAGAGCTCATACAGCTCGTTTCATCTGATTCTGTACTCGTTTTCAACGCATATCGCTCCTAAAGCTCGCTCCTCGGTGTTAGCAAGCGTCCATGCCTCAGAGCCATAGAGGAGGACTGGCATGATGACCGACTTATAGAGCAGAATTTTTATCCGTTGAGAGAGGGTTCTGCTCCTCAATTGCCTACTGAGCCCAAAGTAACATCTGTTGGCCAGAGTTATTCTTCGACTAATCTCCAGGCTGATATTGTTTTCCTTGTTGATACTGGTACCTAGGTCCTTCACAACTTCGAAGTTGTGGTTATCAATAGTGACGTATTGGTTTAGATGCCGGGACTCTTTGTTTGTTGACACCAGGTACTTCGTCTTGTCCTCGTTCACAATAAGACCCATTCGACGCGATTCCCTCTCTAAACTGGAGAATGCTGCACTGACTGCTCGTAAACTCTGCCCAATAATGTCGATATCATCAGCGTACCCGAGCAGCATGGAACTCTTGTTGAAGATAGTTCCATTGTTATGGAGTTGTGCAGCTCTTACAATCTTCTCTATTACTAGCTTGAAGAAGTCACACGATAGGGAATCGTCTTGTCTGAAACCTCGTTCGGTATTAAACTTATTGAAGAGGTTTTTCCCAATTCTCACTGAGCAACGTGTGTTGCTCAGGGTGATCATGCAAAGCCTCATAAGTTTCGCAGGTATACCGAACTCAGGCGACTCCTTATCGGACTGTCGAAGGCAGCTATGTAGTCGACGAGAAGTGGGTGTCAATCTGCCTCTATTTGGTCTTTTCCAGGATTTGACGCAATGTGAAAATCTGGTCTATGATGGACTTGCCAGGTTTGAAGCCGCACTGATAAGGCCCAATCAGTCTGTTGACGATGAGTTTCAGTCTTTCACATAATACGCTCGTTAACACCTCATTTGAGGAGACTTATCCCACGGTAATTGGCGCGTATCGTGGGATACCCCCTTCTTAAGAATTGGGCAGAGTATACTGGGATTCCATTCGCTGGGCATACTTTCTTCTGACTATATTCTGCTGATGAGCTGGTGCATGCTCGTTATGAGCTCACCTCCGGTCTTAAACAACTCAGCAGGCAGACCATCCGATCCTGCGGCTTTATTGTTTTTCAGCCTATTGATGGCTGTCAGACCTCATCACGGTAAGGCGGCAGTATGTCAACTCCGTTGTCAACAGCTGAGGTTGTCAAGCTGTCTTCTCTATCGGCGGAGTAGTTGTCGTCATCGCCTGCTAGAAGATGAGAGAAGTGCTCTCTCCATAACCTCTATGTACCCTGGGCATCTGTTACTAGATTCCCGTCATCGTCCTGACAGGAAAATGGTCCGGTCTTTAAACCTCCGGTCAGACGTCTTATCTTCTGAAAGAATATTCCATCCTCGTTCCTATCGCCATGCATCTCAATATCTTCACACTCTTGTCTTTCTTATGCTCTTTTCTTGCGCTTGCAAAGATGTTTCTCTTCCCTCCTCTTATCTCTGTATCGCTCCTTCACGGCTCGCGCCAGTCGTTCGTTCACGGGTGTGAACCTAGAGACAAGCAGGCGTAGTCTTTTGCTGACTACAAGTCCACAACCAAATTCATGTATCTCCTGTAGCTGTAGTAAATGTCACAGGATGTCACAGGATGCAGCCCTGACCTGTCCATCGCATTACGTGGATTGCGGTGATGTCAGCCTTGTATCTTTCAAGGACATCAACATGCTGGATAGTGGAACCTTCCCTATAAAGGGTTGGGACATTGTATGTTGTCTGTTTTCGTTGAATCGGCTTTTTTATATGGCGGGTCACAAGCCCATCGCACAACCCCCATTTTGGAGGACCAATATCCCTGTCTTGTTTGTCAGCGGCGAGACCTCCCACACCTACAGTACAAACTGTTGCTGCTATCTTGCAGCAATATTGTTACATTGCATGTATTGTATATTGCGCATGCAATATTTATGGAATATTCCACCAATATATCAAACGCAATATTGCACAAAAAATATCTGCAATATTCCAGCAAGACAAAAAGCGTTTATTTGAAAAATTTTATCAATTAATTAAAAATATAAAAATTTGTATATGAAATTCGATTGGAATTCGCTTGAAAGTCAAAACATGGCCGATACATTTTTATTAAAAATAATAGATTTAAATATTGTTAAAAATATTGTTTTCAACAATTTGAGACGTGCATGCAAAGTTCTTCAACAACATTACCTTCTATAAAAGTAAAAAAAAACATGTTAAAGTATAAGCAGATAAAAATAAATTAAAATAAAAAATTATATACATGCGTGGGGTTCGAACTCACATTTCCGGGATACAAGTCCTGAGTTCTTACCGTTACGCTATCAGTCTCATTTTTCACAAAGCATTTATTAAAAATAATAATACAAATAATATATTTGAGTTGAAACGGTAAGAAAATAAAAAAATTAAGTAAGAATTTTAAATATTATTAGTACATGAACCGGGGCTGCAGTATTAAATTCCACATTATCTGAAAAGGGCCCATAAATTCATTTGTATTCAATATTTACTATAAATTCGTAAATACATGCAACAATGCTCTTCACCTAAATTGAATTCGTTTTGAATATCAAAAGTCCATACATTTAAAACGACCTTGTTTTTTTTTTAACCCAAAATAATTTCTAAATTTTGCTTAAAAAATTTCGACTTTAAATTGTTTTTTTAAACATTTTAGTAGGAGGACTCAACTCTTCATATTCTTATGTTGTTGATATTTTTCAAATATTCTCTATGGAGTTATCTATTTATGATTTAAATAACTTGAATTACATAAATTAATACTGAACTCCAAATTTTTTTGGAACTTGATATAATTTTCCAAATTTGCCTAAAGAATATATTCCAAAATGTGTCCCAAAATTTAATCCAAACAAAAAGTAATCCTCTACAGCGCGAAAATACAACATTGTATTATAATGCCACAATTGACAAATCTATCGAACAGAAAAAAATGTGTAATAAAGGTGTAAATTAATAAATTAATTTACTTAATTTAATTCAAAATTGCTTCAGAAATAAAAAGTTTTATTTTCAATCCTATAAAAAACTTGTAGAAGAATTCCCAAATAGACAAACATACAACAAATTCACATAAAATCTACATAATATATAATTTCATTCATTCTATGCACCAGTGTGTCGCTTATGATGGAACATATGAGCCAGTTTTTATAAAAATAATTGACGCAATTAATTTAAACAAAATGAGGTAGAATTAAATTCAAATATCTTGTTCACACGGTGTGCCATCAATTTGAAAAAATTAAAGCATTCATATTTATCAGTATATGACTTTAAAAGCAAATTATAATGAGCAAATGTCATGACGAACAAAAGTGTTCTCATATTGAAATCATGTATTGGAAGATTTTTGTAAACGCGAATATTCTATTCAGTTTCACATCATACACATATGTTTTTATGAAGCTCATATTTGCCTCATTTCAGTATGAAATATACTTTGATATTTTATATATGCCTCATTTATAAAACATTTTTGATTTTTAAACAAATTTTATATTGGAATCTTTTTCGCAACATACAATTATTTCTTGAAAACTTTAGGTATACATATTAAAATGTCCGGAATTGCGAACCATCCTTCTGTATAATTTCATACTTGTGGATGGACAATAATCTTTTTGCGACTTTCAAATTCATCAGTTGGAAATTTAGTTGATCTCGTTACATTCAGCTATGAAGATAATTTTTATTAATAACAAGGTTTCTAGATAGTTCAATAATGAATATTAACATTACCTTTTTAAATTGGATTCCTTTATTTAAATGCTTTCTTTTGCATTAAAACATGTTTTTTCTTATTTTAACAAATATGAAAACGCCTACAGAATCACGGCATGATAAATATATGATTTATGATTTTTAAAACATTTGTTTACTCATATTTGTGTCATAGAATGAGCTATGATTGAGTTTTTAATATAAAATAATATATTTTCGGTTCAATTTTAATACATAGAATGTGATGAAAACATGTTGAGCTCATATTAAACGTAATTAACGATATTTTAAATTTCAGTATAATGAACTCATGACATGATTTCACATATTTATCATGATAACATATTTTATGAAATTCATGAATGTGTATTTGAGTTGTTCCAAATAGTCAAACTGCAAACAGTTATTTATTGGCTATCACAAACGTATTTGAAATTTACGAGAACAAAATGTGTTGGTTGGGAAAGGGTTTGATTGTCCAAACACAATATTTTTCTGCGCCCCACTAACGTGAAACTTGAGTCGTCGACATACCTCGGGCAGCCCTGTGTTTATTTATAATACTGTCTGAACGTTGTGACATTTAATTACACAGTGCAGCAAAAAATATCATCATCCGATTTGATAACGATTTTAGGGTAATGTGGGGTCGCTGATCTCGAATCTGAAGTCCGTTTTGCTCCATCGGCTCAGGGTTCCTCACAATTTGGGGTCAAATATGAACAATTAGGGTGTTTAAAGAGAGTACAAAAAATAATTTAATTTCAAAAGATATATGTTTCGTTTCTTCAGCAATACTTTGGCACCATCGTCCCATCGGTTTTCCATAAAAATTGTTTTTTCGAATTTTAACCCTACTAATTACAAATTTTGACATACCGCGTGAACTCTTGAAAAAACTATTATACTCTCTTTAGCAAATATATTCCCCATACAAAATAAGGTGGGGTCCTCAAATAACAAAATTGCCGCAATAAACAAACTACGGACAAATTTATTTACACCATTCATGAGGAAACGCAAAAATGTTTAAGAAAATACAAAAACAACATAGTAATCACACACATCTGTAGTTATATATAAGACAGATTATGTATCTAAAATGGAATTACCACTAGACGACAGAATAGATCCAAATGAAAAACTACAAAAACGAAATAACAGCATAATAAATGATCTCTATAAAGAAAAATTTCATAGATTTAGGACTAAAACTTAAAATGACATGCCCAGCAGCATCAGCACCAAGACCAATATCTTCGTCGACAAATGACCATGTTACCAACTATCTAAACACGTAGGAGAAATCCTGAAATGCATTATATCGCAAGAGCACAATATAAATAACGCATTTCAACTTAGAGATAGATTAAGAGACATAAAATTAGATGAAGAAGACATAATGGTATCATTTGACGTTGTTACCAACATATCTAGCCATAAGAACCATAATGAACAAATGGACTACCATAGAAAAACACACCAAAATACATAAAAAACAATTAACAAATATTCTTGACTTCTGCCTAAAAGACAACAACTACTTTAAATACAACGACAAAATATACATCCAAACCCTTGGAATGCCTATGAGAAACCCACTCACTCCAACAATAGCAGATATAATTTTTGACAACCTACTTGACAACACCCTAAAAGAATTAGAATTAAATTTATGGTTAAATATGTAGACGATATTCGCAATAGTTAAAACTAAAGATATAGACATAATAATGAACACCCTAAACAAATATCATGAAAAAATACAATTTACAAAAGAAACAGAATTAAACAACAGCATAAGGCAGAAAGACGTGAGTGTGAGGAGATTGAGATGCATGGGGACAGGAATGAGGCTCGAAAATTCTTCGAGAAAATAAGACGCCTAGCCGGAGGTTCAAAATCCGGGATCACTTCTCTAAAGGAGGGATCACTTCTCTAAACTGCTGACCGGTGATGATGACCTCAATTCCACCGATAGAGAAGCAAACCCGGCAACCCCAGTACTTGATGACGACGTTGAGATTCCGCCACCCGACCATGACGAGGTCAGAACAGCTCGGCTGAAAAACAACAAAGCCGCAGGTGCTGATGGCCTGCCTGCTGAATTGTTTAAGACCGGAGGCGAAGAGCTAATAGAGAGCATGCACGAGCTCGTAAGCAGAATATGGTCGGATGAAAGCATGCCAAGTGACTGGAACCTCAGTGTACTCTGCCCAATCCTTAAGAAAGGGGATCCCACTATCTGCGCCAACTACCGTGGGATCAGCCTACTCAATATCGCATACAAGGTTCTATCGAGCGTATTATGTGAAAGACTGAAGCCCATCGTCAACAGACTGATTGGACCTTATCAGTGCGGCTTCAGACCTGGAAAGTCCACCATAGACCAGATTTTCACATTGCGCCTAATCCAGGAAAAGACCCTAGAAAAACAGATCGACACCTACCACCTATTAGTCGACTATAAAGCCGCCTTCGACACTCCGATAAGGGAACGATTATACGCCGCAATGTCTGAGTTCGGTATACCTGCGCAACTTATAAGGCTTTGCAGGATGACCCTGAGCAACACACGTTGCTCAGTGAGAATAGGAAAAGACCTCTCCGAGCCATTTCATACCGAACGAGGTTTCAGACAGGGTGACTCCCTATCGTGCGACTTTTTTAACTTATTGATGGAGAAAATAGTTCGAGCTGCCGAACTCCGTCAAAGCGGCACTATCCTCAACAAAAGTGTCATGCTGCTCGCATATGCCGACGATATTGATATCATTGGCAGGAGCACAGGAGCAGTCAGCGCAGCATTCTCCAGATTGGAGAAAGAGTCGCGTCGAATGGGTCCAGCGGTGAACGAGGACAAGACGAAGTTCCTTGTGTCAACAAGCAAAAAAAGAGTCCGTGCGTCTTGGACAAAAAGCTGATTTTGACACCCACAAGTTCGACATTGTGAAGGACTTCGTCTATCTGGGATCCAGCGTAAACAGCAACAACGACGTCAGCCTGGAGTTCAAACGGAGAATAACTCTTGCCAACAGGTGCTACTTTGGGCTCAGTAGGCAATAGAGAAGCAGAGCCCTCTCTCGCCGGACAAAAATAACGCTCTACAAGTCACTCATTATGCCCGTCCTACTTTATGGTGCAGAAACATGGACGCTGGCCTCCACCGATGAGAGAGTACTGGTAGCGTTCGAGAGAAAGATTCTCCGTAAAATCTTTGGCCCTATCTGCTTTGCTAGCGAGTATCGAATCAGGATGAACCACGAGCTGTATGAGTTATTCGACGACATTGACATAGTCAAGCGCATCAAGATCCAGCGGCTTCGCTGGCTAGGTCTTGACGATCGAATGGATGAAAACACTCCAGCCAAGAAAGTGCTTGAATCGAAACTCGAAGGTGGACAGAGAAGGGGGTCCAAATATGCGTTGAAAAGACCAAGTTGAGGACAACCTGGCAACGCTTGGTATTTCTAACTGGCGTCAGCGCGCGCAAAGCAGATCCGACTGGCGCGGCTTCATCTCAGCGGCCAAAACCGATCCACGGTTGTAAGGGCCATTTAAGTAAGTAAGTATACCTTTTTTTAAATACTAGAGTACACAGAATAAACAATAACCTAAAATTTAACTGGTACCAGAGAGTATATATTTGATATAGAGTTTCTATACAGGTGGTTTCGCTGCCAATTTTGTCAAATAAATTCAAACATTGGTTATGTGGAAATTGAAACGAAAATGTTGTCAACAGACACATTTTCAAATCAATATTCTGATGTTTTCTGCCACATTTTTGGCCAGAAAAATAATTGGGTTGGATTGCAAAATATCTTGGTAAGTTTGGTTGCAAATTATCCGCGGACAGATCCAGTTTTGTGCACTGTTTTCCGCTGTTAACTTCAATCTGTAAAATTCCACTTCCACATAACCAATGTTTTCGGCAGCGACGCCAGCAAACTCGGAAGGAATCTCTATATCAAATATATACTCTTTGCTGGTACAGCAAACCGACATCATCCGGTAGACTCATCAATTTCCATTCAACAAACCAAAAAACACTAAAATAAACACAGCCAAAAATTTAACAAACGCAATTTTTGACATCAGTGACAAATCATTTTATGAAGAAAACACAACAAAAATAGCAGAAATACTAAAAATTAACAATTATCCAAAGACACTAATGAAAAATCTAATCGGTGAAAAAACTACAAAATAAGGGAAAAATTAACAACAGAAAGAGATGGCAACCCTACACAATATTTCAAAGTTCCTTATATCCCCAAATTAACTGAAAGCGGCGTACTCAAAAACACCATAAGAAGAAACGAAGCAACTTTTGCACACAGACCAAACTGCACACTCATATCAATCACACAAACACAAAAGATAAAATTGAAAAAGAACAACAACGTGGTGTATGAAATTGGATGCAAAGGAGGCAACACCGAACGATGCGATCAAGTATACATCGGGACAACAAAGAGAGAATTGGGAACACGTATAAGAGAACATCAAACGGACATCAAGAAAAAGAAACAGACAACAGCTCTAGCGCAGCATATTCATGAGAAGGGACACACCGCCGATTTTGAAAACATACGAATATTGGACAAAGAGAAGAGAACAAACACGATACACTCTGGAAAGCTTGAGAATTCAACAAAAACGAACAACAACAATGAACACAAAAGAAGACAAAGACAATATCAACTCCAGCTACTCATTAGCAATTTGACCATAACAGCTGATACTCTAAAATTTTTTTTATACAATTTTTGACAATTTATTTATTTATTTTACAAAATTTTGTGTTCGTGCTGTCGGGTTGGGAAAAATATGAAATAAAAACTATTTATTTGCATTAAAAAACATTGACCAAAAATAGCCAACATTACAAAAATCAATTGAAACTGAACTTGGTCTAAATACAAAAACTCAAACAAATTTTGAATTTTGTTTATTACGTGGCATGCACATTTCCAAAAATTTTAGAAAGCTTAAATAAAAGTTATATATTTTTATGGATTTCGACATTCTAAAAACATTGGCATATTCAATTTTTTTTCGTAAACGTCCTGTTTCAAGGATATTGTCAGTCAAATATACAAAATTAGGGTGTTTAAAGATAGTACATTTTTTTTATTTCAAAGAATATACATATTGTGTTTTATACCCTACACCTATGAGGTACAGGGTATATTAACTTTGTGCATATATTGTAACGCCCCTTAGGAGGCGTGTCCGGAAAAGTATATATATTCTTGATCAGCATCACTATCCATCTGTCCGTCCGTCGTCTGTATGTCTGTCCGAAAACGTAATAACTTGAGAAATACTGATCAGAATACGATGAAATTTAGTTAATGTTTGTTTTAGCCAAAAGTATGAACTGGCTTTAGAAATGAGCTTTAGAAACGGCCGTGTCCGTTGGCCGATTTGGCTCATTTCTACCTCCTATACAATACACTTTTATATAACACATTAGGAACTAATATCTCGAAAAGTATTCAAGATGTAGTTATAAAATTTAAAACGTATTGTTAGAATTCACCTAGAAATATGTGGTCCAAAAATGGGCGTGATCCGCCCATATTTTTTTTACTTTATTTCCCGGGTTTTCATAGTGAACATTTTAGCCGTAAATTAATAATAATAATAGTTTGGCACAACAGTTCTATAAGAACTTAGGCCTAGCTCTCTCACCATTTTGAACTGTGCGTGTTATATTTGTACTCAAAGTGGTGGGACCTACAGTTTATTGCCGAATCCGAACGGCGGGTGAGAGCTTTTCATAGGCAATGTTTTTACTCTCGGAGGTTTGCCATTTACTGCCGAGAGGTAGCGCGGTATAGAAAAATCTTTCTATGAAAAGATGTTGTTAGCCCCAGTCCAGGCTTGAACCGGGGACCTTTCGGCTCGCAGTCCAACGCACTAACCACTGAGCTACCGCGGCTCAGTGGTTAGTCGTAAATTATTAAAATCAAATCTAAGAAATATTAGCCTCACAAAATTTTAAATATAGGCTTGGTCCGCCCACTTTTATTTTTATATTTTTTTAAATATTTTTTATACTTTTAATTAATTTTTTTAAATGAAAGGGATATAATACGTAAATTTCTGATATGTGAATAATATACGGAGGGTGGGGGCGTTTCAGCATAATTAAGAACTTTAAAATTAAGGTAAACAATTAAATATCCCACATTAATATCACCACCAAAAGTGTGGGGTATTTCATAGGGAGCAAACCCCATGTTACCCTAAAATCGGATGATGGAAGAAAAACTTGGACATTTGTTGCACTGTGTTATAAATTGAACATTTCAAAAATTTAGTTTTGAAGGCAAATATCTAAACAAAATCATTATTACTGCGTAGCCTAACGGAGAAAGCAGTTTCAACGCCGGAGTCAGAAGTTCGATGACTGCTTCTGACAACTTAAATAAAACATTTCTATCTATATATATATAACTCTTGGTCCGTCTGTCAGTCTGTCGGTCTGTCTGTCTCTCTGTCTGTCTGTCTGTCTGTCTGTCTGTCTGTCTGTCTGTCTGTTTGTTCCAGCATCACGTCTAAACCGCTGAACCGATTTAACTGAAATTTTGCACCAGGATACTATGGAGTCCGGAGGGTGTCATCTATATATATATAACTCTTGGTCCGTCTGTCAGTCTGTCGATCTGTCTGTCTGTCTGTTTGTTCCAGCATCAGGTCTAAACCGCTGAACCGATTTAACTGAAATTTTGCACCAGGATACTATGTCATAGGCTATATATGGGCGGGATTGGACAAAGGGGCGTGGTACCTCCCATCTATATATATATAACTCTTGGTCCGTCTGCCAGTCTGTCGGTCTGTCTGTCTGTCTGTTTGTTCCAGCATCACGTCTAAACCGCTGAACCGATTTAACTGAAATTTTGCACCAGGATACTATGAAGTCCGGAGGGTGTCATAGGCTATATATGGGCGGGATTGGACAAAGGGGCGTGGTACCTCCCATACAACCTAAACTTTCAAAACGACATAACTCAGCACATACACAATCTAAAAAGATGAATCAAAACACTAAAACTCACCACACTAAAAATTCACCACACTAAAACTCACCACACTAAAACTCACCACACTAAAACTCACCACAATAAAACTCACCACGCTAAAACTCACCACACTAAAAATTCACCATACTAAAACTCACCACACCAAAATTCACCACACTAAAACTCACCACATTGAAACTCAACACATTGAAACTCAACACAATAAAGCTCTCCACACTAAAACTCACCACAATAAAACTCACCACGATAAAACTCACCACACTAAAAATTCACCATACTAAAACTCACCACACCAAAATTCACCACACTAAAACTCAACACAATAAAGTTCACCACACTAAAACTCACCACACTAAAAATTCACCACACTAAAACTCACCACATAAAACTCACCATACTAAAAACTCACCACATCGAAACTCACCACACTAAAACTCACCACACTAAAACTCACCGCACTAAAACTCAGCACAATAAAACTCACTACACTTAAACTCACTACACTCAAAATTCACCACACTAAAACTCACCACACTAAAACTCACCACACCAAAACTCAACACACTAAAACTCACCACATTAAAACTAACTACACTAAAACTTCTACTGGGAAAAACTCTACGGGGAAGAATTCTACCGGGAAGAGTTCTACCGGGAAGAATTCTACGGTAAAGCGTTCTATGGGGAAGAATTTTACGGCGAAGATTTCTACTGGGAAGAATTCTGTGGCGAAATATTCTACTGTCTGAATTGTCTTTGAGAAAAGTTGTTTTGGCGGAGAATTATTATTTGGTTACTACATTTATAAAACCAATAAAAACTTCCACAGCGAATCACGGGCCCCTGATATAAAAAAATATTAATGTTTTTTTATATTAATAAAATCGCTTTATATCTATGAATTCACAAAATCTTGGCACGAGTCGTGCACGGGTCCAGCTAGTTCTATTATATTTCTATTATATTCTTACGAAAAGAGGTAATTTGCTCCACTGTGCAAGCAATCAACAATAATAAATGAGACGCAAGACAATTCAGAGCACTAAGCAATGTGTTAGAAAGAGACGGAAGATCATTCAGTGCACTAAGTAATATGCGAGAAAGAGATGGAAGATCAGCACATTAAAACACATGAGTACGAATGAGATGACAATAGCATGCGTCATTCAGGAAACAAGTAGAAGGTTCTAAAACATGTCGGAGCTTGTCGAAACGTGTCGAAATGATGCATGCAGTATATAAGGGCGCCGCATCTAAGGCACATCACTTCAGTAGTGATTGGAAAGTGGTCGAGTTCATCTCGAGTAAGAACTATGTAAAGTTAAATAGTGGACATTCAGCAGTTGCTAGAATTTGTTATTAGTAGTTGTTTTTAAAGTGAATTAATAAAGTTAATTGTTATAATTTAAAGCAAACATAAGAGTGTTTTTATTTTGTACACAATCCAGAGATACGAACTTGTAGAACAGTTTTCCGTAGACTGAATTATCATAACATTGGTGTCAGAAATGGGATTGTGATACAAAATGGTTAAATACGATCAACTTAAAGTCGACCAGCTAAAGAAGGAGCTGTCGATTCGTAATCTTGCAACTGCAGCTACGAAAGTGGGCTGCAGAAGCGCCTAATGGAAGAATTGGAGGCCCAAGGTATTGGTCTCGCGAAGCATGAGTTTGAAGTCGTGCAGCAGCTACAACGTAAAATCTGGACACAGAGGAGTAAGTACAGACCCAACTTTTTGAAATGAGCCAGTTGCTCGGAGCTATAAAACAACAATTCCAAGAAAATTCCAGCAAAATGGAACAGAAACTTCAAGCAAATTCCAAACAGCTTCAATAAAATTCAAACAAAATGGACATGGACCAACAATTTCTAGAAAATTCAAAACTATTTCAAGAAAATTCCAATCAGCTCAAATCAGAGCTTCAAGATAATTCGAACAAACATCAAATAAAGATGGAGGAAAAGATGCAGGAACATTCGAAACAACTTCTGAAAGTTTCTAATACACTCCATGGCAAAGTTAACGAACTTGAAAATGGTTTCGACAAAAAGCTACAGAAAATACAAGAAGAAGATGTCCATTAACTACAGCTAAGTGGACCATCACTGCATGTTCCCAGTAGTACGAGGTTGAAATCTTTGATGTATGATGGAACCACAGCGTTCAACATTTTCAAGCTGCAATTTGAGACCACGGCTATCAGTAATCGATGGAACAATGAGGACAGCGTAGTCGCACTTATTGTGACGCTAAAAGGAGGCGCAGCCGAAGTATTGCAGACTGTTCCAAAAAGTGACATAAATAGTTATTCAGCGGTCATGGGTGCACTGCAACGAAAACATGGCAGTGACACATGACACCGATTTACACAATACAGCTGAAGTTCCGAAGACAAGATAATGGCGAATCGGTGCAGGAATATGCTGCGGATGTTGAGAGATTTGCACATTTGGCATTCAGCGTGTGATTTCTTGGAAATGTTCAAGATAAATGCGTTCGTTGATGGCATACGGGATCCTGAGACAAAACGGGCAGCAATGACTATGCCGAAAGTGTCATTTATTGAAACGGCGCATACGCAGGAGATAGCGACTACATTGTGCCGAGCAGCGACAGAGACACGTGTACTAGATGAGTCAAGGAGTAAGTAGAGCATCCAAAACCAGTGTTAAAAAATGCTATAACTGTGAAAAATATGGGCATATGGCAAGCGATTGTCGTGAAAAGCGTAAATGTCTAATTGTACAAACTTCTAAGGAATATAGACTAGAAAAGAGACCTAAAGATATCCAAAACAACACCAGGGGACATCGTGGAAATTCAGGCACTGTGTTGGCGCGAGCTTGTGAAATAGAATCCAGAGTGTGCCCGAGAGAAGATGGAAAGACGAAAATAATTAACGTTCGTTCGTTAAATGTGATGGTAAATGATCAATGGATAATAGAGCAAATACGAAAAAATAAAAAGAAGGACCATGACATCGCAAAAATTAGGACGTTCAACGAACAACAAAGAAAGCCATTATGTAAAGAGATAGCATCCAACAGTCCAATAAGCAGGGCTTACTGGGCGCAGTGGAAAAGCCTGAAGTTACAAAATGGTTGTTTGTACCGTGTGTGGAAAACTGAAAATGGCCGATCTGCACAAAATTTGATTGTTGTTTCCAAGTCAAAAATAAAAGCTGAAATGCCATTGTGGATCCAATGGATATCACATTAATAAAGCATTAATAAAACGATTGAAGAAGTCAGGAAACATTTCTATTTGGTCGGATATCAGAAGTCAGTCGCCTACTGGATACACAGATGTAAGCAATGTGTATCCGCAAAAAGAACACCCGTCAGTAGTTGCGGTAAGATGTATCAATTCAACGTAGGAGCACATTGCGAACGTACTGCCATGGATGTGAAAAATCCGATTTCAAAAAGTGTTTTGGGCAAGAAGAAAAGTCCAAGACCAAGACGAGTTGCATCAGTCTTTAAGGCAGAGTATACAAATTGCAAGAGATAAGATGAAGTCCAGATACGACTTGAGAGCAAACTGTGAGGGATTTAAAGAAGGAGATCTAGTTATACTTTGTAGCCCGCAACGAGTGTAATTGTTAAACCCTAAGCTGCAAACACACAGGGAAGAATCGTACAAGATAATAAAAAGGATTAATGACACTGTGTATCGGATTCAGAATACTACGAGCGTCAGACGAAAAATGAAAGTCGTACATTTAGAAAGGTTGACGCAATACAGAGAGAGAGAGAGGATTAACATCTGTTCGGGACGAAAAGATTTAGGTGGAGGGTATGGTTACGAAAAGAGGTAGTTTGCTTCACTGTGCAAGCAATCAACAATAATAAATGAGACTCAAGACAATTCTGTGGACTAAGCAATGTGTTAAAAGGAGACGGAGATCATTCAGTGCACTAAGCATGTGCGAGAAAGAGATGGAAGATCAGCACATTAAAACACATGAGTGCGAATGAGATGCCAATAGCATGCGTCATTCCCGAAAAGAGTAGATGTTTCTTGAAACATGTCGAAACGTGTCGAACTAATACATGCAGTATATAAGGACGCCGCGTATGAGGCACATCACTTCAGTAATGATTGGAAAGTGGTCGAGTGCATCTCGTGTAAGAACTATGTAAAGTTAAATAGTAGACATTCAGCAGTTGCTAGAATTTGTTATTAGTAAAGTTGTTTTTAAAGTGAATTAATAAAGTTAATTGTTATAATTTAAACCAAACATAAGAGTGTTTTTATTTTGTACACAATCCAGAGATACGAACTTGTAGAACAGTTTTCCGTAGACTGAATTTTCGTAACAATATATAATTATTAAATTTATATAACATAAACAAACATAATAAATAAATATAATAGAGAGGAAGAAATATATGTGTTATTATGACGGAACGTTTTTTCATTGCAAATACGTTGCTGACACTTTTCATACAATATTGCTTGAATATTGCTAAGTATTGCTGCAATACTCCAGGAGGCAGACATAGATAGATTGCTGGCAATTTATCAACAACGTTTTGTAGATACTATATACAATTAAATGAGCACAAAATATATCAAATAATTTTAATTTTGTTCCAGTTAATCTCTCTAATACAAATACAAGCTTTAAATTCAGTAACTTTATAAATATATTTCGATATTGTAAAATATTCGATAGCACTACTTTTATTTTGCACAGCAACATTCAAGACTTGCCTATAAAAGTTATGGTTATTTTTTAAAACGCATTAAAAATATAGAAGAATTATACGTCATATTAATCAGAAATATCCAATACATGTAAAGAATAAAAATACTTCGATGTTCTTAAACCATAATGCGATCACAGAGCCGATAACATAATTTATAGGAGACCAATACTATTTTTATTCACCCATTATTTTCTTTAATATTGTAAATTATTCATTTACAAAAATAACACATAATACAATGCAAACCATTCGTAAACATTATCTTTTAAAGTCTTGAATAAAATATCTCAAATTGTAGCTGGCCACAACTAAAGCAACTCTTCAAATTGTTATACAAAAACATAAATATTTATTAAGCAACAACATGTGCTGCAATCTTAAAAAATAATGGATATGGTTTTTTTTTAAGATTGCAGCACATCTACGAGGCATGGAATCTATTAAATATTCAAGTTGTTATTTTGGAATATTGTACCAGGGATTTGGGATGCGGTTAAAAATTGTGTGTTTCTTTGCCTCACTGTCCCTCTTAATTTTGTGATCTACGATACGAAAAAAGTTTTCTCTTGGAGTCAGATCGTGGAATTAAGCTGGCCACTTAAGAACCCTAATATTTTTCATAGTTATCCACTTCGCTACCAGTTTGGAAGTGTGTTTTGGATTATTGTCTTGTTAAAAAATTCAAATAAGTGTAATTCCTTCTATTGCATGCCACAGCATTAGGCTTATTAAAATATGTTTATACAAACAACCGTCCATTGTTTCATTAATTTCATAAATTGACCCGATTCCGTAGTGTGAAAAACAGCACCGAACCATTGTTCTTCCGACTCCATATGCCATAGGGCCTTGCAGTATTTTGGATTGCGACGAGCGTTGCCCAATCCTGCCCAATGGCCGTATTTTGAATTGCGACGAGCATTGACGGTAGTTCTTACTGCGATATTTTTCATGTCAGAGATTTTTATATTGAATTTTGATTAATCAGACATGAACAATTTCATAGTAAGAAGGACTGTCAATCCTCGTCTCCATCCCAAACTGCAAGGGCACTATGAAACATGGAGACGGAACAACGATGGTTCAGTGCTGTTTTATACACTACGTAATCGGGCCAATTTATGAAATTAATGAAACAATGGACGGTTGTTTATATAAACATATTTTAATAAGCCTAATGCTGCCGCATGCAAAAGAAGAAATGACACTTATTTTTGAATCTTTAAATAAGACAATGACCCAAAACACACTTCCAAACTGGTAGCGGAGTGGCTAACTATGAAAAATATTAGGGTTCTTAAGTGGCAACTTTAATCCCCCGATCTGAACCCAAGAGATAACCTTTGGGGGTATCGTAGATCACAAAATTAAGAGGTACAGTGAGACAAAGAAACACAATTTTTAACCGCATCCAAAATTCCTGGTATATTATTCCAAAAGAACAACTTGATTATTAAATAGATTCCATGCCTCGTAGATGTGCTGCAATCTTAAAAAATAATAGGTATGGTGTTGTTTATTAATAAATATTTATGTTTTTGTATAACAATTTGACGAGTTGTTTTAGTTTTGGCCAGCTAAAACTTGAGATATTTTATTCAAGACTTTATAATATTGAGATATTTTATTCAAGACTTTATATATATATAAGAAAATTTTTACGAATGAATTGCATTGTGTCATTTTTGTAAATGAATAATTTACTATATTAAAGATAATAAAATGTTTAATCTATCTATGATTTTTTATTGTTTTGTTAGTGATTATGCAACTTAATGAGTTTGGTTGCTTTAGTTTTGACCACCAGTATATATATATATATATATATATATATATATATATATATATATATATATATAAATATATATATATATATATATATATATATATATATATATATATATATATATATATATTTATATATATATACAGGGTGGGTGGTCCGCTTTGGGGTGCACATTTTTTAGGACTGATTCCTTGGTTCATTTCATCAAAAAAAAATTGTTCTAGAGTTAGGGTCTATTTGGAACGCCATATGATATACAGGGTGTTTTCAAAATTTACTTACTTACTTCAATGGCCCTTACAACCGTGGGTCGGTTTTGGCCGCACAGATGAAGCCGCGCCAGTCGGATCTGCTTTGCGCGCGCTGACGCCAGTTAGAAATACCAAGCGTTGCCAGGTTGTCCTCAACTTGGTCTTTTCAACGCATATTTGGACCCCCTTCTCTGTCCACCTTCGAGTTTCGATTCAAGCACTTTCTTGGCTGGAGTGTTTTCATCCATTCGTTCGTCAAGACCTAGCCAGCGAAGCCGCTGGATCTTGATGCGCTTGACTATGTCAATGTCGTCGAATAACTCATACAGCTCGTGGTTCATTCTGATTCGATACTCGCTAGCAAAGCAGATAGGGCCAAAGATTTTACGGAGAATCTTTCTCTCGAACGCTACCAGTACTCTCTCATCGGTGGAGGCCAGCGTCCATGTTTCTGCACCATAAAGTAGGACGGGCATAATGAGTGACTTGTAGAGCGTTATTTTTGTCCGGCGAGAGAGGGCTCTGCTTCTCTATTGCCTACTGAGCCCAAAGTAGCACCTGTTGGCAAGAGTTATTCTCCGTTTGAACTCCAGGCTGACGTCGTTGTTGCTGTTTACGCTGGATCCCAGATAGACGAAGTCCTTCACAATGTCGAACTTGTGGGTGTCAAAATCAGCTTTTTGTCCAAGACGCACGGACTCTTTTTTGCTTGTTGACACAAGGAACTTCGTCTTGTCCTCGTTCACCGCTGGACCCATTCGACGCGACTCTTTCTCCAATCTGGAGAATGCTGCGCTGACTGCTCCTGTGCTCCTGCCAATGATATCAATATCGTCGGCATATGCGAGCAGCATGACACTTTTGTTGAGGATAGTGCCGCTTTGACGGAGTTCGGCAGCTCGAACTATTTTCTCCATCAATAAGTTAAAAAAGTCGCACGATGGCGGCTTTATAGTCGACTAATAGGTGGTAGGTGTCGATCTGTTTTTCTAGGGTCTTTTCCTGGATTAGGCGCAATGTGAAAATCTGGTCTATGGTGGACTTTCCAGGTCTGAAGCCGCACTGATAAGGTCCAATCAGTCTGGTGACGATGGGCTTCAGTCTTTCACATAATACGCTCGATAGAACCTTGTATGCGATATTGAGTAGGCTGATCCCACGGTAGTTGGCGCAGATAGTGGGATCCCCTTTCTTAAGGATTGGGCAGAGTACACTGAGGTTCCAGTCACTTGGCATGCTTTCATCCGACCATATTCTGCTTCCGAGCTCGTGCATGCTCTCTATTAGCTCTTCGCCTCCGGTCTTAAACAATTCAGCAGGCAGGCCATCAGCACCTGCGGCTTTGTTGTTTTTGTTGGCTGTTGACCTCGTCATGGTCGGGTGGCGGAATCTCAACGTCGTCATCAAGTACTGGGGTTGCCGGGTTTACTGCTCTATCGGTGGAATTGCGGTCATCATCACCGGTGAGCAGTCTAGAGAAGTGATCCCTCCATATTTTCAGTGTGCTCTGGATATCTGTCACTAGATTTCCGTTCTCATCTTTACAAGAAGAGGCTCCGGATTTTGAACCTCCGGCTAGGCGTCTTATTTTCTCGAAAATTTTTCGAGCCTCATTCCTGTCCCCATGCATCTCAATCTCCTCACACTCACGTCTTTCTGCCTCGCTTTTTTACGCCTGAAAAAACGTCTCTCTTCCCTCCTCTTCTCTTTGTATCGCTCCTTCGCAGCTCGCGTAGCTACTGACTGCAGGGTGGATTTGTACGCAGCGTCTTTCTCTGCAGTGGCCGCGCGACACTCTTGGTCATACCACTGATTCCTCAGGGGGCGTTGGAATCCAAGCACCTCTTCGGCAGCCGTACGCATAGAACAGGAGATATGATTCCACTGCGCGCTTATATCATCGAGAGGAGGAGTGCTTTGTCTAAGCAGGTGTGAGAGTCGAGTGGAAAAGGCTTGCGTTGTCTGTTGTGATTGCAGCTTTCCGACGTCTAGCTTTCTCTGCGTTTGGTTCCGTACGTTCTTCGCAGCGCTTAAGCGTGTGCGGACCTTGGCTGCTACAAGGTAATGATCCGAGTCCATATTGGCACCTCGGATAGTGCGTACGTCCATCACGCTCGAAGCGTGCCTTCCGTCAATCACAACGTGATCAATTTGATTTCGAGTTTTTTGATCGGGCGACAACCATGTGGCCTTGTGGATATCGAAATGTTCGAATCTAGTGCTACTAACTACCATGTTTCGTGCTGCGGCGAAGTCGATTAGCCTCGTTCCGTTATCGGAAGTGTTGGCATGGAGGCTAAATTTTCCGATTGTTGGACAATAGATGGCTTCTCTGCCCACCTTGGCGTTAAAATCGCCTAGCACGATTTTGATATTGTGGCGGGGGCAGCGCTCGTAGAAGCGCTCTTTTGTCTCGTCACCTTTCTCATTCGTCGGAGCGTGTGCACAAATTAGGATGATATGGAAATATTTAGCCTTGATGCGGATTGTTGCCAGCCTTTCGTCCACGGGCGTGAACCTAGAGACAAGGTGGCGGAGTCTCTTGCCGACCACAAATCCACATCCAAATTCGTGTCTCTCCGCATGGCAGCTGTAGTAGATATCACAGGACGCTTGTTTCGAACAGCCCTGTCCCGTCCATCGCATCTCCTGGATAGCGGTGATGTCAGCCTTATATTTTTCGAGGACATCTGCCAGCTGGATAGAGGCACCTTCCCTATAAAGGGTCCGGACATTCCAGGTGCATATCCGTAAATCATGGTCCTTAAAACGTTTGCGTGGGTCGTCATCGTTGTAATCGGTCGTTATCCGAGGCTTCTTTTTTGTTTTCATTGGGCGCATAGGTTTTTTCCGTGGTGGGACCCAAACCCAACGCACGAACCCTCACTCTGAGGGAAATGCTCGCCACTCACTTTAGCCGACTTCTACACCGGGTGGTGTAGAGCGCCGTTTCCAGGGACTTCCACGAGGAGGACTTCCACCGAAGTGGCGGTGTCACCATTTGACAATTTGCCAATTCTGGTCACCAGTGAGTTGACTTGAGACGACACCGACAAGGATTGCGCTGGCTTCGCCATGTTGAAGCACTCAGACACGTTGCGTTGTGATAATCGCCCCCATAGTCCCCCATAGTTTTCAAAAATTTACTTTACAAAAATTGATACAACCGTATACTTAATTATAACTTACATTCATTTTAAAGATAACACAGTGCAACAAAAAATACCATCTTTAGATTTGATAACGGTTTTAGGGTAATCAGCTCAAATATGAAAAAATAGTGTGTTGGAAGATAGTACTAAAAATATTTTCTTTATAGATACCTATTTGGTGTCTTCAGTAAAGTTGTTTATCATGAACAGACGCATTTTTTTTTACTTTGACATCTTTGTCTCAAATATTTTCGTTAACTTTCATTTTTTCGAATTTGAAAAGTACTAATTACAAATATTGACATACCTGAGCTGAAATAAAAGTTATATATTCTTATGGATTTCGACATTCTAAAAACATTGTAATATTCAACTTTTTTCGTAAACGTCCTGTTTCAATGATATTGTCACTCAAATATACAAAATTATGGTGTTTAAAGATAGTGCATATTTTTTTATTTCCAAAAAAACTGATGTGGTGTTTTTAGCAATATTGTTTATAAAGAATATTGAATTGTTATAACGAATATTATTTTACTTTGACACCATTTTCCTAACTTTATCCTATAACCTTCATTTTTCGAATTTTAACCCTACTAATTACAAATTTAGACATACCGCGAAAACTATCATACTCTTTTTGGCAATAATGTTCCCCATAAAAATGAAGTGAGGTCCTCCAACAACAAAATCGTCTCAGATTCAGGCAGTAAACAAAATGATAAAAAAACCATATATTTTGTTCATTACGTTCTATGCAAAATTTTCGGCAGCAAAAATAAAAGTTATATATTCATATGAATTTCAATATTATAAAATAATGGCGTTTGCAGTTTTTTTCGTAGACGTTTTGTTTTAAGCATATACGACAAAAGCTGTGTTTTAGGGCATACTTTTTTTTTTTTTACAAATTAACCAACGCTCAGGGGATGCCCCCTATTTGTGCAATGCACAGTGTTGATCGTAAGAAAGGATTATAGGTTCAAAGGAGGAGGAAAGATGGAGTAGTGTCGGTGGATGTTTGCTTTAAATTTCCAAATATTAAAAATGTCGGGAAAAACAGACGCAGGGAGATTGTTCCACAAACGTATCGTGCGACTGAAGAACGAATTCTCTCTGTAATGCGTGGTTCTGTTGGGAACCGTGTGGACTACGAAGGGGTGGGCTTGGTTCGATGCCCTAGTAGAACGAGAGAACACACGACCTGGTGGAATCAGGCCATGTATTTCCCTCGAACACTTACCATTGTAATACCTATAAAACAGGCTTAAACAAAGGACAAATAGACAAAGGTGTCAAAGTAAAAAAATGCGTCTGTTCATGATAAACAACATTAGTGAAGACACCAAATTGGTAACTATAAAAAACCAATATATTTTTAGTGCTGTCTTCCAACACACTATTTTTTCATATTTGACCGCAAATTGTGAGTAAACCAGAGCTGATGGATCAAAACGGACTTCAGATTCGAAATCATCGACACCCTATTACCCTAAAACCGTTATCAAATCTAAAGATGGAGAAAAAAGTTGTACTTTTGTGGCACTGTGTAATTGATCATAGTTTCTAGTAGAATTTTAATATTGGCATTTTATGTGGTGCGCTATTAGATTTTTCTCACCAAAGTAAAAAATAAATATTTTATTACAACTTTTTTTTTGATAAAACTCTGTTTTTCTCAGAATTTTCATCTAATATTTTATTTATCTTTTTATACCCTACACTAAAAGTGAAAGTGTATATTCAGTTAGGTACACCGTTTGTAACACCCAGTAGGAAGCATCTCCGGTATGGAAAAGTATATATATTCTTGATCAGCATGATCTCCTGAGTTGATTTAGCGATGTCCGTCTGTCTTCTGAAATCAATTACATAAAAAGTAGAAGAGCTAGAGCAATGAAACTTTAGATTACTGATTACTGTTAATTACAATAAAGATCGGTCTATTGTGACCTGAGAACCGACCACTTATGTTCATATACCTCATATACAACGTATATCTACAGATCAATTTTACTGTATACGTGCTTAGGTAAACTTTTTTGGTAAAATATATATTGAATCATGCTCAAATAGATGAAAATAATGGTTTCCGGTGAAACGACTTGTGGTTCCAAAAAAAAAAATCGAAATTCGGTACACCGTTTGTAACACCAAGAAGGAAGCATCTCCGGTATGGAAAATTATATATATTCTTGATCAGCATGACCTCCTGAGTCGATTTAGCTGTCTGTCCTTCTGTCTGTTGAAATCCCTACTACTTAAAAATTGTAGAGTTAGATAAATGAAACTCATAATTTAGATTATTTATATACCTACGCTGTATGTGCGAATTGGCGAGATCGGTTCATTGTGATCTGACCATTTATATTCAAATAACTCATATAAAATTTACATCTACAGATCAATTTTACTGTATGAGTGCTTAGGTAAACTTTTTTTGGTCAAATATATATTGACTCATGCTCAAATACATGAAAATAATGGTTTCCGGCGAAATGAATTGTGGTTAAAAAAAAAATCGAAATTCGGTACACCTACCCAATTGTAAATATGGGTATCAAATGAATGGAAATTCTTCAGCGATTGAAAGTTTGTAGTTATTTTCAGGATTTGTATACCCTGGTGTATACCCATGGCTTAAACCGACTAGATTACCCACAGATTTCCCTTTAATTTCCCACAGAAAAGTGTCCTTGGGTCACGCTTGGCTTTTTTGAGTGGCGATTTTTATGTACGAAGACTGACTTCGAAGCATTCCCAGTTATGTGAGAGTCTAGTGTTTTTAGCTTTATTGAAAAGCGCCCTATTATTACTACTTAGGATTCTGATGTATGGTGACCACAATGTTCCCGAATGAGTTTTGGTTTCATGGTCGAGAGGTTTGCTGTCACGACTTCATTGTATCGAATCTAGTTTGTTTTCCTTTACTTCAGGAAGAGGGGTGGTCGTTAATACTAAATTGAATATAGCGTTGGTTAGAAAAAGGATTACTCATTTGATTTTTTTTTTTTTAGACTTTTCTCCTGTTTTTAGTGATAATGTGGTTTGCTCCGATCCGGTGTTGAGTATAGTTAGGTTAGTACTCATTAATTACTTACTTAAATGGCCCATACAACCGTGGGACGGTTTTGGCCGCTGAGATGAAGTCGCGCCAGTCGCTTCTGCTTTACGCGCACTGACGCCATTTAGAAATACCAAGCGTTGCTTGGTCTTGGTCTTTCCAGCGCAGATTTGGACGCCCTCCTCGGTCCACCTTAGAGTCTCGATTCAAGTACCTTTTTGGCTGGTGTTTTCATTCATTCGTTCAACATGAACTAGCCAGCGAAGCCGCTGGATCTTGATGCGCTTGACTACGTCAATGTCGTCGAATAATTCATGGTTCATTCTGATTCGATACTCGTTAGCAAAGCAGATAGGGCCAATGATTTTAAGGAGAATATTTCTCTCGAACGCTCCCAGTTCTCTCTCATTGGTGTAGGCCAGCGTCCATGGTGGTGTTGGGTGTCGTTATTTTCCAGGATTTGGCGTAATATGGTGTATGATGGACCTTTCAGGTCTGAAGCCGCACTGATTAGATCCTCACATCACAGCTATTCAAGAACCATGGGTATATAACAATCGCATCTGTGGTCTTAGTGAACTACGTGGTGAAACCATACTATACGATGAGCAAGCCGCAAGGCCTAGAAGCTGTCTTATAGTATCGAAACACTTTGCTGTCACCAAGTTAACCCAATTCTGTGGGCAAGACCTGGTGGCAGCCAAAGTGAGCTATGAAAGCGATAGTGGATGGAAACATCTGATTGTCGCCTCAGGCTACTTCCCCTATGACTCACTACTGCCACCTCCGCCAAAGGCAATTGTTGAGCTCATAGAGTACTGTGATCTTAAGGAGACTGGCCTTGTTATTTGCTGTGACGCTAATGCTCAACACACTGTGTGGGGCAGCAGTAAATGCAACGCACGAGGTACCAGACTCCTTGACTTCATCATGACCTCCAATCTGAACATTCACAACATTGGTAATAAACCCACGTTTGTGACTGCTAGAAGACGGAAAAGTGATTGACCTTTCTTTGTCTAACTGTAGACTGAGAGAGTCAATCTTTAACTGGAAGGTTCTTAAAGAAGATTCTTTATCGGACCACAGGTATATCGAGTTTCATACTGACCGAGAGGTGCTGCCCTCTATGACGGAAAGAAACCCTAGAAAAACGAACTGGGCACGCTTCAGACATGAACTTGAGAATTCCCTCAATATTCCTGTCAGAATTCGTACCAAAGAAAGTATTGAGACGTCCGTTCTAGTTATGAACGATGTCATAAATTCTAGTTTTGTACGAACATGTCCGGTACGAAAAACGTTATCTAGACCTCCCGTTCCTTGGTGGAACGCTTGTCTTGAAACCTTGCGCAAGGATTCCAGAAAGCTTCTAAATAGGGCCCTAAGGAGCAACTTAGACTCTGACTGGTTTCTTTATCGAGCTAAGCAGAAAGAGTATAAAAACGAACTGCTCGACTGGACTCACTGCGGAGACCTGATGGCTCGTATACTGAGTCTAAGACAGATGCACTCAGTGTCCTAGTTGAGACTCACTTTCCGGGAAATCAAATCCACATAGGGCCACTTTGTAATCCCAGCACTGGGGACTGCAATAACAACTCTAATTGGACAAAACATGACTGGCAGGTTGCCAGATTGGTTGTGTACGATGAAGCTATCCAATACGCAGTGGCCTCTTTTGATGGCTTCAAGTCACCTGGACCGGATGGCATCTACCCAGTCATGCTACAGGAAGGTATAACCCAATTGCTACCATGCCTAAAGAAAATCTTTAGAGCAAGTCTCGCATGGGCATACATTCCGACATCCTGGTTAAAGTAGCCTTCATTCCTAAAGTTGGAAGAGAAGACTATTCCATAGCCAAGAGCTTCAGACCCATTAGTATGATGTCCTTCATACTAAAGTGTCTAGAAAGACTAGTTGAGTTGCACATCAGAAAAACATTGCTGTCAAGGTACCCACTATCATCAAGACAACATGCCTACCAACGTGGAAAATCCTGTGAACAGCATTGCAACATCTGGTTGGCCGGATCGAGCATGCTTTTCTGAGGAAGATGTACGTGATGGGCATATTTGTTGACATCGAGGGTGCTTTTGATAATGCGACTTTTGATGGAATGTGCGACGCAGCTAGAAGGCATGGAATAGATGAAACATTGGTCAAATGGCTAAGGTCAATGCTAATGTTTAGGACCATCACTTCTGAGGCGGAGTGCGGTCAGTATATTATGGCAGGGGTGAATAGAGGTTGTCCTTAAGGAGGCGTTCTCTCCCCCCTGCTCTGGTGTATGCTGGTTGACTCTCTGGTCAACGTTCTCGATGGACCAGGTGTCTATTCCCAGGCCTATGCAGATGATGTTGCCATTCTTGCCACAGGCTTTTCCCTCAATGAGGTCTGTGTTAAAACACAAAACTCATTGAACCGAATTGACAGCTGGTGTACTGCAAACGGACTTTCCGTCAACCCTCACAAAACAGGGATTGTTCTCTTCATTAGGAAAAGAATAATGACAGGATTATCTCTACCAGTACTTAAGGGTGTCACTATTCATCTGTCTAACGAAGTAAAATATCTGGACTTAACTCTAGATAGTAAACTACTTTGGACAAAACATGTTGAAAATAAAATTTCGCGAGCATTGAATGCCTTCTGGCAATGCAGAGGAATTTTCGGGAAGACATGGGGACTATCGCCGACCAAAACCTTATGGATTTACACGGCAATGATAAGACCGATGATATCATATGCATTGGTAGTCTGGTGGAACAAGCTATCGCGAAAATGCGTGACAACTAGTCTTGCCAAGATTCAGAGAACCGTGTGTCTAGGTGTTACGGGTGCCTTTCCCACTACACCTGGTCCAGCACTGAATGCAATCTTAAACCTACCACCACTTGACATCTTCATCAGCGGCGAAGCCATGAAAGGCTGCTGGAGACTAAAACGAGGTGGTTTCTGGTTTAATGTTCCCTGGAATATCTCTGACATTGCACTTGACACTCCATTAGACACCTGTCTACTGGAGATGCCCTCTGATGCAATGATAACAGAAATATTACCAAGACGAAATTTTGAGGTCTGCCAACATGACATTCAAGACTGGCTAACGCCTGACTGTGAGCCAGGTAGAGGGTCACATCGCATTTTCACAGACGGCTCCAGAACCGATCAGGGATCTGGTGCTGGAGTGTTTGTGGAACCGGATGACCGCAGACTTCATTTCGCCTTAGGCGACAATGCCTCGGTATTTCAAGCCGAAGTCTATGCTATACTTATGGCTATGGACTACATTGCGGATAATAGATGGCAGAACAGGGCTATATCAGTTTGCAGCGATAGTCAAGCTGCTCTTATGGCTTTGAACAACCAGGTCATCACATCCAAAATTGCACGTCAATGCAGATCACGTCTTAATTGTGTTGGTAAATACAATACACTGAAACTGATTTGGGTGCCGGGCCATAAAGGAGTTTCGGGCAATGAAACATCTGACGAACTAGCACGTGCTGGATCTGAGGATAATCCATTTGGACCAGAACCTGTGCTTGGACTACCTGCATCTACGGGAAAATTCGTCATCAGCTCTTGGGACCAGTGAGTCTTGACTTGAGACGACACCGACAAGGATTGCGCTGTCTTCGCCATGTTGAAGCGCTCAGACACTTTGCCTTGTGATAATCGCCCCCATACCCCCCAGTACTCATTAAGTAATCAAAAAGTAAATTTTTAGTGATAATGATTTCGATCCGGTGCTGCATATTGTTAGGTTAGTACTCATTAAATAATCAAAAAGTAACTCACCTCTATTGTTGATATCAGAGCTACCCCAAATTGTGTGGTGAGCGTTGGCGTCACTGCCAATAATTACCTCCGTATGTTTTAGTTCTGCATCACTGGTGGCCTTCTGAAGTTTATCAGGCGGGAAGGTTCCTTGCAGATCATGTGCGAAATACGTCGAGATAACACAACATGAAGTGGTGCCCAACTCCAGATTGGTTACGACTATATCTGCGTCACTGTAAATAATTATAGGAACATATTATGTGTTTTATTTGCAAGGATACAAGATCTGGGTTTACTTTTACCTTTGAGATTCCGCATTCACCACTATAAGTGCGTGACGTCTGCTACCAATTGCCTCCTCCAGCTTAGTTATCTTCCAGTTGTGGATTGGAAGCTGCGGATTGCAGATCCTGGTTAGTTTCAGAATCGAAGCATGATCTGAATGTTCTACAGGTAGCCAGCTGTGAATTCTGGGTCTGTTGGGAATATGAACGCGTTCAATTCTATTCATTTCTGTCGATGACAGCCACAACTAGGTTCTCCTTCAGCACTTCGCTGAAGGGTCTCCTAGTTCCGGAGGAATGCACCCTCTGCTTTTTAGACTCTGGTTTTGACTCCTCCGTGGACCTTGGTTTTGGTTGGTGGTTGGCTACAAGGCACTTAGCATACTCCAAGGCCGAAATCTGTTTATCCGTACGCCCTGTCTCTGTGATCCGGCTGATCCTGTCGATCGTACGGACGGCAGCGCGCTAAGTATGCATTCGCCCCGGGCCGGGTGCGCCGAGAGTTCAAGGTCGACTGTCTAGCAGCATCCGGAGTTTTTGCGTCAAGGATCGCTGCCACTGTCGATGCCTTGCAGCTTGGACCAGGCTTGATATCCAATGTCTTTGCTTGAGTTGTCGTATAGCCACTTGGACCAGGTTTAGAAACCACTGTCTTTGCGGCCTTGCTGGTGGAAGCGAGCTCAGAGACCGAACTTCCTATCGGCTTTTTAAAAGAGTCGCGTTGTCCTTGTTGATGTAATGGCCGTTGCTGTTTGTTTTGTTGTTATTGTTCATGTTTGGTCCCACGAGTAACGGAGAAAGGGAAAGGTCCCCCCTCACAGAAATCCGTATATGCGGATAAGGTATATGGATATGCCGCTTGGGAATGCGCTATTTTTAAACTGGGCCCACAGCATAGCAGATTATCGACACGATATCTTTATATAGCCCTGGGGAGAGATGGGATAGCGATTGGGAAAGGAGGGTCGGGATGATCAAGTGACATTACCTAATGCTGTACTATTAGGAGTAACAAATACGAGGGACTGACATCATCTTACATTAGCTAATCACCATCACCAATACATAGCAATGAAGACAACTGTGATGAATTTTACCAGTCGGCACCCACTAGAAGAGTTACTGACTAGGAGGTTTACCACGGTCAGACATTAAATTGTAGTGCTTCTCTTTTGTTTATATTTTAAACATGTAATATGTTTAGTTATTTTAAAAACAATACTTAAAAGTGGAACCAAAGGAAACACCAATTAAAAGATTGGTGGCGATTTAAAAAAAAATACATAAAAAACATATCTCCAATAATTTCCTTAAATATTGCTAATACACAAAGTGTACAATAATATGCCAACAAGTCTTGCTGCCTTAATTTGCCTAAACTAAAAAAATCTAGTGATATCCCCCAGTGAAAACACGAGATATCTATAACTATAAAAATTATATTTATAAAAATAAAAAATACCGTGATGATTCTTTTTTGTTTTCTTTTTCTCAATACTGGTTTAGAAAAATAAAACACCGGGAAACCCCATAGGAAAATTCTGAAAAAAAAACCAATAGAAATTTGACCCTTATGAACATTAAATTTGGACGGTGCTCATCTCCCGACTTGTTTGTGCATTAATAACGTATTTTTTTAAATTCGCCCTTTAAGGTACAGAAATGGGCGTATTAAAACTAAACATTTAATTCGAAATATCTGTGTATTTATGATAGCCACAGTCATGAAATTTGGCTCAGTGGTGTATATTACGGTTGCTTATCTTTTTGGCAAATTTGGGATGGATTGGACAAAAGGGTGTGGCCCGTCTCATATAACTCGTAACTTTTTAAAGTAGTACTTATAAAAATCAAACATGATCATAATATAATAGTTTGGCACTACAGTCCTATAAGAACTTAGGCCGAACTCTCTCACCATTTGAGCTGTGCGTGTTATATTTGTACTCAAAGTGGTGGGACCTACAGTTTATTGCCGAATCCGAACGGCGGGTGAGAGCTTTTCATATGCAATATTTTACTCTCGTAGGTTTGCCATTTACTGCCGAGAGCGGTATAGAAAAATGTTTCTATGAAAAGATGTTAGCCCCAGTCCAGGTTTGAACCGAGGACCTTTCGGCTCGCAGTCCAACGCACTAACCACTGAGCTACCGCTGCTACAAATGATCATATTTAACATTATAATGGCCATGTAGAATGTGCGTATGGTTGAACAAAGCGGCGTGGCACGTCCCACATAATCAAAAATGTTTTCCATAAAGACTACGCCTCCTAATGGGCGTTGCAATATCTGCACAAACTTAATATACCCTGTATATAATTAAAAGTATACATATATAAAATTGTATAATTAAATGTATACATTTTTCTATAATATGTGAAAATTTCAATGCAATAACTGAACAAGAAGTAAATTAATTTAAAAAATTATTCAAATTAGCAAAAAAAAATCAATAAAGAGTACAAATTGGACTGATATTCTGTTGAAAATAATACATATAAAATAATTAATTTAATGGTTTTCTATTCACTAGGATGTCATTTTATGATTGCACAAAATTGATAAAATTTTTGTTTCGCCCAAAATGCGCGCCTTCGATGTGCGGCTTGTATGGGGACGTTGCACTGTGCGACGACAGCGGACTCGGCGGAAATCTCTGCTGAAACTGTCAAAAATATAAATTTGCGTCAACAGGCAATTTGCCCTATTCATTGATATTCAACAAAATTGTGTTGATTGCTGGTGCTTTGCATCAACCATGTCATTTCATTCTAGCTTCACATTTTTTTTTATTTTGATAAATATAAATAAAAGTGTAAAATAATAATTATTTTTGGTATGTACAGCGGAACCTGGGGCAAAGTGGGACACGTTTTGATTTTCTTTCAAAAAAAGTACATTTAAAAGTACATTTAAAAATAACGGGTTCAGAAGTTATGTATAAAAATTTTGTATGAAAAATTTGTTTTTTTAATATTTCAATATTTTTAACAAAAAATTTTGAAATATAAAACAAAATATTTATTTATACTTAATTTTTTTATACTTAATATATCGGCATTTCCATGATGGCGTTCGCGACAGTCGTACGTTTCAATGAGAAAAAAATATTTATGAAAAAATTCATGGTATTTCTGAACGCAATTCATAACAATTATGAACACGTTTATTATATCAATTTCTCTCAAATTGTGCGATTCGTATATACGAAGAATAATTCATAAATAGAATCATTTTTTTACATATATATTATAAACGATGTCGCAATTAACGGCGTTCATTATATTTATGAACAACATTTTTTCTGTGTACAATTTGTTTTTTTTTTACAACCCATAGTTTGGAAAGCGCATAGTTCGGGACGCGACAAAATTTCCTATCATATATATGTTAGCAATTATTGGCAATTTTGTTTTTTATTAATTTATAAAATAATACATATTATACATTGTATTTGATGACTTTATTTTTGAAAATTACAATGGTTTACATACAAATTCACTTAAATTTTATATGAAATTATAAGAAAAACAGCGATTTTTATTAAATACTAGTTTTATTAATACTTGTTTATGAAATACTAGTACTTTTCCTTCCGTTATTTAACTAAAGATTTCATCTACGTAAAACACATATGGTATTCTCCGGTTTACAAGAAAATCTTAGTGAAATATCAAAATATTGAAAATATATTCAACTTCCTGTAAAAAAAGTAATTTTTAACTTATTGGTTATCTAAAAAATATCAAAATGCCGAACAAATTTTTGAAGAAATTTATGTAATTCTAATAATTTTTACTTTTTAAAATATTTTTTAAAGACAAAAATTAAAACTGACTTTAGAAAACATTTCTCAACGATTCAACGATTAGACGATTCTATATACTTTATAAGGTTGAGCGATTGTTGATCAAATGAGCTTGAGTGAAGATGGCTTAACTAGAGATGGACGCGTGCCTGTTTTTGATAACCCGGACACGCACGAGCCCGACGAGTAAATTTACAGGCACGCACGGGAAGCACGATAAAACACGGGATTTTAAAAGACACGATGAAACACGTGAAAAATAATACCGGAACCGTTTAGATTTTTGAAACCAGAATCGTTATTAAAAATGTGTTGAACTGGAATCGGAATATATATATTTTTCTGGTTGGAATCGGTACCGCTATTTTAAAAATAAAGGAACCAGAACCGAAACAGATATTATAGTCCCTGTCAGGGAACGCAAAGAACCGGAATCAGATCCGTTATTAAAAATGTATGGAACCGGAATCGAAACCCATTTAATTTGTTGGTTGAGAACGGAATCGGAACCACAATTTAAAAAATCTCGTTACCCGAACCGGAACCGATATTCCATTAGGTCTTAGTCCCTGTAATAAATAATTCAAAAATTAAGTTTGATATTGCTTTATTCTCTTAAATCCATAAGTAAAACTAAAACGACAGATTTTTTATAAAAGGTTAAAATACCACGAAATTTAGATTTTCTAATGCTGAAAGTAAGGATTTTTTTAATTGGGGTAGAGACTATAAAAAAAAAAAACTTTAATAGGTGCCTGATTTTACGAACTCAGATTTTCGGGCGTGACACGAAAAAAGCACGGCACGCGTCCAAAAGCACGGCACGCGTCCTCTGGGCTCAACCATCGATCCAGCGATCAACAATCGCTCAACCCTCTTCGCTGAAGCTCATTTAAGCGATCAACAATCGCTCATCCCACTTCGCTCAAACACATTTGAGTTAACAAAAATGAGCGATGAAGGTTTACATCCTTGAAAAATACAAATTGGATCGATCGCTCACTTACCAAATCGATATACTCTATAAAATACAAAGTAGAGAAATGTGATGAATATATACATTTTCTTTTTAAATTACCTTTAAACTAAAAATTGAAATAAACATTGTAGAATGCATAAACTTATTACAAAATCAATTGCTTTGCCACTTAATTTTGAAATGTAGAGTTTATCGATTTGCCAAGTCCAATTATTACAGACTGTATAAATAATCCTCAAACATAATTATTGTTAATGACGTTTAATTATATTTATGAAATTTAATTATGAAAAAAGATTTTAAAATTTAAAAGTCCCAAAATTATAATAGTACTATAAATAAAAAAATCTTTGAATGTTTTGTAATTGGTATTTAGGGCATTGGAGTGTAGAGCATTATTCGAATAAATATATATTAGAGTAACGAATATAAAATAAATTTTAATCGATAAATTTAATTTTTTCACTTGATTTGAAATTTTTCAGGGACCTTATTCTTATTTTTTTAAATGAAAAAAATCAACGTCTTATAAAAGATTTACCCTAATTTTGAGAATGCAGAATCAATTAATTTCGCATGCAGAATTGAAATCTGCAATGATTTTTATTTTATGATTTTTACGGAAAAATAACGATTATTTTTAATTTTTCGTTTGCTTTCTCAGAAATAAAACTCAAATTTCAATTTTTATGTTAAAAAATCAAAAATAAAAATTATTTTTTTTTCTTTTTTTGCTCAAGAATAACGATTATTTTTTTGATTTATACTTTTTTTTACTCAAAAATAAAAATTAGGGTGTATAAATAATTTTTATACAATGAAAAGGATAGACTCTAATACTAATTTGGGTCATGTTAGTGAACACCTTCGAAGGATCACGTTGGTGGTCAATATTACTAATATTAATAATAGTTCTGAAGAACCCCTCACCATTTGAGCTGTGCGTGTTATATTTGTACTCAAAGTGGTATGACCTACAGTTTAATGCCGAACGGGGGGGTGAGAGCTTTTTTAGGCAATGTTTTCTCACGTAGGTTTGCATGGACTGCCGGGAGGTAGCGTTGTATAGAAAAATATATCCATATTTGGTATTGACAGTCGCCGCGATCGAACAGTGGACCTTTCGCCTCGTAGTCGAATCCACTAACCAACTGTAGCGTCATTACTGGTGAAATTCTATGTGTCAAAGTACGAGTAACTATATCCATTGGAAAGTTCCAATGACGAATCTGTTTCGACCAAATATGGGTACAACTGCAGCGAACTCTCATACAAAAAAAAGACCACGTTCCTGTAAATTGGATCTTATTTTGGACGAATAGGAATATAGAGACACATCCAACTACGTCAATGGAGCATTTTTGTATGAATATGTTCCAATGGTCATAACTTCACATCCATAATCATCAATAAAAATTGTTTGGAGTCATCTTTTCCAAGGATCATAGATATTGCTTCAATGAAAAAAATTCTAACAAAAAAGTTTCAATGCAGCAATCTATTCAATCTATTCCCTACGATTTTGTGGTTAATATCACCACGAGCGCCCATGTCCACTTCGAACCTGAGTCCTTCAGAATGCAAGTCCAGCGCGCAACCTCTGGACTGCTAAGGCCGGCCTAACAATGACGTACTTGGATGCTTTTGTAATCCTATTGGAATTGATTCACCCAAAATAATTCCAATGACGCATTTGGATGCTTCTGTATTCACATTGGTACAGATTCAAAGAAAAAAATCCAATGGCGAAATTGGGTGCTTCTGTAATCGCATTGGAACAGATTCACCCAAAAAATTTTCAATGACACATTTGAGGCTTTTTTTGTAGTAACATGTGTTTCAGTAAGTAAAATGCAGACGAAATTTGTATTTTGTAAGTTTTATTAATTGTATTACTGACCACCAGCCTACGTGACCCATCGAAGATGTTCACTAATATGACCTAAATTAGTACTGGAGTCCATCCTTTCCATCGTAAGAACATTATTTTTGCTGCACATCAAATTATGCACTACGCTTCGCACCCTAATTTTTATTTTTGAGTAAAAAAAGTATAAATCAAAAATAATCGTTATTCTTGAGCAAAATACAATAAAAATTAATTTTTATTTTTGAGTTTGAAAATAAAAATTGAAATTTGAGTTTTATTTCTGAGCAACATTTTAGAATCGTTATTACAACAAAAAAAAGTTTTGTTCAAAAATAATTTTTATTTTTGATTTTTTTTTTATATTACTCGTAACTGTTACCATGATATAAATATATACAGGTACGATAACTCTGACAATAGGCAAGTTTTTTTGACAAATTTTGGAATATTTGGTTTTCAAATTTTCAAAAATTGAAATTTATGTTCAAGGAAAAAATGAAATTTATTTTTAAGATTTTGTTTTGATTATAAACATGTTTGAGAATTTTATATGAGATATTTTTAAATTGTCGATTTTGTTTTGCTTTTAAAACTAAACTTCAAAAAACTTGCCTAGTGTCAGCTAAAGTAAACATTGGAAAAAATGAGAGAGTGATCGTACCTGTATATATTTGTATCATGACTGTTACAGTCTCTGAAATTTTTAGTTTTTATTCGTTATTCGATGAGGCCAAAAAAATGTGATTTCTATTTCAATCACAATTTTTTTATTCGATTAAATTTACAAATATGAAATTATTAATAATTATCTTCCAACTTGTTACTACTTTTATTTTACACAACATTTGCTGTGCAATGAAAATGAAGTCTTGTTAATTCGTTAAATACAATTATATTACCTTTCATGTAATTTGTTTCGTTATAATAGCTGGATATCAGATATGCATATTGGCCGATAATTTTTTCAAAATTATACCATATATAACGGCGTTGTGTGTAAATTTTCGAACCAAAAATAGTATAGATAAAGGGTTATAAAATCACAACATCTAATGTTGTTTCACATCTGTAAAGCGACACACAGTGGGACAGCACCTGTTACAAAAAAAAATCTCTGAAGTAAAATAATATTGTTATTTAGAACACATATTAATTAAGTTTTAAAAACTAATCAAAATGTTGCGTTTTTTATGTTTTGGGAGTTCACATTTCAGCGAATCCCACTCCAATCAACATGAAATTTGAACAAGTGAATTATATCACTATAAAATGTTTCATCACTTTACCTCCAGTAATTCTCAATATTTATCAATTTAATCATTTTAGTTGTGTGGGAATTACCACGCGCACTTTTAAAAATTACTTCAAAATGTTGATTATTAAATGTTCATACAATATCAGTCAGCGTCGGTAGCTCAGAGGTTAGGGCGTTGGACTACGAGCCGAAAGGTCCCATGTTCAAGCTTGGACTGGGGCTAACAACTAGACATGTGCCGATATTTTGGTAACAGTTATTTTTCACCATTACTCAAAAGTAGTTATTATTCAAATGAAAAAGAACATCCTGTTATTCATATACTTAAATAACAGGGAAGCACGTAATTGCTATTAAGACTTGAGTACAGGCTATAATTTCTACTTTTGAGTAACAGGCTGTTCTTTTCTCATTCAAATAAGTACAGTGGTTGGTATTTGCCTGTTATTGTGAATATCGCAGTTGTGATCAAAATAACTGTTATTTGAGGAACACGTATTTTTAACTGTTATTCAGGAAGTACAAAAACGGTCAGTAAAAGTGACTGAAAAGTAGCAACTTTGTCCATCACTACTAACAACCTCTTTTCATAGAAAACATTTTTCTATAACGCGCAACCTCTGGGCAGTCAATGGCAAACCTACGCCAAAAAACATTACCTATGAAAAGCTCTTACCCGCAGTTCGGATTCGGCATTAAACTGTAGGTCTCCCCACTTTGAGTTATGCGTAAGTTCCTCACAGGACTGTATTATTAGTCAATCTTCATTTCTAAAAATAACACTATTTGAGGTTTTCGTCAACTTTTGGTTTTCCCTCAAGAAGCATTAATCTTAGCAAAGCAGTGGTACTCTTAAAGCAAAACAAAAACACATGTCAAATCAACATTTTACAATATCCATACCTCAAGAAGGGCAGAATGCTTGGTACCTTCCGTACCAAGGAATACATTAAAAAATACTATTATGTGGAGAGACTGTTTACGTATGCACCCATTATTAATTTACCAAAAACACTTAAAATTTCAGATAAAATGCTTGAAAACAGAGTCATTTTGAATTCAAATTTGAATAGAATTTCTTCAAATATTATTTTATTCGTTATTCGAAATTTTCGAACAAACTAAAATTATTTATTTAGTTTTGAAAAATATAAATAAATTTATTCGTTAGTTTTTATTCGTTATTAGAACTAAAATTTGCCCTACACTGGTATTTAATTAATATTAAATTTACAAAACATTTAATTGAAATTTTAATACCTGTGTAATAAAAATTATTTATTTAAAATTGTGTTAAATTAAAACTATTTAACTACAATTATATTACCTACATAGTTATTCACAATACTTTTGTGGCGTTTTCTTTCATAAAAAAACGTGGCGTTTTCTTTCATAAAAAAACGATAATTAAGTCGTTATATAAATCTGATTGTATTTTTTAAATTGGTATTTCATAATGGAAATATAATTGGAACCGTTATTAAAAAAAAATGTTTGGAACCGGAACCCATATATATTTTTTGTTGGAACCGAAATCGCTATTTTATAAAATCATGGTACCAGAACCAGAACCGATATTCCAAAGGGTTTTAGTCCCTCTTTTAAATCACTAGATTTTTTAATTTATGTATTTTATAATAATTTTTTTTTTTAGAGATTTCCCGTTCAAATAATTCTAAGAAGACTGATCATAAAAAATCTGATGAAATCGATGAAGTTAGTTCTGTGGAAAAAACAGAAATTCAAGAAATTTATGTTGATAAATCTGTGTCTGTTGAATTTCAAGGCGATACTAAATTAGATATACATACAAAACGTACAGGGCAATCCCCCGATCATGGAAATAGTAATTTCGATGGGTCACAAATTATTAAAAGAAATTTTTCTGATATAGAAGAAGACGATGAAGGTGATTATGAGGAAGGAAAAAAAAGGAAAAAAAAAGAATCTGATGGTAAACTAACATTTGCACCACGTGCACCTTCCAGATCTGACAAAAGTAGCAAACAATTTTCGGCAACAAATAAAAATTCGCCGACATCTCTAAAAGCAAATGCAAGTGAAAAGGATTTTTCATGTGAAAGTCCCAAAAATAAAAGTTATGAAAATGATGGCGACACAGAAGAATCCAAAATTTCAGAGAATTATTATTCGGGTGGCCTAAAGGTACCTCCTTTAAAAATAGTTATTCCTTCTCAAAACTGTACAATTGACACTGACGGCAATGTCTCTAGAAATGGAAAAGCCACGACTTCGAGGAATGCTGCATTACCATACGTTGTAACTACAAGTAATGATACAACTGATAGGGATAATAATTCTCAATGTAACAGTCCAAATGACAGTCCCATGAAAAATTCTGCTGGATGTAGTTCAATAGATGATAAAAATACAAAATTATCAAACGACGATAAGAGTTTGCAAAGAGTTTTAAGAAGTTCCCATCGTTCTAGTGCTTCAAACATAGAAAGAACATCCAATAATTCATCTCCTCAGTTACAAAGCAACTCTCCATCGCCAGCTCCTTCGTCAACAATTGAAAATGTTGATAATAAAATATCACTTCTTTCAAATAATATTCCAACCAGTCCTATATTACAGAATCAAGTATATGACAATGATAATATCACAAATTTGCCGAGTCCCAGTACATCATCAACATCATCTTCAAAAGAAGTTCAATCCAATACTGTAGATTTACACCCTCGCAAGAGAAAAATCCGATCTAAACCCGATGAATCCAGCATAAAATTATCTTCAAATCCTAATATTGAAGCATCTTCAGCTTCAGAAACACATCCGTATGATTATCCATTTACAAATTGCTTTCAAATGTATATAAATATAAGAAAACAAATTGAGAAAAAGCACAAATCATTATGTCCAATTAAACTTCGACCTCCACAGGGGTACAATGATTATTTGATCAGAAATCGAACGTATGTACTAAATAAAAATAAAAATGAATTCTTCTATAATGTTCCTCATACGATTTCTTTAAAAATGAGAGATATATTTTTGGACCAGGAAAAGGAGAGGTATGAACTTAGCTTACGTCATACTGTAGAAAAAGAAAAGTTAAGTTTAAACGTGGAACAAGAAATACTACGTGTTCACACAAAAGCTGCTCGGAGTATATCATGCCAACCTGTTCCATTTTCTGTTTGCAGTCTTCTTAAAGATGAAGAAATTTATAATATGATTACTCCAGAACAGGAAGAAAAGGATAGAAATGCAAGATATCGTTTTAATGGCCGACTATTACTTAGTTGGCTTCAGGATGTTGACGACAAGTGGGAGAAAATAAAGGTATGTCATATTACAGGAAAATCGTATATTTGATTTTAAATATTTATGCTGTAGGTTATCAACCAGGCTATTTTTGAAAACAGCAGCTATTTCAAAACAGCCGCTGCTATTTTAGCTTTATATTTTTTTACTTTATCACCCATTTTAAAATACATGGTTTAAGAAATTCATATTACTGACATAACTTAATCAAGAAAATTGGTTATAAAGTATAATCTGTTAATAATATAATATCAATTTTTCACTCATGTTTTAGACAATTAAATCACCTTGGTATATCACATCTTTAACCCCACGATTTTTTATTTTTAAAATGCACGTAAATTTGAAATTTACAAAAATTCAAATGATTTTCTCAAAATTTCGTTTATAATAATAGACCAGTTCATTTCCGGTATTCAAATTTTTTTAGTTCCGAATTTGGGATTGAAAAACAGTCCGGGATGGACATCCCTGTTATATTCCTACGCTGTCTGTCACAGAAAATGGGCATGATCGGTCCACTGTGACCTGGGAACTTAATGGCATCATATTTTAAAAAATAACTTTCTAAATTTTTATATATTTTTTGTATTGAAAAAAATATATATTTTTTCAAAAGTAAAATTTGCAATACCTTTTTAATGTATTTGTAACTCTGATTTTTAAAATGGCGTCATTTTCATTAAATTGTCTCTAGTTTTGAGATATATGTATAACATTTTTCGAAAAATGCAAAATCTATATACCAAAATCAATGTCTCAAAAACTACCCAGTGTGCCATTCGTTTCGATATCGTTACGAGATCAATCCGAGATGCAGGACAATTTACACGATATCGGATACTTTATCGTAACGATATCGAGCGGGATATTGGACCTACATGGTAGGTAGATATCGGAACGTTCTGTCGTAGTTTTCTCGATACTAAAAAATTTTCGAAATCGGAACGATATCGAAGAAAAACATGATCAAAGTTCGAGATTGCTGCGGAAAATATTGCGATATCGATTTGATTAATGTTTAAATATCGTATCTTGTCAAAAAATTTGAATGTACGAACATTTTTAAAAATTAGAATCGACAATGTAACGATATCGAACTATTTTATCGAAGTTATTCGAGAAAGCTTCGATGTATCGAAGGTTTCCGAGACATGGCAGACTGGGTAGTTCAATATGATAAAACTGACACTGAAATACATTCTGATTCTTGAACTTTTACTGTAGAACAAAATAAAATATTAGTAAATTAGTTAAACAAAATTAGAAACTTATTTTTTAAAATAAGATGCCAACAAAATACCATCTTTAAATTTGGCATGAACATTTGTATTAAATCAACCAAAACATATGATTTTTTTCAGAATTTTAAATAGGGTCCTTTTTAAGGACATTAATTTTGAAGTGCAAGGATAATGACCACGGGCAACATATTCAAGTTTAGAAGATAATTTCTTTAAACGCTTGTTCTATTATAAAATGAGCTATCAACGGAGTTTCTAGTATTTCTACTTTAAGAGATATTGAAATATGAACAACCAAGCAAAAGTAATTTTTGGACCATTTTTTGTAATTTTAAAGCACTGTATCTCTGGAAGTAATGGTCGAAAAAATAAAAAAATTGTCAATGCATATCTCAATAAGCTTTATCAGTTGCCCAAATTTCATTGAAATCGGAAAAGTAAAATCTCAAAATTTACTTATTTGGTCGATTTGGTGTGGAATGGCCTATATATGATATGCGATTGCTTGTTCGTAATTGTTTTCAAGATTCATATACCCTGGTGACATATACATCTCTTTCATTGGCAAACGCACACATTATCACATAAGTGTAGGGTATTTATAGTCGGCTCTAACTTTAATAATTATATCTTCATAATACAAACTATCACCAATTCCCTACTTTAAAATTTACTAAAAACTAATATTTTTTTTGCACATCAACATTAAAGTCTCGCATACAAAAGTTAAAATAATTTTTTAAAATGTGTTAAAAATATTATCATTTTAATCGCCAATTTTCAATATATGTAAATAATAAAAATACTTTCTTGTTCTTATGTCACAACGCGACCAAAAATGCGGTACTTATTGGATTAGCACATCCTTAATATTTATTATTTTGCGTGTTGCACATCCACACCAACATTATTTACCTTCCTTAAGAATAAACACTATAAATATATAATATTTTTTTTAGGATGCAATGGTTCTTAGACATCATAACGAAGCTGAAAGTCTACGTGCTGTTCAACTAATGGATTGGGAAATAGCTTTAAAACAGCGAGAACTGTGCGATTATAATGTTCAAGCATTAATTGAAGAGAAACATGTGCCAATGGTTCATGTCACAGATGATTTTGACCTCTTACCGGCGTAACATATCATGTTTTATAAATAGTAACTTGCATTATAACAAACTTATTTATATATGACATTTTTATTAGCAGATTATTTCCGATCTTATAAACGATTATTTATTAGATATAAAAACACATAAGTGAAAATTTTATAAATACTAAAATAAAATTGAATTATTGCGTGGAATGTTTGAATTACCGTATGTCAATACCAATTACATCCAAAGAAACAATAACATCCAAATATTTAGCGTATTCACCGTTTCGTGGTATTGATACGACATTGTACGAATACGACAGTATGGAAATTGAGCTGTTTACACCATTTTCTGCTTTTTAAAATATTTCGTGGGTATGTTGCGGATAATTAACTGGTCCATCGCAAAAGAAAACGATCCTACGAAAAAAAAACTGAGAAATATATAAAAAACGCTAAACGCAACCAAAAAAAACTTACTACCAAAGAAAAATTAACTACAAAAAAAGTTGACTGCCATACACCTGATCACACTAACACACACTACCCGTGGTTGAGCCGGATGGTATAGCTCACGGCCTGCCTCCCTACGCAATCAACATTTCGCAGGCCACAAACATCTTTAAAATGTCCCCTTTTTTACTAACGAAACACAATTACTTTAACCTACATCACCGCATCTTGACCTGAATAGAAATTTAGCTACACATTTTAAAAAGAAAAAGACACATTATTTTTGAAGAACGTACAAACATTTTTATTAAATCTAATCTCGATTTCCATGGCAAATTTTAAGTTGTTGACGCAAAAACTCAGTACTTGCACTAGCCATGGAAATTATTTTAGATTTTCTAATATGTGTTTGTGAATAATTTCACATTGACTTTTTTGCACGGTTAAAAATATTGGGTTATTTTTTAATCTTTTTGGATTTGGATACATGTTGTATTACTTTGCATGTAATCCTACGGGATTAAAATTAATGCTGAAAAAGATTGAAAATACGGAATTGTTTTTGTAAAAACAAGTTTAAAAAATATCTATTTTATATTATAAATAATATATTTGTATTATTATTTTCATTATTATTTTATTTTTATAATTAATAACTCTTTGTACACTCTTTAATTTTCGAAATTATTTTCATGTCATCAGCGCACACCTTGTCCCCTACAGATCTTCTAACATACCGCCAACTAGCTTTACTGTCATTTACTATTAGAGCTATTTAAACATATTGTCGTCGAAAAAGGCATTTTGAATTATAAAGCGAGCACTGGTGTGAATGTTACTAACATGGCGACATTATCACAGGTTCGAATCCCGGCCGTGGTTCGAATTTTTTTTTTTTATTCTTTTTTCTACACATTTTTATACCCTACACTAAGAGTGAAAGGGTATATTCAGTTTGGTAAGCCGTTTGTAACACCCAGAAGGAAGCATCTCCGGTATGGAAAAGTATATATATTCTTGATCAGCATGACCTCCTGAGTCGATTTAGCGATGTCCGTCTGTCCGTTTGTCTGTCCGTCTGTCTGTCTGTTGAAATCCCTACTACTTTTAAAATTGAAGAGCTAGATAAATGAAACTTATAACTTAGATTACTAATACGCTGTATGTGCGAAAAAATTGGCGAGATCGGTCCATTGTGACCTATGATCCGACCACTTATGTTCAAATACCTCATATAAAATGTACATATAAAGATCAATTTTTATGTATACGTGCTAGGTAAACTTTTTTGGTCAAATATATATGGACATCATGCTCAAATACATGATAATAAAGTTTTCCGGCGAAAAGACTTGTGGTTCACAAAAAAAAAAATCAAAATTCTACAAAATACCTACCCATTTGTAAATATGGGTATCAAATGAATGGAAATTCTTCAGCGATTGAATGTTTGTAGTTATTTTCAGGATTCGTATACCCTGGTGACCTATATATCACTTTGAATGGTAACCACACATATGTGTAGGGTATTTATAGTCGGCTTAGACCGACTATAGTTTTGATAATCCTAACTATCATAATTACACCTACTTTAAAATTTCCCATGTGATCTAACCTTCCCAACTGGTTTTATTTTCTTTTTTTTGTTATTAATTTCAATGTGACAAAAGTTAGTTTCTTTATTATTTATTTATCTTTGAATAAATTTTTTCATAATTCGTAAGTAATAATTACAAAAAAAAAATCAGAAAGAATAAAAAAAAATTGCCCTGGCCGTGATTCGAACCTGCGATTCTGAACTAAATTTAGTAAGTATGGTTTACAATTTAATCTTTTATGGTTTAAAATTATTAAATAAACTGAGATTAAACTATTTGAGTTTAAATTTTAAACCTTTTTGGTTTAAAATTATTAAATAAACAGACAAATAAACTATTTGAGTTTAAATTTTAATACAATCGGATTAAATTTAAATTTTTAAACCATTTGAATTATTTTTAAACTAAAAAAATTATATTTCCATTTTTAATAAGAAATATATTAAATTTCAATCTGAAAAAGTTTAAAAATGGGTGTAAACTTAAAAATTAGACATAAAAGTATTGAAATCATCTGTAATCCAATTAAAAAATATTCCAACATTTTTTACCGTGTGTTTATTATGTTTCTTTTTAAAGTGTTTTAATTTAAATTTTATTGTCTGTAAATATTGTGCATCAAAAAATAATGAATCATTAAAAAAAAGAGAGTTTCTACCAATTAGTGAATGAGTGATAAATCAACGAAATTTAATTCCTAAAAAATGTGTTTGTGTGCGTGAAAAACTTTATTCAAAATAAGGGCAACAACTAAAAACTCAGAGCAACAAATATTCTAGCAGTTGTTCATCGATGGAAATTTATCAGTGCAACAACTGCTAGAATAGGGCAACAACTGAAGTGTCATGGAAATCGACATAATAAAAATAAGTAGGTATATGACATTTAACGTTTTGCATTTACAGATATAAATTAAACCTTATGAATTTTAGTTATCCTATTAAATTTTATTTTTAGATAAATTTTAATTTTTTTAGCTGTTTAGTTTTATTTTGTATTTTATAATATTGATTCGATTTATGGATAAATTTTATTTTATATTATTTTGATATATTTTATTTTTATATACATTTTAATTTTATTTTTTTAGATAATGTTTAGTTTAATTTTATAATTTGGATTTGACTTATAGATAAATTTTATTTTTATATTCCTTTGATATAAATATTTTTTAGATATTTATTATTTAGAGATTAATTTTATATTAAATTCTTTAGATAAATTTTATTTTTAGATAAATTTTAATTTAATTATTTAGATAATGTTTAGTTTAATTTTATAATTTGGATTTGTTTTATAGATAAAATTTATTTTTATATTCCTTTGATATAAATATGTTTTTAGATAAATTTTAATTATATTTTTTAGATGATGTTTAATTTTATTTAGTATTTTATAATTTTGATTTGTAGATTTGTATACCGTGGTTGAAGTATCTACAGGTTAGTTCATTCAGTTGGTTGCCTGCCACACCGAGTGCTGAGAATGTCACGAAGAAAAATTTAAAAATACAAAATTTTATTGTCATTTTTAACATTATTTTAAGGGTAAGTGTGTTTTGTTTCATTGCACCCATTCACTTCAGCACTTTTTATTTTCAGTGTGGTTACATCTGGAGTCATAGATATTTCAAAAATTAACAATTTGTTTAGATTTATTTATTTTATAATTTTCAATTATATACTTTTTATGAGTTTGCAAAACAATAAAGGTACTCACGAAACGGAGCAGTTGCCAATGTACAGTATTGTAGAATTGTATCATATTTCGTGAACACACTTATTTCATATTTGTGTAGTATGGTAAAGTTTGATGTACCAAAAACAGACGTTTTTGTTTTATTAAAATTTTAGATTTATTGCTTATTGGCCATATACAATATATAAGTATGCCTTTTGTTACTTATTTTTAATTCAATATCTCATATCAATACATTATAATTAAAACAAAGTAACAAATTAGATTAGTGATGTCGATTTAAGAAAAAAAAACTCACCTTATATAGTAACTCGTTAATATTTATTGTTAAAACAGTGGACATTATGTCATCATTTCTTTTTTATTTACATGCATATATGTACATATTCATTAAAAATATATATTTTCATTTAAATATAATGCATTTTGGTGAATTTTAAGTCAATAATCAAACACTGTCTGTAATATCAAGTACCCAAAAGTCATAAATTCAGCATCACTAAAAAACTACAAAAGTACCACGAAGTAAACTCAAGCTTTTAGCGAAGTAGATTAGCAGAAAAAAATTTTTCGCCACCAATGTATTTTGTTGTTGTACAACTGCTACTTGACAAAACTGCTACTCTACATCGCAACTGTTCCGTTTAGTGAATAACCTTAATGTATTGATATTTTGTTTTAAACAAATGTTGATTCTTTCAAACAGTTTAAAAAATAAAGTAAATGAGGAATGAATTTCGAAAGATGACTTAACTTATACACTTCATTTTATTTTTATATTCTTTTGGTATATTTCATTTTTAGATAATTTTTTTTTTTTTCGGGCTCTAGGTATACCAAATGCAATATGTATTTTGCACTGTTTCAAAAAAACAACAGCAGTAATTGACAAAAAGCCAAAAACTTGTTGGCCGACCATACAGCTGTTTCGGAAGAATAGTAAATAAAATGCGAATTCAGTTCTGCACCAAGTTTAATTTTTGTCAATTACTGTTGTTGTTTTGCAGCAAGTTCGTATAGGCTGTAGAGTCTCTACACGGATAGAAAAGATTTGTTTGAATATGTTTGAATGTAATTAAAAAGTAATACAAAATTACCATACATGTATTAGGAATGAAGTGTAATTAAATTTTAATCGAAATTGAATTTATTTTTGTTCACGTATAAACATTATTATATTGTCCAGCAGAATCTGTCAAATATATCATAAATATGTTACTATACCAACATAAAATTTTAATTGTATTTGAATAAACTGTTTCTTGGCAATTTACTTGGTTAAAACTATATTTCGAAACACAGAAAATGCTAATCAAATCTGAATACAAAGTATGTTCGCAACGCTCGTCTTAATTTGATAATTTATCGACTGACGAAGTTGGCAACGTTGTGTAGCATTTTCTACCTACGCTATCGTTTGAACCTATTCAAGTTTAAAAACAAACAAAAAAGAAATTGGATTTAAATAAATGTATTCTTCTAACATTCTTCTTGTATACGAAGTTGGCACTCGTTGAACAGAATTTTCTACCTACGTCTCTTTTGTCGTCGTTTGAAGTATGTATAGGGTCATTTTAAAAATACTGATGTTTGAAAAGAAACAAAAAATTAATTCAAATGTAAAGAAAGGTATTCTTGCAGCTCTCTTCTTGTATACAAAGTTGACACTCGGGGATCGGCATTTTCTGCGTACGTGTCTTTTGTTGTTCGTTGAGAAAACGTGTTCGCGTCTGTAATAATTTTGTTATTTGTAAATTAAATAAATATATAAATTATGTTACAAAAAGTACAAATAGTAACAGAGTATAATATAGTGCAGTATATAATTTCGGAAACTAATGTGAAAAACCACAAATAAAAATCTGTGTTTCGATTTTCAAACAGAATTTGGCATGTTTTTTTACAAAAGCCTCCGTGAATTCCTTGCCTACGCTATTTGCTGTACAGAGACCAACTGTACCAAATATAAAGCGAGCCTGGATCGTCTGGTTTAGCGTCTGCTGGTGCAATTGTGCATTCATTGATGCTGGCACTTGTACTTGCAGTTTTAAACGAATTATTTATTTATGCATTTAAAAATTTGTATATGAATTCAATTATTATAAATTCCAACTGTGCATGTTTAAAGATTTTTAATAAAAATTAATAAAAAAACATTTTATTTTATTTTCCGGATTTCGTTCCAAAAATATTTAAATGCAAACATACTACTTTTTGAACTGAAACAACTGATATGTTTCAGGTCGTTCAAAATCATGTTTTATTTTGAACATATTTATGTTTCGGTTCAAATATTTATTTTATTTGGATGTAGTAATTATTATGTTTCCATTAGAACATACTCCATTTTAAGGGGCAACAAAAAATGTTTCCGGGGTATTATAATGTAAGGAGGAGCTCATTACAACACTGTTCAAGTCTCAATACAACCCTGTTTACAAATGATTTATCAGTCAATTATATATTATGTTTACATAAAATTCCAAACATACATTTTAATGTGTGTAAAATTATGTTTGGGAGAGCCCTTTTTTTGCAGCGTGTACTGCAGTGGTTCACAACCTTTTTGTTGTCGCGACCCCCTTTTTAACTCCATATGTCTATTACGACCCTGTGTCCAGATATTAGTTTTTGCAAAAAATCAAAAAGAAATTTCTGTTACCTAAAAAGTGTTTCAAAAATAATTTAAATCTTTAATTTATCACTTACTTTTTTTCTTATAATATAGGTTCGCGGTGTTTTGTTGTCAAATTTTATCTTACAGACATTTTTTTCTAAATATTTTTTATAGTTTGTTTATGAAGCATTTGATTAAAATGCAAAGAAATACACGCAGCGATATAAAATTTAATATTGAAGAATTGGCTGCATTCAGCGACCTCAACAGCTGCGAGACTGCTCACTAACTAATAGCTCACTTTTTTTGAATGCACCGCTATGTCATCTATAAATTTACAAAATAATTTAATATTAATATTTTATTAAAGTTTCATACAACTTTTTAAATGATTGAAAAAGTATTTTTCCAATCTAAATTTCATTTTTGTTTATAAATATTTGAGTTAAAATTTTATCGAATGTCATCGATAACAAAGGCAGCGCAAATGTAGCGTAAACATTTTATGCTGGAAAAAATGGCGACCGCTCACTAAACATGTTGAGAGTAGCATGTCATTCAAGCGAAAATTACTCAACAGCTCTACAACTACTGAGGTCGCAGAATGCAGCCATTGTAGTAGGGCTACCCGGTAATCCAAAAACCTGGATATTAAGTGATTATCGAATGTATATTGAACATGGATATCGAAACTTGCACTGGAGAAAAGCGTTCAACTACTTGTATTGTAAGCTTGAAAACCACAGCATTCTCCAGCAAAACTGGTAGCTTTTTATCCAATTGAATCTAGCCTTTACCTAAACTTGAATTCCGGCATTCAATATACCTTCGAGGTTTAACTTAATTATAAGCTCTAAATAAAATGTGATTCGACCTTCAAATTACACTTCAATTCATACATATATTTTCCTAATACAATTCGCATATATTTAACTAATTAAAGGTTTAAATATAAAATTAAAGAATACGCATATAAGTTATATTACTATATATTAAAAAGAATTAAAGTATGTTCTACAGCTGCAACAGATCCTGCACCGGTGGCAGTGTACAGGAACTTCTTGTAAATATCAATGTTGTCTGCGTATGAATGGAAATGTATTAATATTTCATAAACGTATTCGTAAACCTTGGTCACTTACATTGTATATCAGCTCATCGTGCATTTTCCGTGAAGAAGAATTCTCGGGATGAATTTCGTGTGTGGACCTGCACTTATATATTAATTGATTTGTCTGTTTGCTAAGTCAAACGAAAAACAATGATCTCACTAATTGTGCGAATGCAGTGGCGCATATGTAGTGGTGAAAAAAATAAAATTTTATTGTTGACATTTAATTTATCACGTCACTGGGTTGCCACTGAGTAATTTTGTGTAGTGAATTTTGTGTCAAGTTTTTTTAACTTCGAAAATCAACGTTGGAATAACATTCATTTATTCGGCTTGATCATGATACTACATCCACACTGGTTGTTAAAGAAAATTCTCCAAATTTATCGGACCTTAAACTCATTGCATATTGGGTACATGAAAAAACAAACGCATTATGTGGAAACTTTTGATGTGTATTTGACTCGGCAATGTGGAAATAAAATTCGTGTCGTATTATTGTGTTTAGAATTTGTTTTAAGTTGAGAAAATTACAAATGAAATTGTAATATTTAATTTTAAATTGAGAATATTCCAAATGAAATTGGGATTTTATAATTAATATTGCAAAAATTCGAAATAAAATTGAGATTTTCCATTCCAAATTGAGAAAATTTCAAATAAAAATTATTATTTTTAAATTTGAAATTGAAAAAATTCCAAATTAAGAAATTAGATATTGAGATATTTTTTATGAAATTTGTAACAAATAAAATGGAAACAACAAAGGAATTTAATATTATTTAAATATTTTTTCGCACTCTGACAGTACATATATAAATCATTTAATAACGAGGAACATAAAGAAACACTTTTAAAATCGCTATTATAAAGGTCTTGAAACCCGAATCGGTGACCAAAGGTATTTGTCAATGAAATCATTTGCAATTTTCTCAATTTTAATTGTGATAAATTACTCTCTCGACACACTTTCTAGGTTACGCAAATTTCGTAGTATGCAAATTCTGAGTACGCAGCAAGAATCAAGCGAACTAAATCTATAAAATGAGAAATGAGAGGTTTCATTCCAAATTGAAATACTTGTAGAACAGTGTACGAATTTTTCAATTTTGTACAGTTTTGGAATATTGCAATTTTGTAATATAAAAAATAAATTCGGTTTGATTTTACGATAACGAAAATTTCAGATTAGAAGTGTTTTTACTATTTTTAATAACTTTAAAGTTTAAAATATCCCTGAGAAAAGTGTGTGGTATTGGTTCAGACTTATGAACTAAATAGGTGCTGTAGCGGACTTAACGCGACATAGACATCTCACGTATTTTTCTGAAGTATGTCTGAGAGAAATTACGTACTCTAAGAAAACAAACCAGAAATATCACAGCCCTAAATATCAAGTTATTTACAAATTATTTAGATCGTCTTTGAGACAACCATCTTTCAAATATCCGTCAAATACGATAAATATTGCTAGCAACCATCTCTAAAATATACGATTATTTATAGCAACCATCATTTAAACACCTTACAAATATGAAGATACACACATAGAAAATAATTGTCGAATTTTGAAAATAAATATTATCAATTTCTTGAAAGCAACCAACGACAATATTATTTTTAGTTTGAACATCATATTATTGATTTTCTATGACACCCTGTAGCATAAATTTGACATTTATACACAATTTTTATTTATATTTTTGAAATTTCATATTTTCTGTCTTCAAAAATATTCGTTACATTCGCGCGATATCGTCGGCACACAAACCAATGTTTTTTATATGATCGACTACATCAGCGAAACGCATCTGAAGGTGACAAGCGACATCCTCCGAATCGAAGCTGACCCTGGTGGCCGAGAACGGATCGGGTATGTCGAGTTGCACAATTGACGCGGTGTCGAATCGGTAGCATCGGAACTATATGATAGACTGATCATCAAGCCGAGACGAGATTCATCTCACTTATAATCGATTTCCAGCACATGAGACGTCACACTTGTGCGAATAAAATTAGCAGAATGCCGAGCAGAGCCAATCCGTCCTAGATTCCTAGACGACGTTCTGTGGAAAAGTCCTGCGACAAAGCTACCAGCAGTGATGCATGCTAACATGTCGGCGAACCGATAATGATGTCGATTTCTATAGATTTTTCAAATAAAAATGCATTAAAATGTTAAACCAGTGTATGTTTTTTTTTGTGATTTTTTTATGTTATTGATTTAGAATATAAATGTCATGCAAAGCAGAAAATTAAACTAACAATAAAATTATTAAAATCAAAAATTTTATTTTCAATACTTGTTTTATAATTTGTTTTATCCGGCAATAATTTGATAATAATATTTGTGGATCCATTTTAACATGAAATATTTTCATATTATTATCGGATTCGACAATTATATTCTACACAGAAAATAAAAAGTGTGTAAATATAAATAAAATGTTAATCAATCCAATTAATTTTTAATTGAAACTCAGCCGATGTAAATTTTAGTAGCATTGAATTCCATATTCGTAATAATGAGAATATGTTAATTGGAGAAATTTTAATTAATTTTTTTGTCATCTTGATATTAAAGTTGTTATATATATTAAATTTTTTATTGAGAATTTTTAAATCATTAATTAATTAATTAGTAACATCAATTAAAATTTTCATTCGATAGAAATTGGATCAATTAAATATTTTGTTAAATTAATTAAAATATTTGTCGAATAGAAACATATGAAAATAAAAATAATTTAATTCAATATATAACATAAATAATAAATATTAAATAAGTAAATAGTATTTATACTTTTTGGTATGTTTTGTAAAATTCTTTCAACCTAACGAATATTTTACCGAAGTCAGTTTTCTCAACTTCTACAGGTGGGTCAATTTATTGAGTCAAACATAAAATTTTATATTCGCTTTTTAACGTTTCAATATGCAACAAAATGAGCATCATAAACTGTTTGTTCAAATTCTTGACAGCAAAAATAAATTGAGCCATTTAATGCTTTAATAACATCCCAGTGACAAGTTAGCTCCGCTCTGCCCTTCTGCGGACTGGTGATTGCAACCATGTTTCGTCAACTCAACCTATTCCTTTTTCATTTCCATTCCGAGAGAGTATTTTTTTTATAAATGGCTGCCGTTTTCGTTTGTCTGTTTCGTTCTTCGTTAAATGTCAATTGTGAAAATTTTCATTCCAATCAAAATGGACATTGAACGTTCATTGTCTGCGGAAATTTTGTAAGTTTAATTATTATAATTTATTTTGAAATTATTAATGACAACATTTACAGACATAAAGCGAGAAGATGAGCAAGTGGACATACTTTTACGGCACAAAAGAACTGAAAGATCTGAGTGATGGAGTATCAGCTCCAGGTAAATTATTTATTCCTTATTTCAACAACCATAATTTAAATAATGTGCATTTAAAGGCGGAGGCTTTGGCGGCGCAACGGACGATGATGAAAAAGCCTAACTAGAAAGACACAGCAGATTTATTCGAGTTCAGCAGCTGAATGCAAAGCAGGACGAATCCCAAAATGATTACTTGGCAGATGAAATGCAGCAAATCAAGCAACTCGATGCTGAACAGGATCCTGCTCTCTATTTTAGGCATCTTATTAGTGTGTTCATCAATTATTCTCGTTAACTCTACAGTCACAACTGGAATCAATGGTGGGTCAAAAATGCACCGCACCACAGAAGAATTCGTGGGGTGCACGCGAATTTCTTTAAGCCACCATATGCTGCATTGACGAGCTTCATGTGTCAGAGATGGTGCGCCCATCGTGAAATGTTGCCCTGCTCCTTTCACGAGGGCGAATGCAAGTTTGATGCGCGATGAACTGGTGCCTTTTAGCGCTCGACTACACATAACCAGATTTTGGCAAATTGTCGTGAAATTGTGTAGTGCTGGAAAATTGTTTGTGGCATAAAACGCGCGTATTGTGCGCCAACTTTGACGAGGGAGAGTGCCGCATGAGTTTCGAAAGTCTGCTGCCCATTTTCATGGTGGGTTTTTCGAAAATATATTAAATATTTCTAAAATAAAAAAATGTTGTTAATAGACAGTGGCAGCTCATCAGATGAAGCAGACTGAGGATTTCGAGGTGATAAAGGCAGACGACGCGCCTAGTCAGCCGCTGGGAGAGTGGGAGAAACATTCGCGCGTAAGAATCTTAATCAAGTCTCTTAACGTCTTTGTCGTTAATTTCAAGAATAAAAAACTAACTTTTAATGCAGGGCATTGTCTCCAAATTGTTGGCCACCGAACTCGGCTGGCATGGCAGTGGCATTGTGACGCCCATAAGCGCATAGGTGCTTCCACAAGGTTGCTCCCTGGACAATTGCAAGGCGTTGCGCGAAGCAGCAAACAATGACAAGAGTCTCTTTTGCGTTGAAAAAAGTTGCAGCGCGATGCAAAACGCCAGAAGGTGCATAACGAAGTATGCCAGAAGTATGCACACGAATCACAAAATGTTGATGTATTTTCATTTATGAGTGAAACCATTTTGACAACAATCAGACACCGAAGGGCGGCATCGCATCGACCGCTGCAGTAAATTATTATTATTTTTTACTATAATTATGATGTCAGTAGTAATATTATAAGCTATCTTATATGTATAACGTAATGTAATATCATTTAAATAACTGATTAAAAATATACCTCTATAGTTAAAAAACAAATATTTGCTTTAAATGTCATTTGTGTTCTCTTTTAATTTCAGCTTTAACTCAGAGTTGTCGCGCGAATATGACATTCTATTCTGATAAAATTAATGTCAGAATATGATAGAGCGGAGAGAGAGAAGAAACAAAAGTTTCGTTAAAAATTTTTCTTAGGAGAGAATTTTGTCAGAAACTCGGTCAGAAAGAGAACGTAAAATTCCATTGGAGTTCTATGTTCCGTTAAGGCGTCAGCCGAACCTATTTCGCTCCGATTTCTGAGCAGGGTTCTGACAAAGAACTACGAATGCTCCAACTTTTTTAACGGAAAGAGGAGTTGATTCCATCAGAACGAGTCACTGGGATAACATACACTACATAATACAATATCCTGTTTTAAAATATCAACGTAGAAGAAAATAATGTTAGGAGAAACTGAACGACGCCGCCGACGCACGAGACGCACAAACAAAAAACAAAATGAAATCCAGAAGAAAAAAACAGTGTTGCAATTTAAGAAAATGAATAAATCAAAAGTAACAAATAAAAGTAGTTAATACTATTAAAGATTTAGTTGTATTGAAATTATATTAAATGAATTCCTATTAATATTTTAATTAAAAAATGTGTAAATACAATTAATTAATTAGTAAATGCATTCATATTTTTAATTGGAATACGATTTTGTTTGCTATTAATATCAATTGTTATATATACGTACAATATTTTTATCTGTGTATGTGTGTATTTGAGGAATATTTGGAAAAGGTACTCCATTAGAATTCGCTGAGTAATTTTTATTGAATTGAAATAAAAGGAATCAAATGTATTTTTATTTATTCTAAAATTAAAACAGTATCTTGGATATACATCGCCATCGTTTTTATAAATCCTTCGAATGTAAAATTGTACAACGACTTGAGACTTCTCCGAGGAAGAACCAAGTCCGACCGACGATGCTGTCATCAAAGTAAACTCTGAAAAAAGATATTTTCACTTTTACCATTAAAATGTAATATTTGAGTTGACACTTTTTTACACCATTGGATTTACTTAATTGTTGTGGATAAATAGATCGTAAGGAACAAGTACGCCTTTTTCCATTTTATAGTTTTCAAATATCAAAATAACAATTTTGCTGCAAATGTTGTAACGACGAAAATCGGCGGGGCCTCATTTCATCGTTACGGATTTTGTGCAGTCCGGCCACGGAGTACAGCCTATACTCGTACCTCACTGCACGCCGGGAGAGCGACGAATAGTGTAAAAAGTGAATTTAATTTTGTTACAAACATATCGTCGTTCATATCTAAAAGTCACCAACTACATTTTCGAAATGCCAATTGTTCACTTACAAAAATCTTAATATATCGAAATATGTGAAGAAAATGTGAATCTATCAATTGGTATTTCAACTTTAAAAATGTATCAATTACTTTTTGTAATAATTACCAACAAAGTTGAAATTTAAGATATTCATAAAAATGTATTTGGTGAATTTTAGTTCTACAACGACGATATTTTCTAAGTATTTAAATGCAGTTTTACAATATGGCCAGATTTTTTTAATGTGTTTTTTTGGTTATCTTTATCTTTTCAGATAATAAAGTTGTAAAATAATAGTTCAGATATAAAATATGTATACAGATCTTTATTATTTGCAGTTAAATATACTTATAAGAACAAATTTCACATTTTTTTAACTCAATAAAAGTTTAATTTGCAATTAGAACTGAACATCAGGCAACGCTAAATCAGCTGTTTTGCCAAATGTCAAACAGTGTTGTTGGATAAAATTGCGTTGTGTTGTGAAAATAAATATTGAAGTTAAAATTATGTTAAACTGCAATTAAAAGTATATAAAATGACTCTTAATTGTAGTTTTTCATTTAAGAAAATGTTGTGATTAGATTGCGTTCATTTTTCAAGAGTTAAAAAAAAAATTAAGATATTCCCAAGCTGGTGAAGTTTTTGCAGTGGTTGAATATATCTGTAATTTATTTGTGCAGAAATATGTAAATGACTTTTATTTAAATAATTTTGGTGCTATCCATATATATTTGTTAACATATTATAAATAAAAATATAGTTAATTAAAGTGTGTTTTGTTTTAAATTAATTCTTTTCCCCGATGAAAAAGTGGCGGAATTTTTTCGGCGAAACAGGAGTAATTTTTCCTCCATAATGTTGTTCATGATACGTAGTTTTTTTAGGGAAACATTTTTTTCCTTTTCGAATATTGTTCACGATACCTATTTTCCACCAAGGGTAAAAATTACATGAGCAATTTTATTCACGATAAGTCTGATTGAAAACCAGGGCATTAATTTGGTTTCGCAATAACAGTAAATTGGGAGACGTGGACACCGTTCAAGGCCGATTTCATGAAATTCTTCCTGCCTATGCGCTACCGAGAGCGATTCTTCTGGATCTACAGACGATACAGCGCAGAACAGGAGTTAGACAGAATTTTCCGGAATAAACACGCAGAATGACGTACAAAACGAACATGTTTGTATTCGTTTTATGTTTTTTACACCACGTTTATTATTATAGGAGGAAACCATTAAAACAACAGTATTTATTCTATTTAAAATAATAATATTGAAAAATTTAAATTTATGGTAGTGAATTTTTCAAATACTATTGAATTAATTAGAAAACTTTTGATTTACAAAGAAAAAACTATTAATACATGAACCATAAAATCAATGGTCGTACCATAAAGTACTTAATGGTACATTTTCTTCTGAGTGCGGTCGTTGGATTTACTTCCCCGGTTATTGTACAATTAAAACGACCCGGCGAACTTAAAACATTCTACCCTTCTCAGGACTTCAGATCTCATGATATGGACGCACGAAAGAGACCCCTTCCTGTACATAACCCTTCTAATAATATATTTCTTTCTTCTCGCCGATCAGGCTACACAAGTGAGAAGAACAACAACGCAGTGATGTCCGTCACATGGTAGTTTGCTGAACTCCCCATCGCGACGTTTGTCACCAGGACATCTACCGTCGTTGCATCTGTCATCACCGGACACACCTCCAAGGACACAGCAGCATACTCTGAAATCGTCACACCATATCGCACACATCGCGCGACTGAGAGTATGGTACGACGGCAACGCACGCTCTATCGACTCGGACGTCGCTTTCCCCAAGTACACCGACGCGTCCTATCTCGACACGTCGCCGCATGCATCGGTGCCGCATAATCCTCCTTCGGTAGCCTTGTCGCACACACCAACACAGGCGTCATTACCGGGAACTCCAAAGTCGCTCCGAATGTCGCCACATACACATTTACACACGCAGTTTTCTTCCCCGAGGTACGGAGGAAATGTAACGACGACAATCAACGGCGCCTCATTTTCGTCAACATAGCACCTGGGCTTTATATATTATATTTTTTTTATTATTTTAGTGTAAAAAGTGTATTTAATTTTGTTAGAAACATATTTTCTAAGTAAATCTTACTTTGTTTATTAAATAATAAAACTGTGAATTAAAAAATTTATTAAAGTTGTGTTACTCTGCAAAATATAAATTTATGCAACGAACCCTGGACACGACGAGTGATACCTCGGCATCGGCCAAAAAGGTTCCTTACAAAGAACTCAGGATGTTTGCTATCAGTCAATTTTAAATATCTCAATTTTCATTGCTGTTGTGACAAACATCTGCACCCAAAGAACGAATCAGTTGGGGCAACCGTCTTTTTTTGCCAACCGATTTATTAGTTCTGTCAACATTCGACTGATTCAGTTGTTGCAACACCGCGTATCAGTTCACATAACTAATGAATATAATTGACACAACCAATTTGTTTAGTTGTGGTAGCCAATTTAATTATAAGAAATCGGCCATTTTACCTTACCCTAGCGCTCCAACGTGTTGCAAACACGAAGTCAGCATCACAACAGCGTTCCCGAGTTCGGAAATGGCCGATGACTTGTTGTGCTGCTGACTTCGTGTTTGCAACACTTTGGAGCGCTAGGGCTGCATATATAAATACAACATATAGAAACACAATAGCAAGTACTCTATAGTATGTCTCTTGTTGAAGAAAGTGTATTTGGGCATGAAAAAACTGAACAGTAAACACGAACAATTCTTAAAACAATTTGATTTACACGTGGCATGCGCTGTCGGTAGCACACAAAAAAAAGAGTGGAAAATGTGAAGCGTGTGTGACTGATGTTGTCCTGCTTTGGCATTGCTTTTATACAAGACAACTGATTTCGCAGTTGGATCAAATAAATATTGGTTGCTACAAAATATTATAACTAACTATCTGTTAAGTCACCTAATATTGGTTATGTCTCATTTTGAATTTAGTTGCCGTAGCAGTGGAAATAAAAAAGTGGAAAATTGATAAAAAGTTTGTTTCCCCAATCAATGTTGCAGTTGCTTCAACTAATAGTTGGTTACGCTTCATACTATTGTTTACCATACATGAATTTCAGTTGAGGCTGACTATATTTGGTAGATGCAAATGAATATTCGATGAAACAACTGAACGCCAAGCTAATATTTTTTTTGTGTGTGCATATATGTCATATTTTAAAAATATTAATAGTTTTGCTGCAACTTAATTGAAACTTATGGGATGTTTGTATATTTGCTATAATGCGTAAATTTAAACAGGTAGTTGCAGCAAGTCTTTCATAAACATCTTGTTTTCTTAGTGTATTAAATTAATTAAATAACTTAATAATGCATAATATAACGAAATAAATTGGGTTAACATTACATAGATACACACAGAGAACTCATTTGTTGCGGCAACAACTGATAAAGTAGTTGCAACACCCTCTAAATTCGGTTGTACCAACCTTCTAGTCGGTGAGAATGAGGTTGTGGCAACCTCCAAATCGGTGCTCTTGAGGTTGTGACAACCTCCTTATCGGTGAACATGAGGTTGTGGTAACTTTCATTTATTTTTTATTTCTTTATAACCAATAAATACAGAAAACTATTTCCATTGGTCACATATGTTTTATTTATATTAAAGGTATTCACGAAACCGAGCAGTTGCCGATGTACATTAGCAGTATTGTATCATATTTCGTGAACACACTTATTTCATATTTGTGTAGTATGGTAGTTTTCAGTTTGATGTACCAAAAACAGATGTTTTTGTTTCATTAAAATTTCAGATTTATTGCTTATTGACCATATACAATATATAAGTATGCCTTTCGTTACTTATTTTTAATTCAATATCTCATATCAATACATTATAATTAAAACAGAGTAAACAAAATAGATTAGTGAAGTTGATTTAAGAAAAAAAACTCATACCTTATATAGGAACTCGTTAATATTTATTGTTAAAACAGTGGACATTATGCCATCATTTCTTTTTTATTCACATGCATATATATACATATTCATTAAAAATATATATTTTCATTTCAATATAATGCATTTTAGTGAATTTCAAGTCAATAATCAAACACTGTCTGTTATATTATCAAGTACCCAAAAGTCATAAATTCAGCATCACTAAAACACTACAAAAGTACCACTTATATATTGTATATGGCCAATAAGCAATAAATCTAAAATTTTAATAAAACAAAAACATCTGTTTTTGGTACATCAAACTGAAAACAACCATACTAGACATATATGAAATAAGTGTGTTCAAGAAATATGATACAATTCTACAATACTGCTAATGTACATCGACAACTGCTCCGTTTCGTGAATACCTTTAGTGAGACTCACATAAGATACAATGTAAATCGGGCATTAGAAAACCTTTTGCTTACCGACTAGGAGGTTGCGGCAACCTCATGCTCACCAATTTGAAGGTTGTCGCAACCTTCAAATTACCGATACAGACAGCTGAAAAAACCGTTGCCCTACATCAACAGCAACGTTGGCTTTGTTTTCACCAAGGGCGATTTAGCTAGGATTCGCTACAAATTTATGATATCCGAAGTGCGACCCCAGGGTTACCGTTGAGAATTTTGAAAAAGTGTCAAAAAAAGTCGCACCCGGGCAAAAAAAGTCGCAACATGTACTTTTTTGTTTTTATTTATTAACAAGGTTATTCACTAAACGGAGCAGTTGCGATGTAGAGTAGCAGTTTTGTCAAGTAGCAGTTGTACCACAACAAAATACATTGGTGGCAAAAACAAAAATTATCTGCTAATCTACTTCGCTAAAAGCTTGAGTTTACTTCGTGGAACTTTTGTAGTTTTTTAGTGATGCTGAATTTATGACTTTTGGGTACTTGATAATATTACAGACAGTGTTTGATTATTGACTTGAAATTCACTAAAATGCATTATATTGAAATGAAAATATATATTTTTAATTAATATGTACATATATGCATGTGAATAATAAATAAATGATGGCGAATTTTTAGACGCATAGGCCAGCGCATCAGTCATCGGTTTAGCGTTCAAAGTGTGATCTGTGGAACTCATCACTACCACATTTTTCGTCTTAATAACGACTCCACCTCATGCTGTCGGATGTTCACATCGCAGAGCGTGCTTTTGCGGGTAGCCTTCTTCTGTAGATTTTCCAGCAATACTTTGCCGCCCGTTGTAGCGATGCATATCGTTGTCCTCCATATACTTGCATCCCCCAATGTGTACGGTGGCCTTCAGTGGTTCATAAAAATTTGTATTTAATTTTAGCTTGGAAGGAATCTCTGAAATTATAATAGTATTATTAGCTTCACGCTATTAAAATTATTTTTGTATCTTACCAACGTTGATTTTGATGCAACCAAATTCGACTGTTTTAAAAGATAACAATTTTGATATTGCATTTTAAATTGTCATATTGTTATAATTTTTGACGTCAGCAATATAGGGTATACATGCGCAATGCTTAATCTTATTATTCTATTATTTTTGGTATAACATCTTGCTACTAGCTTGTGTCGTATAAACGGGGCTAATTAGTTAACGAAGAAATTATTGGGTACCCGAAAAAGTCTCGTACTTGGTCTTGAATTTATAATCCAATATTTATTAGTTATTGCAAACATTAATTATTATAATTACAATGTTAGCTCGTAGAGGGGGTAAGCGTATACGAATGGACGATCCACCTCCAGATTTCGACGATGGATTAATTGCGTTTGTTCAAGTTTATTTAATAATTTGTAGATATTAATCTCAATAATCAACAGAGGTGAACAAATAAATGAATGTACTTCTGATGGAGATAGCCCTACAAAGCGGATGACTCGCCTCCGCGCTCGTGGAGGAATTCGAGAAAAGCCACCTATAATCGATGACGACGAAGATGACTTTTTTATGCCCGTGGTACGAAAAAGAAAACAGGCTGTACCTCGTAAACCACACGGAGAAAAGCGCGAACGTATAGAGCGTCCTCGTAAAGAGCACTTGGAAAAAGAACAAGAGCGAATAGATATTGAACGTGATGTGACCAATGATGAAAATAGTTTATATTTCATTGTGCGCCATTCTAAAGCAGCAATTGCTGTAACTATTCTGACAATTCTTTAATGATATCATATCTAACTTTTCATTTTTTTTAGAGTATAGTGGATGATTGGATAGAGTTGTATAAACAGAATCGAGATTCTGCACTTATTTCTCTAATGCAATTTTTTATTAATGCCAGTGGCTGTAAGGGAAAAATATCTGAAGACATGCAACATCCAATGGAACACACAGCAGTAATACGTAAAATGACCGAAGAATTCGACGAGGTAAAAGAAATAGAGGTAGTAGTTTATTTTATAGGGGCATGTCTCAACTATAAGTAGCGTCTGCTCGCACCAAACATTAAAAAAAAAAATTATTATGAAGAATATTACCGCCGAAATGCTTTCCAAGTAAACAATTCGTCAAATGTTTGCATATTAAATTTATTTCGGTATCATAGTCACCCTGTAAGTTTATTGCCCGTAATTTTAACGAGTTGATATATATTAATGTACGTACATTTACCTGTAGTATAGTATACTATAGTAAATTTCTATAGGTTATTTTAAAATATGGCATCATTTGCATTATTTAAAAAATAATATAAAATGTACGACCATAAATATTGTATGTCATTATAATTTTGTATTGTTGGCCTTTTGTAGCCTCGGAAATGTTTTGCTCAATGAAATATTGATTTCACACAGGCAAATTACCCCGCACAACAATAAAAATTATCCGATCTTGGCGTGATTTTGCGATGGACTTCAAGTTTTTGATCACTACTAAAAATTTCACAAAAAATATTCCTTTACAAAAATTAAAATTCTATTCAGAGTTTAAATTGTTGATAGCAGAATAGCAATTGCAACGAAAATATGACTATGTTGCGCTGTATGGCTGTCAAGCCGATAGTTTTGTTCGGTTTTTGCAAAGCCGATAGTCGTTGTTCGGGTTTTTGTAAATGACTATTAGACGAATTAATCGGTCATTGTTCGGTTGCTGCGAATTACTGTCGTAGTTCATATTCAGAAACGACAATAGTTCGTAAATTGTTCAACGTGGCTACGTAAGACCTATGGCAACAACACACATGAAACTATAAGTTTCTGTGGGTCGGGTACATCTCATACCAATATAACTCATACAACGACAACTCATAACAAGACAACTTTTACCGAAAGACACCTCATATCAAGACATTTCATATCAAGACATCTCATACCAATGGACATCTCATACCAATGGACACCTTATACCTGACACCTCATACCAAGACATCTCATACCAATGGACAACTCATACAAAAACACTTCATCCCAAGACATCTCATACCAAGAGAACTCATACCAAGACACTTCATCCCAAGACAACTCATATCAAGACACTTCATATCAAGACACTTTATCCCAAGAACTCTCATAACAAGACACTTCATCCGAAGACATTTCATACCAAGACAACTCATACCAAGACACTTTATCCCAAGACACTCCATCCTAAGACACTTGATCCGTTTTGCTGTTGCCATCTATGCCATGCATTAGCTTAATCTAGCGGACGCTGCAGTGCGACGCGTTCGTGTTCAGTGTTGCTTGGTGTCAATTAATTTATTATATTTTGAATGCTAAATTTTAAAAGTTAAATTTTTATGTTTAGATAATAAATACATTAAATACTATGAAACAGTACCTTTATAAGAAAAACCAATAAAATATGATATTTCACTAAAAATTAAATTTATTACTAATAATTTAATTTTTTTTATTAAAAATTTAAATTTTCATAAAAAAAAATATATTTTTACTAAAATTATAAATGTCACTGAAAATCCAATTTTGCACTGACAATCCTTATAATTCAATTTTTTTAATACAAACTTAACTTTACAATAAAATTAAAATTTTCCTAACAAAATTAATTTTAAATGAAAATTCAATTTCAATTCAAATTAAATTTGTCTTTAAAAACTATTTTTTTTTTATTGTAAATTTAATGTATCTCTAAAAATTCTATTTTTTAATAAATTTCAATTTTCAACATCAATTTGTCACTAATAAATTAAATTTTTCAATAAAAAATTAAGTATTTAATTCAAATTTTAATAAATATTCAAGTTTTAGCTAAGTAATTGTCACCGATTTAAATTTAGAATATATTAAAGCGGTTAGTTTGAAGTTAGTTAGTGCACTTTGAATATTAATTTATTATTTCATTGAAACAAAAATATAAAGTTAGTTCAGGAAAATAAAAAATACATTAAATAAAAATAATGTATATAATAATTCATTTTAAATCAGTGTTGCGTTTATCTGGCACTTTGGGCATTTAGTTCAATCCTATTTCTTGGCCCGCCTGTTACTCCTTATTGGGTATTTTTAGTGGAAAATTGAATTTTTAGTGAAAAATTTAGTTTATTGTGAATAATTGAATTCTTAGTGAAAAATTTAACTTTATGTGAAAAATTGAATTTTTAATGAAACATTTAACTATTGGTGAAAAATTGAATTTTAAGTGGAAAATTGGATTTTTAGTGACAATTAGTGATACATAGAATTGTCTGTGAAAATTTCAATTTTTAATAAAAAGTTATATTACACTACACAACAGCCATTCTGCGCAGTAGTCAAGGTTATTTTTGTATTATGTTAAATGACGCCCCTATTCTGAAAATATGATTTAATAATGTTTCTTTGGATAGGTTTACAAAATATGGGCCAATAACTTTTGGACCGAGCTTTCATAAAGGTGGTCACATATATTTGCAAATATCTCGCGTTTTAAATAACACATATGATCAAATGTTATATCGATTGAAAGTTAATTGAATATCGAATAAACATTTCTTAGTAGATGTTGTAGATTACGTTGTCTAAATCGACTCAATTTCGAACTTCGAATTACTATTCTACTAAAATGTATTGAAAATAAATTTTACATCATTCGGAATAGCAGTTTTAAAGTTATCATATATAGGCGGACAGACAGACGGTCATATCTAAATCGACTCGGAAAGTGATGTTGACCAAAAAAATATATATTTTTTCATACCGGTCACTCCTACTAAGAGGCTCTAAAATATCCTCACATATATTTTATAACTTGTAACCCATGGGTATAGGGTATAAACATATTATGCGATTTTTTTTAGTTAATACCCAATTGTAACGCTTTCACATGATTTTTTCTGTTCTCAAAACGTATCCATAGATTTCTTTTATTTTTACATCATTTTTTTAAAAAATGTACAGGCTAATTTTGCAATATTACAAATTGTGCATTATCTTGCGTTTTTAATTTTTTAAATGCATTTTTTAATAAAATTATGGTCGAAAAAATTTACATTTTTCGAGTTCTTCTATAGAGTTTTCTTAAACCACCAGTAAACCAATTCAAACTATTGTAAGAAATGTTTATTTAATATTTAATTATCTTTCATTCGATATAACAATTGAGTTTATGGGTTTTATTAAACGCGAGATATTTACAAATATATGTGACCACCTTTTTGAAAGCTCAGTACAAAAGATATCGCCCGAAATCTCGTAAACCTATTCGTAATTTTTTTTTTTATTCATATATTCAAATTCTGCGAGTCATTCCAAATAATACAAAAATAATGGAATTTACTGCGCAAACTTTTTTTTCTCATTTTGTTGTGTAGTTTTATTAGTGAAAAATTAAATTTTTAGTGAAATATTATATTTTATAGGATTTTTATTACTATTTACTGTTTCATAGTAATTTATGCATTTATTATCTAAACAAAAAATTCAAATAATATAAATTAATTGCCAGCAAGCAACACTGAACACGCACGCGGAGCGCTACAGCGTCCACTCGATCAAGCTAATGCATGGCACACATGACAACAACAGAAACTGATAGTTTCATGTGTGTTGTTGCTATAGGTCTTTCGCAGCCGTGTTGAACAATTTACGAACCATTGCTGTTGTTTCTGAATATGAACTACGACAGTAACCGAACAATGACCGACTATTCGACTAATAATCATTTGCAAAAACCCAAACAACGACTATCGGCTATTATGCAAAAACCGAACAACGACTATCGGTTGTTGTGTTTGACTGCAAAAACCGAACAGCCACTATCGTCGTAACAATGTGAAAAATTAAATATCACAGAATCAGCAGTATTCATATTTTAAATTTGAATTGCTACTGGTGACTGTCATAGTTATATAAATGAATTTAGAAATGAACTAGGACTGCTGCTGTTGTATTTTCAATAGTCGCAGCCACAGCAGTTGTTACTGCTATTGCAACATTTCAGTTTTTTTAAACCCTGATTCTATTAATATGTCAGCAGCAGTCTTGCCAGTTTATCCTTTTTAAAGCTAGATTTAGACTTTTATTTTTGTGTTTAGCTTTAAATTTTGGAGCTAATTTATTTAGCCATTTTTAAATTAGCCAAATCTTAATAAAATTTAGTAAATGATGTAAGTTTCGATGGTTAAAATACATGATTTTGTAGAAAATTTAGTTTTTCTTCGAGTATCATAAAATTGAGAACAACCTTACCCATAAGTAAATTTGTGAACTCCTCTATTAAGAAGTTGTGCTATAACAGCTTCTGCGCAAGCAACATATAGATTTATTCATCACTCAATATTATTTGATTCCAAAACTCCTTCTAAGCAATGCAAAGTATAATGTTTTAAACAATTTGTATGCTTTTGTGTTTTGAAATTCTTCCAATATTCCTTCTCGGCAATATAGAAAATAATAACTAAACCACGAAATATTCGTGGTAAGGAATGTTAATATTCTTTAAAGTGTACAACAAAGTATTTAGAATTGATCTAATTTCAGACTTGAATCAATAAAACTTTAATACGTGAAATAAAGAGATATTTGACCGTAAATATTTCAACGTAAGTGACCTATTACTTAAAATAAAAAATAACTGCTTTAAATAATGTAATCTTTTTAGATTCATTAATATGTTATCAGAAGTAGCTCAGAGGTTAGTTCGTTGGACTACGAGCCGAAAGTTCTCATGTTCAAATATGAGCTGGGGTTAATCACATTTTTTATTCTTCTGTACCGGCAGACAATGGTAAACCACCGAGAATAAACACTGCCCATGAAAACGCACTCACCCCTCCCCGTTCGGATTCGGTATTAAACTGAAGGTCACACCATTTTGACTGCAGATTGTGAGAGCCTCGGTCTAAGTTATTCAGGACTGAGTGCTAAACTATTATTATTATGTTATATCCATTACAAAAATCTTTTTTTTCTCAAAATCAAGTTTGTTGATGTAATTTTTGCACCTCAAAAATCAATTGCAATTATCAATAAAAATAAAGATTTAATAAAAATGTATGCTTCCTTATTTGCGGTAAAAAGTGCCCATTAAATATTAAGAAATCAGGAATCGGACAATGCGTACCTTCAAATTGAGGTTTTTTAGAATCTATACATGTGAACATATTCTATAAGCTGTCGGCAAAAATCACATCTAGAAGTTCTCTAAAAAAAGTTGTTTCTGAAGCTCTTCTATGCTCACTTCTCCGAGAAACGAAATCGGAACGTATTTTTTTTAGCAAAGACACAAACCATTTTTTTTTAAAGAGCATTAACAGAGCGTTAACAGCAGCTATGTTAGCGGATGAAATCTTCCGATTGGTACACATAAATGACTCTGAATCCGTCCAGGATCTTCATGCTGGTACATTGGATAGCTAATGAAAAGGGGTTTCCAAATATGTAACCTACATATCTGGATCGATCCATTAGACATTTTATATACATTTTTAAACTTGGTCATATATTGAGAAAAAGTGGTGATGATGAAGTGGTCATCCACGGAACCTGTGCTGGAATTTCTTATTGTAGGTTGTATAGGTAATGATTAGAGCTTTCCAAATCTGTGACATACATAGTTGGATCGATACGCTGGATATTTTTTTATGAATTTTTGAAACTTTACCATTTACAAGGAAATATTTATATGAAGAAAAAGTAATGATGCTGGAAAATGTTATAGTAGTTTGGATAGGCAATGATTAGAACTTTCCAACTCTGTGACCTACATAGTTGGATCGATACGTTGGATATTTTTTATCACTTTTTGAAACTTACCTTTTACAAGGAACAAAAATATTTATATGAAGAAAAAGTCATGATGATGAAATGGCCATTACTGCGACCATGGTCCGCGTGCTGGAACTTGCTATAGTAGGTTGGATAGGCAATGGTTAGGGCTTTACAAATATGTAACATACATAGTTGGATCGGTGCGCTGGATATTTTTTATGAATTTTTGAGACGACCATTTACAAGGAACAAAAATATTCATATGAAGAAAAAGTCATGATGATGAAGTGACCACTACTCCGTCCTTGGTCCCCGTGCTGGAACTTGCTATATATGAAATAAACAATATCCTGTATAATTTTGAAAGCTCTTTTAAAAAATGTTAAGGGTTTTTGAGGAATTAGCGCGATTTACTAAAACAAGGTTTTGTATATTCCATATTTAATCAAAGCAACAAATTAGCCTAAATAATATAAATACAAGTTTTAAATTTAAAAACTTTGAAGAAAACAATGGATTTTGTAAAAAAATTGGTATCGCTGCTATTATTTTTCACACCTAAATTCAAGACTCATTTAAAAAGGTACCATATTTTTTGAAATAGGTTAAGAATATGGAAAAATAAGACGGCGTTGTAATGACATAATTCAAATACATGTAAATTATAGAAATAATCGATTGTTCTTATTACGCAACACTTCTAAAAAATCGAATTTATAATTTATGGCAGAGCGCTGCTATTATTTTTCACACAGCTGTATATATTTAATAAATTATTTTAAAATGGTATTGAAATTGTGTCTCTCAACCACATTAAACTAAAAAAGTAGGTAAGTCATCAGTTGGAAAATTTTATTAGCTTTTTAAAAAACTATAAATTAAAAAAATGGATAAAAAATACAGAAGCAGTGATTATTTTAACAGGCATTCTTCGTTTTTTTTTTATTTTCATCAGTCACGCCTAGACTGAAACACTTTAAACTCAAAATTTCGAATCCCATCTCAAATTTATTTTGAATATGTTTTTGACATCCCTTCCGATTATTTTAGGCTGAATAAAAAAAATTGAAGCGATATTAACGCATTTTTTGATGCAGTTTTTATTAATTTTTTAGTAATTAATAATTAATTTTAATAATTTAATTTCATTTTAAAATAATCGCAAGGGATCTTAAAAACATATTCTAAAAAAATTTGAGATGTGCATCTACTTTTGAGGTTAATTTGTTTCGGGGCAGGCGTAACTGATGAAAATAAAAAGCGAAGGATGCCTGTTAAAATAATCACTGCTTCTGTATTTTGTATCGATTTTTTTTTCATTTAAAATTTTCCAAAAGATGACATACCCACATTTGTAGTTTATTGTGTTAGAGGGACGTCATTTCAATTCAATTTTGAAATTGTTGATTTAGGTACGAAAACGCCTAATTTGAGGTCCCGGCGGATCCATTTCCCATATTCGGATTTCGCTGAAAATTCTCCACATCGATTTTCTCATTCAGTAGAGCATTTCTAGGGAGTGCATATATAAGTGGTATAACAAACAAAACACAATAAAATGCACACAAAATCAGTATTTCAATGTTGCCACATAAAAGATAAAAAAAGCTTTTACATGAGCTTTCGATCAATATTGTTTTAAGTGTAAAGCATTTCAAGCGCACATTTTGTTAATTTGTGCATTTGCCCTTCGCTGGTTTAGAGCGATTTTTATGAAAAATAATATCTTTTTTAAACCGCGAAAAACACGAACATATTTATGAATGAATGTATGATACATATTGGTCATCAAAACCTAAAATCTACAAAAACACTCAAATTATCAGTAATAAAAAATTATGAAATAACTTTTTTAATAACCTGTGATTTTTAACTTTCACTAACAGAATTTAAAAATCGAATATGGGATTAAACTCTGCATCTCAAAATCTATTAAAAATGATACTAAAATAATTTTGGCCGCCTCATAAAAACTATATCTAAGCAGTTTTTACCACTAACGGCATAGAAAAAATCATTTTTGTGGACCCTACTTTTCAAAATGACCATCTCCTGGCCGGCTGACTACAAATGTAGTCACCATATAAAATGTATGGAAAGTTACATCACTTTTTTTTTACTTAACCTGAAATATTTTGCTTTTTAAACATGGTTTTTTGACAGTTTGGATATTCTTTGCTTCCTTATGAACGTTTTCGTGTATATATTATGTGCTTGAATATGTGACTTTATTGCTTACATCGCAATAATAGAAGAAAAGCTTAGTACAATGATCACACTCAAGGGAATGGAAAATGAAGTTAAATATTGAATTGAGAATTATCTGCCATTTTTGTATAAAGTATTGAGCAAGGTGTATTTAACAAGGTGAGGAAAGTATAAAAACTCTTCTCATTATTTATTTTTCAATTTTAATATTTTTTTGTCAATCGTTTGAAAATTTTCCTCGTTTCCGGTTGACAAATACGGTTATTAAAATTAAAATTGTCAAAACAATTATAAAACAAACACCGCGTATAAACTAATGCCAAGACCATCTTATTCTGCCTGTGACCAGTTGCGGTAAATAAAAATTTCACGTTCCTCGCGATCTCCACAAGAAAAAATATGGGGTGCACGAATTTTTTGAACACGAAGTTCGCATTTATATCCGGTGTACCAAAATTCTGTCCTCATTGTCGCGTGTCTCAAATATATTAATGTTAAATCTACCGCACCAGTAAAGCTGCATCTCAAAAATAGCTACACGATCGTTGAGGCATAACCTGTTCCGGGATTCCCATTTATGCCCCTTTTAATGCCTACTACTGCTACGACATCTATTGCTTCAACTTTTGATGTAGCGGTTCAGACATGTCCGTGGCGTGGAACATTCCATATAACCAACATTTTTAAAATGCTAACACCTGACGTAGTTACAAATCGATGAAAAAAATCATATTTAACATTTTAATCGTCAAGTAGAGTGTGGGCGAGCTTGTTAAAGATTTAATAATTATGAACCCTTGCACACTTGGACGAGGAGAAGGGATACTAAGAAATTGCGAGCATGTGTTATTGAAACGCTGCATAACAGATATAACACTTTTGTACACATCAAGGGGTACATCCTCAAATGTGCGACGCGTCTGAGTATAGTTAAAATTGGTCAAAATAAAGTTTATAGACAAACTTTATGTCATTTAAATTATTTAATAAAAGCAAATCAAAAAAAAAAAACATTTAAAATATAAACAAAAACAAATAAATTGACTTTTATATACAGAAAACCTAAATAAAAACAAATATCGCAATGACTTTTGTATACAGAAAAATATTTCAAATTTGAAATATGTGTACAGAATTACGCTCAAATTTGTCGCCTCTCCAAATTTTCCTCACCTTCCTTAATAATAATAATAATAATAGTTTGGCACTACAGTCCTATAAGGACTTAGGCCGAGCTCTCTCACAATTTTGAGCTGTGCGTGTTATATTTGTACTCAAAGTGGTGGGACCTACTGTTTATTGCCGAATCCGAACGGCGGGCGAGAGCTTTTCATAGGCAATGTTTTACTCTCGTAGGTTTGCCATTTACTGCCGAGAGGTAGCGCGGTATAGAAAAAATGTTTCTATGAAAAGATGTTGTTAGCCCCAGTCCAGGCTTGAACCGGGGACCTTTCGGCTCGCAGTCCAACGCACTAACCACTGAGCTACCGGGGCTATATATTGTGAAGTACAATATATGTATGTTATTACCGACATTTTATGGTTTATTCGGTTTGGTAGAACGCTGACTACTAGAGCTGCTCGAGTGGTTAACGATAAAGTTGATCCAATCTTAGCATTTTGGACTAAAATGAACGGCAATCTTCGGACGTAGAAATAACAGTGAACCAACAATTACTTACATATCGTGGAAGAACTAGATTTACCCAGTATATCTTATTTAAGCCTGCCCTAGTACAAATTTACCTTATTAGAGAAGACTTGATCCTGGTCAGATCAATGTAAAAATACAATGATCAGTTCCCTACACTAAGAAAACAAGAAGTTTATGAAAGTCTTGATGCAATTTTCTGGTAAAATTTACGCCTTGCAGATATTCAAACATCCCATAACTTTCAATAAAGTTGCAGCAAAACTATTAATATTTTTTAAATATGACATATATGCAGATAGTTACAAGATGTTTGCCACAACAAGAAAATGGAGATATTTACAGTTGACTGATAGCATATATCCTGAGTTCTTGGACATTTGCTCCGCGAATTCTAATGGAGTACCTTTTCCAATATTCATCAACTATATTCCTATTTGTAAGATATTGTATAGATGGTTGATATACATAATCGTAAATTTGAAAGATGGTTGCTAGAAATATTTATCGTATTAGACGGATGTTTGAGAGATGGTTGTCTCAAATACGATCTAAATAATGTGTAAATAACTTGATATTTAGGGCTGTGATATTTCTGGTAATCATCTTTGTTTTCTTAGTGTAGGTTAACTGCCACGGGAACACAGCTATAGATATATTTATACAGGCTATAAAAAAAAAAAAGAACTAGTTAGTATTAAAGTAGGCGTGGCATCTAAAAATACCACTGATAATTACTTTAGCATTAGGTATTACCACCAGATACAATTATACACCGTTTAAATGATGTACATAACATATGTCAAAATCTAAAGTACTTGCAAAACTTTTTTTTAGTGAATAGGTGGGCGTATCTTCTTCAAAATTGATCGATTCCACTTTTTATTCCGTATTCTAATAGGGTGCCATTAAACTATCCATCCACATGAAGAATTTTGGTCAACTTTTTTAATCGAATACCCCACTGTGCAGCGTCTCAATTTTTTGGCAGGATACTAAAACCTCTCAATGTTGTGATTTTATTTTACAAATATTTTAAAATATTTTTCTGAAGTTGCGCGCGTTTCGTCTAATTAGCAGACGTAAATCTATATGTGAAGTACACTTTGTCCTCGAAGTATATAAAAACGTGAGTAAAATTTGTCATTTGTTTCTCAAAGAAGTTCAAATATTCCCAACACTCCATTGACAGTACAGCCATATGCTGCAACGATTTTTTTCGCTGTTTCCTTGGCAGTTGGAGCTGTGAGTCGGCGGCATTTCGGGTTGCATCAAAATGAGGCCATGTCACAGCAGAGCATCACGTCTCCAACGAATTCTTCTTAGTTTATTAGTATTTTCATTAATTATCAGAATTATACGTATTTAAAATATTTTAAAAATTAATATTTTTGTTGGCCTATTTAAAATGTTATTAATGATTCGTTTTAAATACCTCTGTAAAATAATTATACGTGCAATGTATTATATTGAGATATAGATAAGAAAAAAAAGATATTTTCATATTTGTTTCATAGTTTATGTTTTTATTAGTTCTTCTAAAATCATAAACAATACATTTTAAATTTTATTTTTTTAAACAGAAAAAGAAATATATTCCATAGAAATTAATTATATAGGCATAAATAAAAATTAATATTGTTTCTTATAGTTTAACAATTAATTTAGTAATTAATAAAATATTGTGTTGCCCTTGTGTATTAAAACTTGTTGTAGCCTACGTGGCATAGAACCCACCAAGTTTCTTAAATTGACGATATCAATTTTTTCCCATTCAGTCAATATTGCTAGTTTAAGTTCTTTAAGCGTCGTGTATTGCTTTGACTTTGAAAAGACCTTTGCAGAAAGAATACCCCAGAGATCTTCAATTGGGTTAAGGTCGGGACTTATGGCTGGCCATTCCAATACCGGTATATTGTGCTCATTAAAAAATGTTATGTTAATAGTTCGGCAGCATAATCTATTAAATTGTTCTCCAACAAGTCAACATAAATTTCTGCATTCATTTTAGTGGGGACGAAGCATATTAGGGACTTTCCTCGTGCTCCAAATGCAGCCCATACCATGAGAGATCCACCACCGTGGTTTCGCTTATAGCACGTTTGGTGAGGATATCTTAGATCTCTCCAATATTATTTGTCTGCATCTCATATTTTCATTTGTTGCTAACTGTCGAATATGCCGCTTTGTCCTCTGGTCTATAGTTGGGATGCGTCCACTGCGCTTATTAGTGCCGTATTTTTGGGGTCCTTAAGGAAGTTTGACATAGTATTGCGGTGCCGATTTATCGCAGCTGCGATTTCAACAATTTCCATCCCACCAAGTCGCATTCCCTCAATTTTCCCGCGCTCCTCTTCCGAAAGTTCAGATCCGCGTGGCATTTTCAACTAAAATCAAAACTGTGAATACAATTTTTCTTAAAATTTATATAAAAAGCTTTATTTACTCACCTCCGGGAAGATTTTTTATATTACACACAAAAAAAAAAAATACTAATGTTCACTTTTCACCATCATAAACGCGAATGGTAATCAATGCACATATAATTATTTTCTATTGCATTAAAAACTTTAAACGATAATCTCAGATAACGGAACCACTAATGAAGTCAAAAGAAAAAATAAATAACATGATTAAGAGAGACTAAATATAAGAAAAGAAAAATTGCTAAAGTCAAAATTAAACTACCGTTGGTTTTTAGATAGAAACAAATAATACTTTTGAACATATAATTATTTGCCATAGGTACTTTTCAGAGGCAGTTTATGTTCATGATTATATTCTTCCAAGATGCTTCGACACGCTTTTGAGATTGCTTTTAGGGCCAATTTGAAGATGTTTTTAGGTTAAAATTTGAAATTCTAAATAGATTATTTGCAAATGATCTCACTTGGATGAAGCATTTTGCTCGAAACACATATGTTTTAATACTAATTTTTGAATGAAAGCTTGAGGGCTCAGGCCCAGGAAAAAGATTGAAATACGCTCATATATCTGAGTCCATATTTAAAAACTTTATATATTCTAGATTATTTTCTCAAAATTCCATAGCACGGACTTACCATTTTTGAGTCCAAACGCCTCATATTTTCATAACAATGAACATTCCTTATGCTTAGCCATTTTATGTCATATTTGTTTAAAGTAAAATACACTGAGTGCTATGTGTCAAGTGCAGTGCATTTCAGTATACTCAATTTTTGGTGCACATAATTTTACACAGTGCACTGCACTGTGTCTTGATTCAGATTTCAGATTTTTGATACTATACTACTATGCAACTATACCCATACAGCACAAACTGTTGCTGCAATCTTGCAGTAATATTGCTACATTGCATTATTTTATATTGCGCATACAATATTTCTGGAATATTGTAGCAATATATAAAACGCAATATTGTACAACAAATCTCTCTGCAATATTCGAGCAAGACAAAGTGTTTATTTAAAAAAATATTCAGACATATTTTACCAATTACTTAAAAATATAAAAAAATATCAAATATCCATATACAAAATAATAAATTTAATTTTGTTACATTTTTTAACAATATGAGACGTTACCTACAAAGTTAAAAAAAAAAACATGATAAAAAATAAGCAAATAAAAAAAAAATTATATGCACGAGTGGGGTTCGAACCCGCATTGCCGGATTACAAGTCCTGAGTTCTTACCGTTACGCTATCAGTCTCATTTTTCACAAAGCATTTATTTACAATATTAATACAAATAATATATTTGAGTTGAAACGGCAAGAAAATAAACAAATCAAGTAGCGATTGAAAATATTTTTAGTACATGACACAGGGCTGCAGTAATAAATTCCACATTATGTAGGGCCCATAAATATATGGGCCCTAAATATACAATAATACTATAAATTCGTAAAAACATTCAACATTGCTAGCTCTTCACCTAAATTGAATTCGCTTTGAATGTCACAATCAAGCGAATGATAAATCAAATTCTTTTTTCATTAAATTAATGCAAAAACGACTATTTTTTGTTAACCCAAAATTATTTCTAAATTTTGCAAACAAATTTTCGACTTTAAATTGTTTTTATAAAACATTTTAGTAGGAGGACTTGGGGCATAGTGGGACTAATGTGGAAATCGCAACTCTTCATGTGTTTATGTTGTTGATATTTTTCAAATATTCTCAATGGAGTTATCTTTTTATGATTTAAATAACTTGAATAACATGAATTAATACTCGCAATTTTTTGATATTTGATACAATTTTCTAAATTTCCCAAAAAAATATATAATATAAAATCCCCAAAATGCAATGCAAAGAAATAGTAATCATCTACAGCGCAAAATACAATATTGTATTATAATGCCACAATTAACAAATCTATCGAACAGAAAAAAAATGTGTAATAAAGGTGTAAATTAATAAATTAATTTACTTAATTTAATTCAAAATTGCTTCAGAAAAACATTAAGTTTTAATTTCAATATAAAAAGATGTACATAAACTTGTAGAAGAATTGTTCCAAATAGTCAAAACTGTAAACAGATATTTTTGGTTATCATAAATGTATTTAAAATTTACGTTGCGCATGGGTTTGATTGTCCAAACACAATTATTTTCTTGCGCCCCACTAACGTGGATCCTGAGTCGCCGATATACCTCGGGCAGCCCTGTGTTCATTTATAATTCTGTCTGAACGTTGTGACATTGAATAATAAATTGAACATTTCAAAAATCTCGTTTTGAAGGCAAATATCTAAACAAAAACCTTGTTGATGCGTAGCCTAACGGAGATAGTAGTGGACTTCAACGCCGGAGTCAGGAGTTTGATACCAGCTTGGGGCAACTTAAATAAAAACATTTTTCTATAATTATGAAATTGTTACCATAAACAATTAAAAATTATTAAACAATAAACCATGAATAAAGGTAGAGAGAGGAACAAAATTAAGGATTTTTTTTTTCATTGCTAATACATTGCAAATACGTTGCTGACTCATTTATTTTCATATTGCTGGAATATTGCTATATATTCCTGCAATATTCCAGGAGGCGGACATAGATAGATTGCTGGAACATTGCAGCGATATTTCTGGCAATATTTCAATCTTGCAGTACAATGTCCCTCCAACGTTCCTGCAATGTTTTCGTGCTCTAGGGGTAGTTGTGCTTCGTTTTTAAGTTCTAGACATTCATTTGATTTTTAAGCATAGTTTTGTTAGTGCATGCCTTGAAATATTATGAATGTCTTAAAATGGGTTTTGTTCAACTTTTTAATAAATTTTAATTAGAAACACTAAATTGGTATTACTAATTACTTTTTATAATTAAAATAGGAAAGCGGTGAATATCCTTTAATAATGTCAGGAGTACAATGGAAGAAGTTTAAAATGAATTTTTGTGATTTTGTACAAACATTGGTGAAGCAATGTCAGTATTCAATCATTTACGATCAATTTCTTATGGATAATGTTATCTCACTGCTAACTGGGTTATCCGACTCTCAAGTGAGGGCTTTTAGGCATACCGCAACATTAGCAGGTAATGAGTTATGGTATTTAAAGTTATTTTTTTAATTGACTGAATTATAGCAATGAAGTTAATGACTGCATTGGTCGATGTGGCGCTGTTAGTTTCGAGCAATTTTGAAAACGCAGCGAAGCAGTATGAAGCGGAAAGGGTTAAGGTAAATCGTTTTTTAGCTCTGAAATGCAAATATTTATTATTTTTATAGACTCGAGATCGAAGGGCGTCTGATAGATTGGAATCACTGATGACCAAACGGGAAGAACTCGAAGAGAATATGGATGAAATAAAAAATATGTTGACATATATGTTTAAATCTGTGTTTGTCCATAGATATAGGTATGTATTTCATTCCAAAAGTAAATAAAAACAATTAAGTACATAAACTTGATTTTTTTAGGGATACCTTGCCCGATATACGTGCCATATGCATGGCTGAAATTGGTGTCTGGATGGAAAATTATCCTCAAAATTTTCTTGATGACTCATATTTGAAGTATATAGGTTGGACGCTGCATGACAAAGTCGGCGAAGTTCGCCTTCGTTGTTTACAGGCCCTCCTACCACTATACGACAAAGATGAGTTAAAGGGAAAATTAGAATTGTTTACATCAAAATTTAAGGACCGCATTGTAGCTATGACATTAGATAAGGAATTCGACGTCGCTGTTCATGCCGTAAAATTGGTCATTAGTATTTTAAAGTATGTTATTATATTTTCATATGAGCAAATCCAGAAAACATTTAACTTTTGATGGTGAAAAAAAATAGGAGCACATAATTATCGAATATAAGCTTATATGATCTTACGTAATTTAAATCTGTTGAAGTTTTTAGTTATAAACAAAATATTTATAGAATAAGGCCCAGTTTCACAGTGTACTCTTTAGTGTCGATTTTTCCTCAAAAAAACACATCTGTGCGCATAAAAAGAGTATTGGCCACCTATAAATTATGTTATCGTCTCTTTGATCGATTGTGGCTTAAGAACAACAAAGCATTTTTATTATTTAAATATATTGGATATTTTTGATAAAAATGACGTATATTCAAAATAATAGTAGTGCTAACGAATATGTTACAAAATCGAAATATTTGTATAAAGTTACTGAATTTAAAGCTTGTATTTGTATTAGAGAGATTAATTGCAACAAAATTATAAAATATTTTATATATTTTGTATTGATTTGATTGAATATAATATAGTAATAATAATATAATAGTTTGGCACTACAGTCCTATAAGAAATCCGGCCGAGCTCTCTCACCATTTTGAGCTGTGCGTGTTATATTTGTACTCAAAGTGGTGGGACCTACAGTTTATTGCCGAATCCGAACGGCGGGTGAGAGCTTTTCAAAGGCAATGTTTTACTCTCGTAGGTTTGTCATTTACTGCCGAGAGGTAGCGCGGTATAGAAAAATGTTTCTATGAAAAGATGTTGTTAGCCCCAGTCCAGGCTTGAACCGGGGACCTTTCGGCTCGCAGTCCAACGCACTAACCACCAACGAGCTACCGCAGCTCATTGAATATAGTATCTACAAAACCTTGTTCGAGTAAAACCAAAAAAATCCTAAAAATTGTATTCTGTAAAAAGTAATACTTTGCAAATTATTCAAAATTATTAAGGATTAATTATTAAGTTTAACTAAAATATCAAATAATACAAAATTTGTTCAAAAACAATCATGAAACTTCTTGGTAATGTGATTTTTTTTTTTATAATTTTGAACAATTTTTAAAGTTTTATTTTGTCCAAGATTCATTTTTAATAATTTTTGGGTTTGTTAATTAAAAGTTTGCACTCATGATTGCTACTCGTTTCCGAATTTAAAAATGTGACCTTTTCTCGATGGCTATATTTACTTTTGTTTAAAATAAATAGAGTGGACATTATTTTTTTATATTTTTATGTTAATTTCACTTTATTTCATCAAAAAAAAATGTATGAAAATAGTGACCTTTGCATTTTAATTATGCCCTACACCTATGAGGTACAGGGTATATTAACTTTGTCCATATATTGTAACGCCCCTTAGGAGGCGTGTCCGGTATGGAAAAGTATATATATTCTTGATCAGCATCACTACCCGAGTCCGTTTAGCTATGTCCGTCTGTCTGTCCGTCTTGCTGTCCGAATACAGAATAACTTGAGAAATATTGATCAGAATGCGATGAAATTTCGTCTCAATATATTTTAGCCAAAAGTAGGAACTGAGTTTGAAAATGAGCCAAATCGGTCAACGGACACGCCCACCTCCCATACAAGTCACTTTTATATAACTCTTTCGGAACTAATAACTCGAAAAGTATTCAAGGTATAGTTATAAAGTTTAAAACATATATTGTTAGAATTCACCTTAAAATATGTGGTCCAAAAATGGGCGTGATCCGCCCATTTTTTTTTCATTATTTCCCGGGTTTTCATAGTGGAAATTTGAACCGTAAATTATTAAAATCAAATCTATGAAATATTATCCTTACAAAATTTTTGAATATAGGAGTGGTCCGCCCATTTACATTTTTCTAATTTTTTGTATTCGTTTTTTATACTTTTATATCAATTTTTAAATTATGGGGATATAAGATGTAAATATCTGATATGTGAATAATATTCTGAGGGTGGGGAGGTTCAGTATAATTAAAAACTTTAAAATTAAGATATACAATTAAATATCCCACCAATGGTGTAGGGTATTCCATAGTCGGGCCCGACCGACTATAAAAGTCCGCCCCATATGACCGAACTTACCCATGTGACCTAACTTTCCCAACTCGTTTTTTTATTTATTTTTGTTTTTGATGTCAGAAATATTTTTGTTCCGAAATAAAAAAAAAAATGTAAACACATGCTAAGTTCGTAGACTCAATTTCGAAAACTATTTTGTTTAAATTGAAATTGAATATGACAAGAGCATACGACAAATTAATACAGAGTAGGAGCAAATGACACAAAAGCTGCGTTTTTTTCATAATCTAAATTTGAGCTGGAACAAATTTTATATGCAAACAAAAACAACATTTGAACCAGATAAATTTCTGGTGTAGCTTTCCGGCTCAACTCATTGAAAATGTGTACTGAATAAAACGAACACGGCGAAAAATTGAGCTTTGATTCTGAAATATTTCTCGTAACGAGAAATCTTCATTATCTCGGTTTGATATCTGTCTACCGTTTTGGTAGGAATTTTCCTATATTATCATGGCGAGAAATGGCATCGATATCGGAAAAATTCTTTGGTATACTGGGTATATTCAATCAATCAACACAAAATATATCAACTTTTTTACAATTTTGTTCTAATTAATCTCTCTAATACAAATTTAGTAAATTTATAAAAATATTTCGATTTTGTAACATATTTGGTAGCACTACTATTATTTTACACAGTAACATTCAAGAGTCGACTACAAATGTTAAGGTAATTAAAATGTATTAAAAATATAGTAGAATATACCTCATTTTAATCAGAAATATCCAATTGTATGTGAATAACACTGTGCGCACATTTGACAACAATTTTCGACACCAGAAATGAAAGTTGCATATTCTTATGGATTTGGACATTCTAAGAACAATGGCGTTTTCAGTTTCTACACGTCCAGTTTCAAGGATATTAGAGAAAAACGAAAAACCACGTTTTTGAGGATTCTATAGGTTGGTAAGCGTTGATTATAATGTCAGACTTATTTTTATTTTATTCAAAACATGCATAACATAACACAAATTATATGTACATATCAATTTTCAAAATTCCTTTAACAGGACCTGAGATACGATGCAAAAAGGACTCATTTTTGGGCTAAAAAAATACCCATTTTTGAGCATTTGTTTCTCAGTTCCCAGTTGTACACCATTCTTGTGCTTTACATTATAAGTTAGCAAATCTCATATATTTCAATCCTTTTTTTATTCAAAAAAATTGTAAACGTCAAAATTGGGAATACAAATTAAAAAGCGAAAAGTTTAAAACAAATAAAAATAGCAATTTTTCGCAGCCATAACTTATTCGGCCACCACCATTAATTGCCAAAAATCACTTTTTTTATGGTTGTTCATATTTCAATATCTCTTAAATAGAAATGCTAGAAACTCCGTTGATGGTTTTAAAGCTAATAAAACAAGCTAAGCTTTTAGAGCAATTAGGTTGTAACTTCTAAAATTGAACATGTGGCCCGTGGTCATTATAACTTTTTAAAATTCTGAAAAAAATCATATATTTTGGTTGATATAAAACAAATGTTCATGCAAAATTTCAAAATGGTATTTTGATGGCATTTATTTTAAAAAATAATTCACTAAATTTTTATTTACTTTTTGTATTGAAAAAATAAAAAAACTGCATGTTTGAGAAAATAAAAATGGGCTATGTCTCAAAAATTAAAGCCAATGAAAAACCCCATGATATTTTCGATATCTGCACCAAAATGTGTGTAATATAATATTTTTTAATAATTTATTCAAAGTCGAATAAAAACCCAATAATAACTAAAACTGGTCCTAACAAGTTTTTATTTTCGGAATTTGGAATTTAATTGTTTTTAAAGACGTATATTTTCTCCAAAGACATCATCATTTACTGATTTCTTCTAGTGATTATAACTCCTTAAAGTGTTTGATTAAGAGAGATCAATGAAAAATTGTGGTAACATGTTAAGATGCAAAATTAAAGTGGAAATCATCCTTAGGTATGTCCAACCCAGACATGGGGGTGTAAGTTTATACTATGGAAAGTTTATAAAATGTATACCTTCTTTTGCTTTTGAGAACAAGTGAAATAAGTTTATTGACAAAGTTTTCTAGAGTGGTGGTGGTGTTTGCTTTCAGAAAGGGTGAAATTTGGGCGTGTTTCATTAATTTTTCTTAATTACATTAACATTTTTATATATTCTGAATGTATTTATATGATTATGTTGTAAAGAAACATGAAATAATGCAGAAATAACAAATTATTCATCTGTTTGTAAGACTTTTAATATTTCGCAATTTATCCCAGGACTTTTCAAGAGATCCGAAAATGAGCTGTTTTGAAAAATCGCAAAAAAAAGCAGTCAACAGACACATGAATTGTATTATGTTAATGCAAAAAGTTAGATCACGAATATGCCCTTGAAAAGAAATTTTAAAAATATTTAAATGTACTTTTATGAAGTCAGATAAAAAAGTTTTCAACTATACCCCAGTTCCCCAACATTATTAGTCCAGTGATCATAGAGAACCTGTAAATAAAATAAAAAATGAGTTAAAATTTTAGTACCACACAAAAAAAAAAAAACAAAAAAAATCGCTTTTATCATAAAAGTATATAAAGCAATGCATATAAGTTATATGCATTCTTAATACCGGTATTATGAATGTTAAAAGTTTTCTATATTTGCTCATATAGATATCTTTACATATCTATACATTTTTTATGTAGGATTCATCCCGATATTTTGGCCGATAAAGATTGCGAAATAGTTTACGAACTTGTATACTCTTCACATCGTGGTGTGGCTCAAGCGGCTGCTGAATTTTTAAACGTACGATTATTTCATCTCGCTGGAGATATAGATGACACTAAAACTAAGCGAGGAAAATTAAGGTTACCCAATACTCCATTGATTCGTGATTTGGTTCAATTTTTTATAGAATCAGAATTGCACGAACACGGTGCTTATTTGGTCGATTCTTTTATTGACAACAATGTTATGGTTAAAGATTGGGAATGTATGACCGATCTATTAATTGAAGAACCTGGTCCAAATGAAGAACAATTGGACAATAAACAAGAATCTACATTAATCGAAATAATGGTCAGCAGTGTAAAACAATCAGCAACAGGGGAAGCACCTGTTGGGCGTGCTAGTAATCGAAAAATTACACTTAGTGCGAAGGAAATTAAATTAATACAAGATGAAAAAGTTAAACTAACAGAACATTTTATTATTTCATTGCCTGCTCTGTTAGAAAAATATCAGGCAGATAGTGAAAAGTTAACGAATTTGCTCTCTGTTCCACAATATTTTGAGTTGGATATATATACCACAAATCGTCAAGAATCTAATTTACAATCTTTACTCGATAAAATGTCCCATATTATGTCAATGCACACTGATCGCGAAGTTTTGGAAACGTGCGCTAAAACACTCGAATATTTATGCACAGAGGGTAGTGCGACGTATACTCGGTGCGATGTTGCACGTTCCAATATTATTGATAATGCAGTAAATAAGTACAAAGATGCAATAGATGAATGGAGAAATTTAATAAACGGTAAATATTTACTAAAATGAATTACATCGAATTTGTGAAAATCGCCACGATCATATTTCAGGAGAAGAAATGCCAAACGAAGATGAAATCTATAATATTATTATAGCCCTAAAGGTTGTTTCAACGCTTTATTCGTCACACAATTTAAACCCCTGGAATATATTTGATTCTCTATACCAAGACATAGATGAAAGTCAAATAAAAGACAATTCTGAGAGAGGTCTTCCAAATGAAGCATTGATTTATTGCATTGAAGCCTGTTATTTCAGTATAACATGGGGGTTGTATTATATAGAGAATCAGTGCGAAACGTCAAATGTTACAGAAGCCGTAGTAGAACTTCGGAAAAATTTACAAAAGTATATGTTTGTTTGTTTCGAATTAACTCGTGATGGAAGAACTGCTCAAATTCAAGAGGCGGTATGATAATTACCAAAACATAATAAAGTAAATTGGAGTCAATATTTTCCTTACAGGCATACCAATCAATTTGTGATTTATTGATAATTTTTTCTGATCAACTGACGAGAAACGATAACACTAGCATTCGATGCTTAGAATACAAATCAACATTAGATGAGCAATTAATTTTAAATAATTTTGTACAGCATAACGTATTTTCACTAAAACAAGAAGGTACACTTTTGACATTGTATCTTAAAATAATGTAATATTGTCATTCTAGAGGCGCATGATGAGACACGCATTGAAGAATTACACAAAAAACGCAACTTTCTTGCGTCTTATTGCAAATTAATTGTTTATAATATAATTCCTACCAAAAGTGCTGCCGGTCTTTTTAAACATTATGTGAAGGTAAACTATATATTTTTATTTATTTAAAAATTAATAACTTTTATCCAAGGATTGAAACTGTAACCAAAACGGTTTGCAATAACATTCCAAAATTTGCCACATTACCCTATTTCCAACTTTACCCCGGATCCCCTATTATATTATATCGTCGTTGTAGAACGAAAAGTCACCAAATACATTTTTATGAAAAACTGAAATTTAGAATTTATTCATTGATATTATAAAAAGTAATTGATGCGTTTTTGAAGTTGTAATATCAATTGATAGATTTACATTTTCTTAAAAAAATTGAGATCATCGATTAAAAATTGACACATTTACAAAGATTTTTGTAAATGAATAATTCGGATTTTGAAAATGTATTTGGTGATTTTTCGTTCTACAACGACGATATATATACATATATTATTTGTTTTTAATTTGTTATTGTTTTTTTGCTTTAAAGTTCCAATGCTTTTTTTAACGTTCCAATGGGTATGTTTTCACATCCAGCTGCGTCGTTGAACCTTTTTTTTGGATTAATCTGTTCTTGTTGGGCTAGATACGCATTCAGATGCGTCATTAGAACTTTTTTGGGGAATATTTCCAGTGGGGCTAGACACATCCTGGTGCGTCATTGGAACTTTTATACCCTACACTAAGAGTGAAAGGGTATATTCAGTTTGGTACGCCGTTTGTAACACCCAGAAGGAAGCATCTCCGGTATGGAAAAGTATATATATTCTTGATCAGCATGACCTCCTGAGTCGATTTAGCGATGTCCGTCTGTCCGTCTGTCTGTCCGTCTGTCTGTCTGTCTGTCTGTCTGTCCGTCTGTCCGTCTGTCTGTTGAAATCCCTACTACTTTTATAATTGAAGAGCTAGATAAATGAAACTTATAACTTAGATTACTGCGAAAAAATTGGCGAGATCGGTCCATTGTGACCTATGATCCGACCACTTATGTTCAAATACCTCATATAAAATGTACATATAAAGATCAATTTTTATGTATACGTGCTAGGTAAACTTTTTTGGTCAAATATATATTGACATCATGCTCAAATACATGATAATAATGTTTTCCGGCGAAAAGACTTGTGGTTCACAAAAAAAAATCGAAATTCGGTACACCTACCCATTTGTAAATATGGGTATCAAATGAATGGAAATTCTTTAACGATTGAATGCTTGTAGTTATTTTCAGGATTCGTATACCCTGGTGACCTATATATCACTTTGAATGGTAACCACACATATGTGTAGGGTATTTATAGTCGGCTTAGACCGACTATAATTTTGATAATCCTAACTATCATAATTACACCTACTTTAAAATTTCCCATGTGATCTAACCTTCCCAACTGGTTTGAGTGAATCTCTTCCTGTGGCGGAACTATTGAGCAAAAGTTTCGAAACGTTTGCTCTCGGAACTTTTGCTTCGTTCGTTCCGGAATGAAATAATGTGGGAACGATTGCCAAACGTCCTTTTATAGTTTATATATATCGTCGTTTTAGAACGAAAAGTCACCAAATACATTTTCAAAATGCCAAATATTCATTTACAAAAATCTTTATATATCTGTTAATTATTAATCGATAATCTCTATTTTTGTTTGCCACATGATAAGAAAATGTGAATTTATCAAATTATATTTCAACTTTAAAAAGGCATCAATTACTTTTTATAACACAGTAGCACATTTTTCAACTTCAAAATCTTGAACCAATTGAGACCCCAAAAATCTGAAAGCTTATGATGGTAGAAGAAAAATCCTAGCTGGGTTTTGAATTATTAGCTAAGGTTTTTTTTTAAATTAATTTTTGAAGTTTTCGACTGGGGGTGGATTTTAGTACAATTTTTAAAAAACATTTACTTATTCTTAAGTCTATTCGAAATATTGCTTATCTCTCTTTGGTAAAATTTTAGCTTTTAATCAGATCTAAAAATTTTTCCTTGAGATAAAATCAAAAAAAAAAAACAACAACATCTTACTCAAAACAACAAAACTGTCAAAAAATCGTAAAATTTCGTCATATTTTTCCGTTTGAATGATTGTTTGATGTAAAATAACGGCATATTTCAAATGTCAAACAATTTGCATTGTTTTGACGTTCGAATTAAATAAATTTGGGGAATTTAAATATTAAATTTATATAAAGAATTTAAATAAAAGTTGATATGGAAAAGTGTTGGAAGCTGAACTTGTTTTGCTACGTTTGTGGTATTTATGTGCCCAAACGTTCAATGAAAACGCAAAAAACAAAATTTACTGCTGAATTTAGAAATGGATACCTCTTATATTATTCTGACCAGTTGGACTTATTCGATTGTTTGTGGACACCAGATGTAGTATGCAGACGTTGTTTTTGTTACATATTCAACTGGATAAACAGAAAACCAAGCCTTATGGATCACCAGTAATATGGACGGACCCAAAGGGACACGATGAAAACACATGCTACGGATGTATAAATTTTAAAAGTGGAATGAATCGAAAAAAAATGTCAAATGTAGTGTACATTCCTGGTCCTCATGCTTCTCTCCCGCAAGAACATTCTGAAGCCAACCCACCACCAAGACCACCGACTCCAGATAGAGCAACTGTATGGACTGCGCAAACGTTTGACAATGTGCTGGCTGATCCACCGTTCGAGCCCGAAGAAACAATCAACAAGACTGAGCTCGTAACACAATGCGAAATGAGCTATGTTGACGCCAAGTTAGGTTTGTCAAAGCGAAAATCAGAATTTCTGCCCGCATTTCTTAAACGAAAAAAGCTAACGGACGTTGATGTTAAGTCCACGATACACCGTAACCGTCAAGCGGAACTTCAAACGTTTTATAGCGTTTACGACGAAAACTCTTACACCTAATGCAACAACATAAAAGGATTAACCAATGAAATGGGATTAGAATATATCGCCGAAGACTGGCGACTGTTCATCGATAGCTCAGTCACTAACTTAAAAGCAGTGTTACTGCATAAAACGAACCTGAAGCCCTCAATACCTTTAGCATTTAGCACAGACTTAAAGGAATGCTATGCAACAATGGAAATTTTGCTAAGAGACCTTAAATACGCAGATCATTTATGGAAAATCTGTTGCGACCTTAAAGTTGTCAATATTTTGCAAGGCATAAAGGGTGGATGGCCAAAGTATTATTGCTTTTTGTGCCGTTGGGACACACGAGCAAAAGTCGATCACTACTCGCACACTTGGGAAAAACGAAAGTCGGGAGTGAAAGATACCACTTTAGACATGACAGCAGAGCCACTAATAAAAAATATAAGTGACATATTGTTGCCACCGCTGCATATTAAGTTGGACATAACGAAGAAGTTTATAGAGACGGTAATGAAAAATAAGGACAACGTATTTCACTGCCTTAAGAAAATTTTTCCGAGACTCAGTGACAAAAAATTAAAGCCGGTAATGTACTTCTTAACTAATCTCTTCAAATTGTTATTTATTTTTTGTGCATTTTTTTTTGCTTAAACAGATGTACTTAATGGACCAGACATTCGAAAGTTGCTAAAAAGTGAAGATTTAAATATGGTTTTGAACGGAAACGACTTAATTGCTTGAAACGCACTCAAGGCAGTTATGGAAAGAGTCTTAGGAAAAAATCGAGACGACGAATGGAAAGCTGTAGTAAAAAATATGCTTAAGTCATTCCAAGCTATCGGTGTGACCATGACATTAAAACTTCACTTTTTAAATAATCATTTGGCAGAGTTCTAGCCATAAAATATTTTCATACGAGCTCCGAAAGCGACGACTTAAGTTCAATATATATTAAAAAAAGATTTGGAGTGTCCTTATTTTTCATTCCTTATGTTCAAAATCATAAATTTTTCTAAGTTTTGTTGTTTTGACTAAGATGTTGTTGTTTTTTTGATTTTATCTCAAGGTAAAATTTTTAGATCTGATTAAGAGCTAAAAGATTGCCGAAGAGAGACAAGCAATGTTTCGAACAGTTCACGAGATATAGACTTAAGAATCAGTACATGTTTTTTGAAAATTGTACTAAAATCCACCCCCCAGTCGAAAACTTCAAAAATTAACTTAAAAAAAACCTTAGCTAATAATTCAAAACCCAGCTAGGGTTTTTCTTCTACCATCATAAGCTTTCAGATTTTGGGGGTCTCAATTGTTTCAAGATTTTAGTGCTGCACTGTGTAATATTAATCAACAAACTCAAAATTTAAGTTTCTGTTGGTTCTACAACGACGATATTTCAGTGTTTGCTGGACGGAGAAAACAGAAACCGTTTATATCGGTTTGGAATAATGGTTTATTTCTTATTTTCGTGTAACGCTTTCGGTTTTAAAAATTTAACGATTATAACCGGTTTCGGTTTCAACTCTTAAAAACTTTATAATTTTATAGCGGATTTAAGTTATTCAATAATATGATTTGTTGTTAATTCTTTATCTACAAGTTTTAAGTTATTACGTAATACAAATATATCACAATTTCGTGTTTTTCGACGTTTTTTGGACCCTTCCTTTTAAAAGATTTAAGTTTTTATCTGATTTCTTTTGTATTTCATTGAGAATACTTCATCTAATATTTTGAAATAAACTTAATGAATTTCAGATGGATCTGACTAAAGAGATAATGAACGCAAAAAATACAAATTTAAGGTGTAACTATTATTTATTGCAGGGGTTGTAACCGATACGAATAACGGTAACGGATAACGGTATTGGGGTAGGTTCGGTCAGTGGTGGAACCACAGGGGGGAGCTTCACCTTCGTTTGTTGAAAGTAAATGTGTGTAAATAAGTTATATCGGGCAATCCACTACTATTTTTGAGTTACTTGAAACTCGTTGAAATTCAACATTTTGCACGTAAACCCTAAGTTTATTATAGAAAAATTAGGTCTCATTTAAATGTAATGAAATGCTTTTTATTGTGGTTTAGTCGTTTTTAAAACCTCTAACACAAACATCACAAACATAATACGAAATTATTCGCAGTAAAAGTTGCAGCAAATATTAGATGCATTTATAGCGCTGATTCCGAAAATAGCATTAGTTTTGTCAAATTGGCTATAGTTTTTGAGATATAGGCCATTTTTCAATTTCTCATTATTTTGGTCTTCTTTTATATTTAAAATTCCATCAAACGAAAATAATGGAAATGTCTTTTCGATATTAGACGCATAAAAATATCGTACTACAATACAAAAATTTGAGTTAATGCGTGAAAAAATCTGTTTGCGAGATATAATTTGTTTAAAAAGTTTAAAAATGTTGGTAATAAAATACTTTATTACTTAGTGGACAAAAATGTATCCTCTTTAAAACCTAATTTATGTAATAATGTTTTTCATACATAACATTTTTATTTTTTTGAAAAATTTTAACTACACCGAAAAAATTACTGTAGTCAATTATACTACATTTATGTCTTCGTTTTGAAAAAATGCAGTTCTACTACATTTTGATCGTTTTTTAATACATTTTTATTAATTTGTCTGGATTTTACTACAGAATGTATTCGAAATTCGTTTTCTACATATTGCAGAATATGTAGTTTGTACTTATTTTCTGTAGTTTTTATTTTTGAAATACGTGTACTACATAATACATAAAATGTATTATGCAATTATTTTGTGTATTATAGTTTAATATTATTACATATTATTATAAATTCTTCTATAAATTTACTATAAATTCCCCTGTAGACAAAAATATGTATCACTTAAAGTTAATTGTTTTTATAAAAATTTGATTAAAATTGAATTTATTATATAAAATCTTAAAATTAACAGCCCTATTAAAATGTCTCTAAATATGAAAACATAATTTACTTTCAAAAACAGCTTAGTTTTCTTTATATTTTTAAAACCAAATGTTTAGCGTTACCAATAATAAAAAAATAATTTTCAATTTAAAATAATATTCGAATGTATATGGAAGACTTGTCAAAAAGCCACTAATTTGTTAAAGCTGTACACCGAAAAAATTACTGTAGCAAATTATATACATTTTATGTCTTTGTTTTGAAAAAATATATTTCTACTACATTTTGTTGGTTTTTAAATACATTTGTTTTTATTGGTCTTATTTTTACTACACCATGTATTGAAAATTCGTTCTCTACATATTGCACAAACTGTATTGATGTTTTGTTTTTTTTTGCTTTCATTGAATTCGTGTGGGATCACTGACGAACGAAAAGGTCGTCCCTCGTGCAGGTATAAACAAATTATTTGGTTTCATATTGCAGAAACTGGTTTGTTGTTGTTGTTGTTTTTTTTGCACACGACGAATGACTGCGAAAGAGGTATATAAATAAACCAAAACTGTCCGTATCATCTGACCGAACCGTCTGAATGAGAGAAGACTATAGAGCTGCCAACTAAATTTACCGCTGAATATTTTTGGTTTTAAAACTCTGCAGTGTACAAATATAGCACGCAGTTGCAGATGAGTAGTTTGCTGATTTGGCGCGCCATGACGTTAGCATTGAGACAGCAAATTTTTGTTCTTTTCAATGTTCGCTCTCTCATTTTTCGATCGCCGCCTGTATTCGGTTCAGGCAGTAATAGTTGATATGACATCTTTATGGTTTTACCATGGTATGGTTTTACGATCGCATGGTTTTTCCATAGCATATTATTCTTATGTGTTTTAACCGAAAAGAAACACTTAAGTGCTTGCCATTCCTTTGAGTCGTCAGAACTGATTATACTTAGTGGTGCTTCCATCTTATGATCAGGAAAATATTTGTTTTATTTTTATTTATTTATTTATTTATTTATTTATTTATTTATTTATTTATTTATTTATTTATTTATTTATTTATTTATTTATTTAATTATTTATGTGTAGATTTTTCATGTGGTTGTGGGTAACAATCTTTAGTTGTATTTGAACTATACAACTTAATTGTTTTTAGATTTATATTTTTTATATTTTATTTTTGGTATTTAAAAAAATTCATATATATAATTTTCCGAATTAATAAAAATACATATGTTATTTAATTAATTACCACAGCAAAGTACAATAACTACATCTTATTGTAAAATTAAAGGCATATGTAGTAATTTCTATACATATTTCTGTACGTATAAATAAAGACAAAATGTAGGTTTTTTAATATATATTACTGAAATTTTATAGGGGAAAGCTGTTAAATTATGTAGTAATTTTCCATACAAAAACAACTACATCAGTTTAGTAAAAATAAATAGATATGCTTTTGGACGTAAATCAAATACATATATATTTATTTTAAAGACATTTTTAGTTATTTTTAATACAGTATTTTTTCGGTGTACTTTGTATTTTTATGGCGCAAAGGTTTTCTGCGTCTTTAATCGAAAAGATAATTTAATTTTTTTCTGTTATTTAAATTTTAAAAATAAAAGAAGACTGAAATAATGGGAGATTATAAAATGGGCTATATCTCAAAAACTATAGCCATTTTGACTAAACTGATGCCATTTTCGGAATTAGCTCTACCAATGTGTCCAATATTTGCTGTAACTTTTACTGCACCATGTCAAAATTTTATTTTTGTCGGGCTGTGTAATACCCGAATGTCTATAAATAACAAGATAATGTAAATTAGGGCCTAAACGTTACAATGTGCTGCTAGAGTTTACCACAAAAAATTTGATTAAAAAAAAATCCTGTATTCGCACATTGCTCAGATGAAGTTAAAAAACATTTAAAATCCATATTTTTATTTTTTAACCATCTAAATAAAGTTGTTTTGGATCGAAATAGTCTTAAAAATTAGAGATTGAATCTTTTAATATCCTCCTAAAATTGAAGTTGACAACACCCACCAAAATGATTATTAATTTTTTTTTTCGACTGAAATATTTTGTAGTAAACTCTAGCAGCGAAATGTAACTTTTAGGCTTTATTACATTTTAAAATAAAAATAAAATATTGGTTATGTATATGTCAATCGTCGAAGTTAATGGGTATTCAAATATATTGCATATTAGACATCTGCACAAATGGTTTTGAAGTTTCCTCTGCAAATATGCACTACTGCACTCTACAGTTTTGAATTCATTTCACAAATGACAATCGACAGTATTATAGTGAAGTCTCTTTGAGCGACTTCACTTCACTTCAGTATTTGTTTCATTGGTGTCAAGCACTGTCAAAACATCAAGCCATTCAAAACATTCAATGTTTTGAAAAACACAACAAACGACAACACTGTCGCTGAACATGCAACGAATACAGTAGGAGAAGAAGAACTTTGAAAACAACAACAAATCTGACGCTCGTTCTACGGCAGTAATGTTGTTATTGGTATTTATGTGTTAATAAAAAATACAACAAACAATATTTAAAAAAAAAAAAATTGTTAAAAATAAAATTTGTACGACAAAAACAACGCTTTGGTCGAAAAGCAATATATCAAAAAAAAAATTTAATTAAATAATGAAAAAATTAAATAATGAAAAAAATGTTTTCGATAAATAAAAAACTTAATATAAAATATTATGTGATTTTCTTATACCTTTTGTTTTTCTATATTTCAATATTAATGAAAATTCCTACTCTATTCCTTACTCTAGTAAGAATGATAAAAAAAAAAAAAATGAAAAATGCACTAAGTACTCGGTGTCATAAGCAGTTCATTTCAGTATTTGAATGTTTATTGCACATCATCATAGACCTCTTCACTTCAGTTTTGTTTTGCTTATGTTTTGTTTTGACAGTACTTGGTTCTTTGTTGTTGTGAGCAAGACATTCATTTGATTTTCAAGCATAGAGTTGACGACAGTAAATGTTTTTAAACGAAGTGAATGTCTTAAAGTGGGTTCCAAATGGACTTGTGCAGATGTCTATTGAATATTTTTCAACCTAACTGGAATGCAAATATTTTTATACTGAACAATTATTACATTCTTCTCATGGTATTTTCCTTAAAAAAGCATGTTATATGTATGCAATATAAGAATTTTTACGTACTTCAAACTAGAGATGGGCACATGAGTGAGTTTTGACTCACACTCACTCACGCTCACGAAAGAATATTTCTAATCACGCACACTCACTCACGGCCTTTTTTTGCTCTACTCACACTCACTCACAATCACGTGAGTAAAATTGAGATTCAATCACAATCACGCGTGATTCACGTGAATCACGCTGAATCACGGGTTTTTTGCTATTGTTTGTTGGTGAGATTGGTCGACCGAGCTTGGCACCTCCATTACAACCTACATCTTTAAAACGCAATAATGATGTTATGATGTTAGGGATTTTGATAAAATATATCTCAATTTTTAACGGAGATGGAAATTCGATGTGCTGTTCATATAAAAAAGTAAAAATTGCCTCAAAGAAAATTAAAAACACATTATATCAGCAATTAGGATAGCAAATTTAATGAAATTTTGGTCAACGTTATACATAACCATACTAAACGGTCTCGCGGAATGTGGGCGTGATTGGACCACTGCGCGTTGCACCCCCAATAGAAGTTATATTTTAAACTCACCACACCGAAATTCACCACACAAAAATTCCCCACAACGAAACTCACCGCACTAAAACTTACGACACCAAAATTCTCCACACCAAAATTCATCACACTTAAACTCACCACACTAAAACTTCTACTGGGAAAAACTCTACGGGAAAACGTTCTACGGGGAAGATGTAAATAATAAAAATGTTCTTTATATTAATAAAATCACTACATATCCTTGCATTCACAAAATCTTGGCACGAGTCGTGCACGGATCCAGCTAGTTATCAATAAAATAATAGTTCGGGGTAGAATTAACCAGGGGTAAATTGACTTTGGAAAAACTATTTTTGAAGCGTTTTTTTGGTTACTACATTTATAGTTACTACATTGTAGCCGCGGTAGCTCAGTGGTTAGTGCATTGGACTGCGAGCCGAAAGGTCCCCGGTTCAAGCCTGGACTGGGGCTAACAACATCTTTTCATAGAAACATTTTTCTATACCGCGCTACCTCTCGTCAGTAAATGGCAAACCTACGAGAGTAAAACCATTGCCTATGAAAAAGCTCTCACCCGCCGTTCGGATTCGGCAATAAACTGTAGGTCCCACCACTTTGAGTACAAATATAACACGCACAGCTCAAAATGGTGAGAGAGCTCGGCCGAAGTTCTATACAGAACTGTAGCGCCAAACTATTATTATTATTATTATTACATTTATAGCTAAAATAAAATCGGGACCCCACACGAACCTCTGGAACAAACTAAAGTTAATAAACAAAAGAAGTCAATAAAGAGTTATCATGTATAGTTGAAATTGAAAATTCAACTTTTTTCAAAAATGGGTATATCGAAAAAAATGCGTTCCATGAACGGTATAAAACCAAGCAAAAACTATTTACATGACTCCACAAAAATTGACTAGCACATACTAAGTACGGCCGGTTTGCAGGGGTTAGATAAATTGTTGACTGAAACCTTGCAACTTATTCTGAGTTGAAGAAGGGGTGGGTATATGACGGTCGTTAGAAATTTGATTTATTATAGTTCTGAAATGTGGGCAGTCGCCTTCCCGAAATCTTCTGAGTTCTGAGCCTTGTTCTGTAGTTCAGCAAAAATATATTAAATCGCAAAAAATTAAAACTGAGTTTTTTTTTTTTTATGAAATAATCGACTCACGCACACTCACTCACGAAAAAATTGTACTCACGCACACTCACTCACGGTATTTTTTGGTCTACTCACACTAACTCACAATTACGTGAGCAAAATTAGGATTCAATCACAATCACGCGTTATCATGCGTGAATCACGCTGAATCACGCTCACATGCCCATCTCTACTTCTTTCATTGAATTCGTGTGGGATCACTGACGAACGAAAAGGTCGTCCCTCGTGCAGGTATAAACAAATTATTTGGTTTCATATTGCAGAAACTGGTTTGTTGTTGTTGTTGTTTTTTTTGCACACGACGAATGACTGCGAAAGAGGTATATAAATAAACCAAAACTGTCCGTATCATCTGACCGAACCGTCTGAATGAGAGAAGACTATAGAGCTGCCAACTAAATTTACCGCTGAATATTTTTGGTTTTAAAACTCTGCAGTGTACAAATATAGCACGCAGTTGCAGATGAGTAGTTTGCTGATTTGGCGCGCCATGACGTTAGCATTGAGACAGCAAATTTTTGTTCTTTTCAATGTTCGCTCTCTCATTTTTCGATCGCCGCCTGTATTCGGTTCAGGCAGTAATAGTTGATATGACATCTTTATGGTTTTACCATGGTATGGTTTTACGATCGCATGGTTTTTCCATAGCATATTATTCTTATGTGTTTTAACCGAAAAGAAACACTTAAGTGCTTGCCATTCCTTTGAGTCGTCAGAACTGATTATACTTAGTGGTGCTTCCATCTTATGATCAGGAAAATATTTGTTTTATTTTTATTTATTTATTTATTTATTTATTTAATTATTTATGTGTAGATTTTTCATGTGGTTGTGGGTAACAATCTTTAGTTGTATTTGAACTATACAACTTAATTGTTTTTAGATTTATATTTTTTATATTTTATTTTTGGTATTTAAAAAAATTCATATATATAATTTTCCGAATTAATAAAAATACATATGTTATTTAATTAATTACCACAGCAAAGTACAATAACTACATCTTATTGTAAAATTAAAGGCATATGTAGTAATTTCTATACATATTTCTGTACGTATAAATAAAGACAAAATGTAGGTTTTTTAATATATATTACTGAAATTTTATAGGGGAAAGCTGTTAAATTATGTAGTAATTTTCCATACAAAAACAACTACATCAGTTTAGTAAAAATAAATAGATATGCTTTTGGACGTAAATCAAATACATATATATTTATTTTAAAGACATTTTTAGTTATTTTTAATACAGTATTTTTTCGGTGTACTTTGTATTTTTATGGAGCAAAGGTTTTCTGCGTCTTTAATCGAAAAGATAATTTAATTTTTTTCTGTTATTTAAATTTTAAAAATAAAAGAAGACTGAAATAATGGGAGATTATAAAATGGGCTATATCTCAAAAACTATAGCCATTTTGACTAAACTGATGACATCGGAATTAGCTCTACCAATGTGTCCAATATTTGCTGTAACTTTTACTGCACCATGTCAAAATTTTATTTTTGTCGGGCTGTGTAATACCCGAATGTCTATAAATAACAAGATAATGTAAATTAGGGCCTAAACGTTACAATGTGCTGCTAGAGTTTACCACAAAAAATTTGATTAAAAAAAAATCCTGTATTCGCACATTGCACAGATGAAGTTAAAAAACATTTAAAATCCATATTTTTATTTTTTAACCATCTAAATAAAGTTGTTTTGGATCGAAATAGTCTTAAAAATTAGAGATTGAATCTTTTAATATCCTCATAAAATTGAAGTTGACAACACCCACCAAAATGATTATTAATTTTTTTTTTTCGACTGAAATATTTTGTAGTAAACTCTAGCAGCGAAATGTAACTTTTAGGCTTTATTACATTTTAAAATAAAAATAAAATATTGGTTATGTATATGTCAATCGTCGAAGTTAATGGGTATTCAAATATATTGCATATTAGACATCTGCACAAATGGTTTTGAAGTTTCCTCTGCAAATATGCACTACTGCACTCTACAGTTTTGAATTCATTTCACAAATGACAATCGACAGTATTATAGTGAAGTCTCTTTGAGCGACTTCACTTCACTTCAGTATTTGTTTCATTGGTGTCAAGCACTGTCAAAACATCAAGCCATTCAAAACATTCAATGTTTTGAAAAACACAACAAACGACAACACTGTCGCTGAACATGCAACGAATACAGTAGGAGAAGAAGAACTTTGAAAACAACAACAAATCTGACGCTCGTTCTACGGCAGTAATGTTGTTATTGGTATTTATGTGTTAATAAAAAATACAACAAACAATATTTAAAAAAAAAAAAATTGTTAAAAATAAAATTTGTACGACAAAAACAACGCTTTGGTCGAAAAGCAATATATCAAAAAAAAAAATTTAATTAAATAATGAAAAAATTAAATAATGAAAAAAATGTTTTCGATAAATAAAAAACTTAATATAAAATATTATGTGATTTTCTTATACCTTTTGTTTTTCTATATTTCAATATTAATGAAAATTCCTACTCTATTCCTTACTCTAGTAAGAATGATAAAAAAAAAAAAATGAAAAATGCACTAAGTACTCGGTGTCATAAGCAGTTCATTTCAGTATTTGAATGTTTATTGCACATCATCATAGACCTCTTCACTTCAGTTTTGTTTTGCTTATGTTTTGTTTTGACAGTACTTGGTTCTTTGTTGTTGTGAGCAAGACATTCATTTGATTTTCAAGCATAGAGTTGACGACAGTAAATGTTTTTAAACGAAGTGAATGTCTTAAAGTGGGTTCCAAATGGACTTGTGCAGATGTCTATTGAATATTTTTCAACCTAACTGGAATGCAAATATTTTTATACTGAACAATTATTACATTCTTCTCATGGTATTTTCCTTAAAAAAGCATGTTATATGTATGCAATATAAGAATTTTTACGTACTTCAAACTAGAGATGGGCACATGAGTGAGTTTTGACTCACACTCACTCACGCTCACGAAAGAATATTTCTAATCACGCACACTCACTCACGGCCTTTTTTTGCTCTACTCACACTCACTCACAATCACGTGAGTAAAATTGAGATTCAATCACAATCACGCGTGATTCACGTGAATCACGCTGAATCACGGGTTTTTTGCTATTGTTTGTTGGTGAGATTGGTCGACCGAGCTTGGCACCTCCATTACAACCTACATCTTTAAAACGCAATAATGATGTTATGATGTTAGGGATTTTGATAAAATATATCTCAATTTTTAACGGAGATGGAAATTCGATGTGCTGTTCATATAAAAAAGTAAAAATTGCCTCAAAGAAAATTAAAAACACATTATATCAGCAATTAGGATAGCAAATTTAATGAAATTTTGGTCAACGTTATACATAACCATACTAAACGGTCTCGCGGAATGTGGGCGTGATTGGACCACTGCGCGTTGCACCCCCAATAGAAGTTATATTTTAAACTCACCACACCGAAATTCACCACACAAAAATTCCCCACAACGAAACTCACCGCACTAAAACTTACGACACCAAAATTCTCCACACCAAAATTCATCACACTTAAACTCACCACACTAAAACTTCTACTGGGAAAAACTCTACGGGAAAACGTTCTACGGGGAAGATGTAAATAATAAAAATGTTCTTTATATTAATAAAATCACTACATATCCTTGCATTCACAAAATCTTGGCACGAGTCGTGCACGGATCCAGCTAGTTATCAATAAAATAATAGTTCGGGGTAGAATTAACCAGGGGTAAATTGACTTTGGAAAAACTATTTTTGAAGCGTTTTTTTGGTTACTACATTTATAGCTAAAATAAAATCGGGACCCCACACGAACCTCTGGAACAAACTAAAGTTAATAAACAAAAGAAGTCAATAAAGAGTTATCATGTATAGTTGAAATTGAAAATTCAACTTTTTTCAAAAATGGGTATATCGAAAAAAATGCGTTCCATGAACGGTATAAAACCAAGCAAAAACTATTTACATGACTCCACAAAAATTGACTAGCACATACTAAGTACGGCCGGTTTGCAGGGGTTAGATAAATTGTTGACTGAAACCTTGCAACTTATTCTGAGTTGAAGAAGGGGTTTGGTATATGACGGTCGTTAGAAATTTGATTTATTATAGTTCTGAAATGTGGGCAGTCGCCTTCCCGAAATCTTCTGAGTTCTGAGCCTTGTTCTGTAGTTCAGCAAAAATATATTAAATCGCAAAAAATTAAAACTGAGTTTTTTTTTTTTTATGAAATAATCGACTCACGCACACTCACTCACGGTATTTTTTGGTCTACTCACACTAACTCACAATTACGTGAGCAAAATTAGGATTCAATCACAATCACGCGTTATCATGCGTGAATCACGCTGAATCACGCTCACATGCCCATCTCTACTTCAAACATAAAAAATTAAAGTGAAATTAAAGTTACGGCGCAAAAAATAAACAGCTAATAAATCTCTTTTTTTCTATTATTTAAAAAAAAACGTTAAAAAATGAACAATAATTTACTTTTAAAAATGTGGTTCGATTTTAAAAGCATTATGGAATTTATCAAGTTTGAATCAAGCCGATTTCTTAGTGTTTTTTTTTTATAAATGCTCTCCCCACTTAATTGAGTGGCTGGTACAGCAAAAACCACTTTAGAAAGCTCGAACAAGAGTGGTTTTATTTGGTGACTGTCGTGCCCACCATTCCAGAATATCTCGTTTTTTGTCCACTCGCTTTTCCTTGAGAAAGGAGTGCAGCTGTGCATGAATGGTGGCCACTTATTTTCGATCGGCCATTGAATCATTAAGATTTTCGTGTTCCAAGACGCGGATATATGACTCTAAATCATCCGACCCATTGGACATGTTCTAATTCACGGAGAATTCATCTACTAAGTTTTCACTAATTGTCTCTTTTCTTTTATATCTATCATAAACTCAACTGCACCATTTTACCATTAATCAAAAAAAGTAATCCGACTACTTTTTATGTTTGTTTCTATTTTTAGATTATTTAGATTATTTTTTATTATTTTTTGATTATTTGATTATTTCTAACCATATTCAAAACTATTGATTACGACATCTAAAAAATCGTAATCAAAATTTTGGATTACAACTACTAAAGAATCGTAATCGTTTAGTAGTCATTACAGCTCTGCTCCTGACCTATTAAGAGCAGTATTGTAAAACCGGGCAGTATTGGGCAAAAGGGCGTGGCACCTTCCATACAACCTCAGTGTTTACTACGCTATAGATTTTGAGTTTTAGTAGTGCTTATGTTCAATTTGGGCGGAAGAAATGGCGACATAGATATACATTAAAACGGGAAAAAAGGGTGTGATTGTATCCAGACTTTAAAAACGATATAATAGCTGCGTTTTTTTCATAATTTAAATTTGAGGCGGACCAATTTTATACGCAAAACAAAAACAAATTTGAGCTAGATAGACTTATCGAGCTCAAATTGTTTTTGTTTTGCGTACAAAATTTGTTCCGGCTCAAATTTAAATTATGAAAAAAACACAGCTAGTGTTACATTTACAAATACTTAGCACGGGCGAAGATGTGCGCGGGTTCAGCTAGCATTTTTTCATAGAGAGTTTCCAGATTATGATTTTTGGTATTTTTTTTATACTAAAATAAAAATGTTGGTATTTAAGATTCCAAAAACTGAGCCATTTCTTTACCGGTAAAATACCGTTTAATACCGGTATTTTACCGGTAACACATTATATCGGAACCGCAAAACGGTATTGCATATGAAACGGATAACAGTAAAGGTAACGGTTACAATCCCTGATTTATTGCATAACTTCTACAATTTTAATAATGAAATAAAAACATATATTTTATATAAAACTTTTCTAAACGAACAACAAAAGACACGTACGTAGAAAATGCCGGTAACCGAGTGTCAACTTCGTATACAAGAAAAGTGTTGCAAGAATACTTTTATTTACATTTAATTTCATTTTTTTGTTTGTTTGTTTGTTTCCAAACATCAGTATGAAGCCAATACATACTTCAAAGGACGACCAAAGAGACGTAGGTAGAAAATTCTGCTCAACGAGTGCCAATTGAATATTGTTAAGAATACTTGAATTAATAAACGACAAGTCTTTTCGCCGGAAAACATTATTATCATGTATTAGAGCATGACATCAATATATATTTGACCAAAAAAGTTTACCTAAGCACGTATACGTAAGAATTGATCATTTTATGTACATTTTATATGAGGTATTTGAACATAAGTGGTCGGATCATAGGTCACAATGGACCGATTCGCACATACAGCGTAGGTATATTAGTAATCTAAGTTATAAGTTTCATTTATCTAGCTCTTCACCGAGCTAGAGTAGTAGTAGGGATTTCAACAGACAGACAGACGGACAGACAGACGGACAGACGGACATCGCTAAATCGACTCAGGAGGTCATGCTGATCAAGAATATATATACTTTTCCATACCGGAGATGCTTCCTTCTGGGTGTTACAAACGACGTACCAAACTGAATATACCCTTTCACTCTTAGTGTAGGGTATAAAAACTAAGAATTGTATATGCTATCATCGAATCGACGCGTAACGACGAGTAGTGCAAATAATCACTGTCCACCATGCGGCATGACTCATCAGCAAAATAAAAATATCTATTTATAGAATTCTCAACATGGCTGCAGTTGCACACATACACAAATACTCAAATGCAGTGTTGCCACTTTTTGAGTTTTAGCTCAAAATCCGAGATTTTTTAAAATTTATGAGCGTTTGGTTTTTTTTTGTGGTCTTTTTTGAGCTTTTTTTGTTATTCAAAATATTTTTACATTTTTAGATATTATTTTATCGTTAATATGTCAATATCACTGAAATATTGTCATATAATACACAAAAAAGCTTGTCTGGAATTACCTACTAAAATTGAGGATTTACTAAGAAATTTAGGATCCCATTTCAATCGAAGTTACCTCCGGCAGTAAAAATTTAGAGAATTTCAAGAGTATTTTAAAGTAGACACTCATAGAATACTGTCGCCAATTGTCACTCGTTGGCTTTCGGTGAAATCATGTGTTTACAGAATTTTAGAACAGTATGATGCATTGAAATCATATTTGTGATTAGAGGTATTTGAAGATCCATCTAAAACAACTGAATACATGCTTGAAACTTTAGATGAGATATCTACAAAAATTTATATGGAATTTATGGCATATGCTTTAAGTTTGTAAACTAATTTCAATATTATTTTTCAAACTGAAAGACCAATGTTATACATATAAGTATAAGTCTGAGCACATGTTAAAAACAATTTTATTGAATTATATAAATATAGAATTTATAAGGGATCAAAACATACCAATACATTGGAATATTAAGGCAAGCCAGTTTAATCGAATTTGGTGGCGAAAATTCTATACTCTTGAAAACTGAAATTATTGAAACTTGCAGAAATTTCTATATAGAAGCAATTAATCAGATTAAAAATAGGTTTAATTTTACAGATAAAATTTTCGAAATTTTAGATATTGTTGATCCCGATATCGCAGTCTTTTAAAATAAAATCGTTGGTTTCAATTATAACAGATTTCCATTTATTGTTGTAAATTTGCAAGATCTTGATAAGGAATGACGGGAGCATGCTCTTCTTAACTTTTCGGAATTAGGATTGTATGCAATTTCAGACCACGAGTTGTATTGGTCAAAATATTTTCTTTTAAAAATTCGATTGGAACAATTTTATTCCCAAATTTAAAAATTGTTATAACTTTACTATTAATACTCAAATGCACCTGTGGAACGAATATTTGCAGTTTAAATTTGTGCAAAACTGACCAATGAAATAATTTAAATACTAATACTATTGTATCCATTTTTTTTCCCAAAAGAAGGTATTTGTAATAATGGTTACGAAAATTTTGAAACAATCGATAATATATAGCGAATGAATTGGATATAATTTGTGTACCATCTTTTTATGTATTTTACTTATAAAAATTTGATGTAATCAATTAAAAAATACTTTATGTTGTATTTTATATGCTCCGTTTTGTGGACTGGTCTTTTATTTTTCAGTATCGCCTTTATGCTTGGCTGAATTGCACATGACATGGATGCTGCTTTGCGTCAAAATATGAATATGAATACCTTAATGAACGCAATTCATAACAATTCATAACAATTCGTATATACGAAGAATAGTTCATAAATAGAATGATTTTTTCCATATATATTATGAACGGTGTCTCAATTAATGGCGTTCATTCCATTTATGAACAAAAATGTTCTGTGTGGAAAAAGAAAATCGTGATTGACCCGAAAAAAACACTTTTTTCTAAGGCACTTCTACAATTCCATCTGAATTGGGTGTGATCGGAAATTTATGCCATGAGTTAATTTAAAAATACAATGCGGCTTCAGTGTTATTGTTCAATCATTTATTATGAACTGCTAATACAATAACATAGATTTTAAGGTATGTCGCGTGAAGGTTTCCCTTTAAAAAACAGGAGCACTTTAAATGCGAATATTAGGCTTAATTGTACAAAAAATCACCATTTCCTTAAAATAACTTTTAAGATATTTTAATTCAGGGACCGTTAATAACGGTTATTCTTATTTTTTTAAATGAAAAAAAATCAACGTGATATAAAAGGTTTACGCTAATTTTGAGAATGCAGAATCAATTAATTTCGCATGCAGAATTGAAATCTGCAGTGATTTTATTTTTATTTTTATGGAATAAAATCAAAAAATAACGATTATTTTTAATTTTTTTTGTTTGCTTGCTCAGAAATAAAACTCAAATTTCAATTTTTACTTTAAAAAATCAAAAATAAGAATTAAAAATTAATTTTTATTTTTTTGCTCAAGAATAACGTTATTTTTTGATTTATACTTTTTTACTCAAAAATAAAAATTAGGGTGCGGAGCGTTGTGCGCAATTTGTTGGTACATCAAAAATAATGTTTATACAATGAAAAGGATAGACTCTAATACTAATTTGGGCCATGTTAGTGAACACCTTCGAATGTTCTCGTGTGCTGGTGGTCAATATTACTAATAATAATAATAATAGTTTGGCGCTACAGTTCTGTAGAACTCCTCACCATTTGAGCTGTGCGGGTTATATTTGTACCCAAAGTGGTGGGACCTACAGTTTAATGCCGAGAGTTTTTTAGGCAATTTTTTTCACGTAGGTTGGCATGGACTGTCGAGAGGTAGAGTAGTATAGAAAATTATATCTATATTTATATATCTACATTTGGTATTGACAGTCACTACGATCGAAACGTAGACCTTTCGGCTCGTAGTCGAATCCACTAACCAATTGAACCATCGACGCTACAGTTTTACTGGTGAAATTCTATGTGCCAAAGTACGAGTATCTATATCCATTGGAAAGTTTCAACGTCCACGTTTCTATAAATTGGAACTTATATTGCAGGAATAGGAATATAGAGACACATCCAACTATGGCATTGGAGCATTTTTGTGTGAATATGTTCCAATCGTCATAACTTCACATCTATAAGCGTCAATAAAACTTGTTTGGATTAATCATTTCCAAGGATTATAGATATTGCTTCAATGGAAAATTTCAAAGAAAACGGTTTCAATGCAGCATTCCAATGACGTACTTTTGTAATCCCATTGGAATTGATTCACCCAAAATAATTCCAATGACACATTTGATTTGGATGCTTTTGTATTCACATTGGTACAGATTCACCGAAAAAAATCCAATGATGCACTTGGGTGCTTCTGTAATGCCATTGCAACAGATTCACCCATAAAATTTTTAATGACGCACTTGAAGCTTTTTTTTTGTAGTAACATGTGTTCCAGTAAATAAGATGCCGGCGAAATTTGTTTTCAAGTTTTATTTATCGATGGCCCCAAATTAATTGTAATACTGATCACCAAAGTATAAATCAAAAGTAATCGTTATTCTTGAGCAAAACAAAATAAAAATTAATTTTAAATTTTTATTTTTGAGTTCGAAAATAAAAATTGAGTTTTATTTCTGAGCAAAATTTTAAAAATCAAAAATAATTGTTATTATTGAACAAAAAAAGTTTTGTTCAAAAATAATTTTTATTTTTGATTTTTTTTGTATATTACTCGTAACTGTTACAGTCTCTGTTTTAATTTGAACAATATTTGTTTATAACGTAATACAAATACAATATGACAATTCTCGTGTTTTTCGACGTTTTTTGGACTTTACCTTTTAAAAGATTTATGTTTTCGATCTGATTTCTTTTGTATTTCATTGAGAATACTTCAGCTAATATAACGTAGCAGGCACATTTCACAAAGTTTTTCGAAATCTGAAATAAAAATTATATACTCTGGTTAATTTCGACGTTCTACAAATAATGGCGTATTTACTTTTCTTCTTAGACATCCTTTTTCAAGGATATTTGACAAAAACGAAAATTTCTGTTTTTACACGCTGCAAAAAAGGGCTCTCCCAAACATAATTTTGCAGGCATTAACATGTATGTTTGGAATTTTATGTAAACATAATATATAATTGCCTGATAAATCTTTTGTAAACAGGGTTGTATTGAGGCTTGAACAGTGTTGTAATGAGCTCTGACTAACATTATAATATCACGGAAACATTTTAATGTTGCCCTTAAAATGGTGTATGTTCTAATGGAAACATAATAATTACTACATCCAAATAAAATAAATATTTGAACCGAAACATAAATATGTTCAAATTAAAACATGATTTTGAACGACCTGAATATAAATTTGTTTCCAGTGAAACATTTCAGTTCAAAAAGTAGTATGTTTGCATAGAAACATATTTAAATATTTTTGGAAAGACATCCTGAAAATAAAATAAAAATAAAATGTTTTTTTTTATTAATTTTTATTAAAAATCTTTAAACATGCATAGTGGGAATTTATAATAATAGAATTCATATACACATTTTTAAATGCATAAATAAATAATTCGTTTAAACAAGTACAAGTGACAGCATCAATGAATGCACAATTGCACCAGCAGACGCTAAACCAGACGATCCAAGCTCGCTTTATATTTGGTACAGTTACAGTTGATCTCAGAACAGCACATAGCGTAGGCAAGGAATTCACGGAGGCTTTTGTAAAAAAACATGCCAATTCTGTTTGAAAATCGAAACACTGATTTTTATTTGTGGTTTTTTCACATTAGTATCAGAAATTTTATACTGCATTAAAATTTTATGTTGGTATTGTAACATATGTATGGTGAATTTGACAGATAATATAATAATGTTTACACGTGAGCAAAAATAAATTCAATTTTGAATATAATTTAATTACACTTCATTCCTAATACATGTATGACAAATTCGTATTACTTTTTAATTACATTCAAACATATTCAAACAAATATTTTCTATCCGTGTAGGCATGATTTTGCATGGTAGGTGTTAGGTGGAAAGTCACATTCATATTTCTTGTATCTAAAATTTACATAAATGCTCACACATTTAGTATTGGTATTAATTTTAAAAGTACTTATCATGGTTCTCGAGATATATGTAATCAAGTAGCAAATTTTGGGATAAAAAAAAACATTTTTGGGTATTTATTTCTTGAAATCCAGGTGAACACCATTATTGTACTTTAAGTTTTAGCTTAGCAAATTATATCAGTTTTAAACTGCATTATAATATTAATTAGTCTGTGTTTATTTTGGATCCAAAATCTATAAGCTTAACCAAACAAAAGCATGCCTTAAAACGCAGCGTTTGTCGTTTATCCTTGAAACAGAACGTCTAGGGAAAAACTGCATGGTGTCACAGTAAAAGATGGTGTCACAGTAAAATAATACTGCCTATTCGTGATAAACAATATTGTTATAATACAAATCTATATCTTTTGAAATAAAAAAAATATGTACTATCTTTAAACAACCTAATTTTCTATATTTGACTGACAATATCCTTAAAACAGGACGTGCACGCAAAAAATTGAATATGCAAATGTTTTTAGAATGTCGAAATCCATAAGAATATATAACTTTTATTTCAGCTTTTTTTGTGAAATGTGCATGCAACGTAATAAACAAAATACAAAATTTATTGTTTTTTTTATTATTCTGTTTAATGGGTGGATCAGAGGCAATTTTGTTAGTTGAGGACCCCACATTATTTTTTATGGGGAATATTTATGGGGAATATACCTCCTGAAGAGAGTATAATAGTTTTTTCAAAAGTTCACGCGGTATGTCAAAATTTGTAATTAGTAGGGTTAAAATTCGAAAAAACAAGAGTTATGAAAAAGCGTTTGATGGTGCCAAAGTAAAAAAAATGCGCTTGTTCATGATAAACATCATTGCTGAAGAAATCAAACCTGTATCTTTTGATATTAAATCATTTTTTTGTACTGTCTTTAAACACCCTAATGTTTCATATTTGTCCCCAAATTGTGAGGAACCCAGAGCTGTAGGGCGATTCTGTAACTTATTAACGACAAAAATCGATATTCTTCACTTACTTCACTTAATCAATAAATATTTTATAAATAAATAATTCTTTAGAATTTTGAACAAATATGGCGTTACCGACCTATATCTTTGACGGCTTACATTAAAAGTGAAACACGCGAACGGATTTATATTACATAAGGGCCTATGAGCTTATATTCCCAGTAGTAAATAGAATGAGTAAAAAGCAATTCTAGAATTTATTATATACAGCCAGAGCCCCTTTCCGACTCGATACTTTCCTAATGAAACGGTTTTAATGCAATGAGTTCCACTCTTGTTTCTCGCAGAAGTGAGTCAAAAAGGGGTTCATAAACAACTTTGTTTAGAGGTTGTTTTAGTTTTAAGAACTAATTTTAGAATATATTCACATAAAGAGATTCTAATAAATTTCAATATGAATGCATTTTTGGAACGCTTCCTACTGTTTATACATAATGGATACACACAGAAAACTGTTTTGTTGCGCTTCCAACTAAATTGCCCTAACGAATTATTCGGTTGCAGAATCTGGCTAATTAAGAGGTTGTACAGACCTCCTACTCAGCACGAATGAGATTGTGCTAACCTCCTAGTCAACAATTATGGATACATGCAGACATAAATAAACGTCAAACATTTTCACATGTCGAAAACAATAGGAAATTCATTAATTAAATTACATTGCGAAATAAATATACAAATATTAATAAAATAATATATTCATTCAATACAAATTGCTCATTAACTAGTGAAATATAATATAAATAAAAAATATGTCTCCAATGGAAATAGTTTTTTTTTTTATTTATTGGTTATGAGGAAATAAAAAAATAAATGCATGTATCTTTTCATAGTTTTTTCAGGGAGCAGGAATTTGTAGATATACTTCTAAATTGTGTGCGCGACAATTTTACTCAATTAAAATATATAAGGTGAATATACATAAATAACTATGTTATAATAAAATTTCAATTGGAGGTTGCCACAACCTCATTCTTACCGACTAGGAGGTTGGCACAACCGAATTAAGGTCCATTCATATCAGACAGCACGTTGCGTATCATGCACGTAGCGTATATGAGAGTGTATCATGCGTTTTGGGTCCGTTCATGCACGTATCGTATCATGCAAAATAATTTTGCAGGGGCCTGCCGCATGCATTGTTGTAGAAATATAAAATATTTACTGCTTTTTCTTGTTTTTATTACAAAATTTTTGATATTGTAGAGATATTGTAGTATTTTTTTTTTTTTTTTTACAAGACTACCCATTCATTTAAACGTCAAAAATTTAAATTAAATAAAATATGTATGAAAGTCTTCGGCGCACAATGTAATCTTTTTCATCTATAAACATGTGCAACAAGATCGGAGCCCAAATTGAATCCAAACGGCAGCATCAACTCGCCATCGAAATGGCGACACATGCAATGGTGGCACACGAAACCCAACGATGCCACTCCAAATGTGCCCATAGCTACTGCGCTGTAGCCAAGATGAAGGTTGAAGTTACATGGATGGGGACAAACGCAATTTTAGTAGGACTGAATGGAAATGGTGGTCTCGCATGATACTGTTCTCCAGCATGGATAAATTGTCAAGAGGTGTCAGCTAGGCGAAGCACACACAGCTTTGTATATGTCTTCAACTCACAATCGTGTGTAATTAATCCATGTATAATTTACAGATTATAATAAATCTAACAAATAAATTAATTTGACGACAAATTTATTTAATTCTAAGTAAATGTACTATAAAAACTCTTGCAAACAGATTCTTGATCGAAATTATGTTGTATTTGTAGAGGCAGCAGCCAAGTTGGCAACAACACTAAATTTGGCGTACACGACCTCTGGCGAGAAAATGAAGCCAGAGCCATGGCTACTTGCCAGGTAGACTTACAAGGAGCCATGGCTACGGTAAAATGGAAATGTTTAACATGTTGAGTAGAGTGGTCTCGGAGGTTCCGATCTGGTTCCGAAGACTGGCGACGGTCTTCAAGATTGGTATATCCAGATGATTTCATTATATGGTGATAGGATGGTGATGTGTTGTGGTGTAATGACACCGGAGATTGCACTTTGATTCCATCAGTTTTTCGGGGATTTCATCGAATATCTCATGTCCGACGGTTTCTCCAACTGAATCTTATTCTCCAATTCAGCATCTGCGTCTCCAAGTCAGCGCCGACAATGAAGCATTATGGATATTCAACGAAAAGTGTACCACTTTAATGAAACATGGCTTCCTGGCTGCTTTGCTCTCTATAACCATCTTGTAGCAATTTGTAGAATCAAAACACATTTGTTATTAAATTATAATTATGTTGACAGTAAACAAAAGTGATGTCGGTTTATGAAAAATGTATAAGTGGTGTTTACATTTTACAACCCTGAGTGCGTTTGCATGATGCTGATATGAACGCCTTTACATGAACGTGCATGATACGCTACGTGCATGATACGCAACGTGCTGTCTGATATGAATGGACCTTTAAGTATTTAATTAAACATAAGTTAAAAATTAATAAGACCGACATCAGATTCTTGATTTATTTAATGTAAAAGTAAATAAAAAAAATCACAAATGCCAATGAAATTTCAAAGCAAAACTAAAAAATTGTTTAGTTATTATTGTTTGCATTGACGAGAAGAAATGTGCGAAGAGATCTATTATTTATTTCCGAACTTCAAAGCACAAAAGCATCCCAATAAATATTTGACCTTGAATTAAATTGGTTTGCAAGTTTAAATCAAGTATTTTTCTCAACATTGCGTAGAGAATAGCGTAGAGAAACGTTATTTAAAAAGTAGTAAAATATAGCATTCTCCATCAAAACGTCTTTTTACTATTCATCCTGTTATTCAAATTATATTCCAATGTACAACTAACTTGAAATCTACACGCATATCGAAGTTGAAGGAAACTTTTTATTCAATTTAAAACTAAGCTATACACTTGTTAATCGTTTGAATTTTACCCTTTATTATAGTTGATATTCACACATTTACCTTAGTACATAAATAGCTTAATGGATGTATGAATTTCATATTAATCTACACATTAAAATTACACTAGTTTGAAACTTGATGTTGATAATAATTCTCATCATTTATCTGTAAGAAAATAATATAAAAGGGAATTTAATAGTAAAATGGGACATGCATGTGAAATGGCAAAAGTATAAAATATTGATAATCATTAGAGCGGATTTCCGATACTCCTTGGTTCGATGTTCATAAATCAATAAAAGACACATACGGGTCTCCGAACACCGTATATCAACCGTGTTGCAACAGAAATACATTTGTTGTAACCTCATGTCATTAAAATGAACGTACCATTTTTTACTGTAACTGAAATGTTAGTCCGCGCAACTGCACGTTCGGTTGTCATGACCTCATGATTGCATTTTTAATTCTGCCAAAATTTGACGTTTGTGCATTTGTTTCGGCAACTGAGTACGTTATAGTATCAACAAAATAAATGACAAACGGCAACCTCATGTCTATCAGCAGTTCGGTTGCCTGTTTCTTGCCAAAAAGTATGGATACATGCGGAAATAAAAAAACGTCAAAAATTTTCACAAGTGGCGAAATATAGGAAATTCATTAATTAAGTGAAAATGCGAAATAAATATATGAATATTAATAAAATAATGAATGAATTCAATACAAATTTAGCTAGTAAAATATAATAAAAATATAAAAATTTGTGACCATATGTGGCATTATAAATAGTTTTTTATTTTGCTTAATTATGATGAAATAAAATATTAAATATGTCTTCATACTGTATTTATTTTTCAGGGACATGAATTAATAGATATATTTTTTGAAATTGTGTGCGTGACATATTTACACACACAGAAATATACTGTCGTTTTTGGCTGTTTTTCGACACTTTCTACTGTTGAAATGGAGCCGTCAGTAAGTTACTGTCAAATTGCTGTTGTTTCGACAGTAGAAAGTGTCGGTTAGCATAAGTGTCAAATTTATAGATAAATATAGCTACTGTTGATTCGACAGTTGCTTCTGTCGACTCATAATTGACAAACGGTTACTGTCGTTTTGACAGTTCCTACTTTGTTAGTACAAAGGTTAATTTAAACAATGTATTTAAAAATTTAAAAACAAAACCACAAAAATAAATAAAACAGTAGTATTTTATTTAATTTTAAAGATATGGATTGGACTTTTAAAGAAATGTGATATATCGGATGATGGTAGCAACATCAAGATATTAGACCGCACCCATAGAAAATCATGCATACCAGTCAAACTGACTTCATTGAAATCAAAAATTGGCAATAGATATTCAAATTTACAATATTTAAAGATATACTCTACCACCTGTCAAACACTTTCAACATTTAACATGGCAATGATTTCTTTTTACTGAAAACTAAAGCCAAATGGATCTTACGTATATCACAGAATGTACACGCACGGAAAAAATACAAAATAAAATAAGACCCCAAAAACTCAATCGTCCGGATGATATCCTAAATAGGCACACATTTTCCATCAGAAACATCTCGACTCGCAGATCATCGTTACGCCACTATCGACGAATTACCGATTCAACAGATCTCAGCATTCAAAACATGAACGTTGAAATTAGAAGATTTATTGACAAATTCCATCCAGGAAACATCAGCAGAATCCAAAAATCTGGAGAATATATAAATTATTAATATAGGCGTCTCTTTAGTCACAAACATGTGGTATTCCTGCACCATAACTTGAACCACATATATAAAACCAAAACCACGCAAAACGTGGACAACACTGTCCTAATTTCGATCAGGACTTTAGAAATAACATCGTCATTTAACGTTTCAAATTTCCTCAATCTAAAAACGAATTATAAATTAAATGAACAAAAATAAATTAACATACGCACACCTTCAGCTGCAGTGTTCACTTCACGAGTTGCGAGCAATAATAAGCATGCGGTAGCTATAGCGGTTCCGTGTTCCTTAAAGCAGCGTTTTATTGATAGATAGCGATAAAAAACACATTTCTTTAGAATTTTTTTTTCAATAATTGTCAAAAATTAAAATTTCTTCGTTAAATTTTTAAAAGTGACAATTTGAACAACAAAAAAACAAGTACAAGTGTCGATTGTTTCAAAATAAATTAACAGTTGGAAACTGTCGAGTCTTAATAGTATATTTCTGTCTGTGTACGCATCAAAAATACATATAGAAAACTTTACATAAATAAGTTTTATATATAAAAAAATGTCTTAAAATAAAATTTCAATTGGAGGTTTCGGCATGCTTGCTGACTTGGAGGTTAGCACAATGTCATTCTTGCTGACTAGGAGGTTGGTATAACCTCCTAATCAGCAAGTTTGTGAAATAGTCTAAAAATATTATATATTATATTATTACAATATGAACAAAAATAAATTTTAATCGATTATAATTTAATTACACCGAAAAAATTACTGTAGTATATTATAGTACATTTATGTCTTCGTTTTGAAAAAAAATGCAATTCTACTACATTTTGATCGTTTTTTAATACATTTGTATTAATTTGTCTGGATTTTACTACACAATGTATTAGAAATTCGTTTTCTACATATTGCAGAAAATGTAGTTTGTACTTGTTTTCTGTAGTTTTTATTTTTGAAATACTTGTACTACATAATACATAAAATGTATTATACAATTATTTTGTGTATTATAGTTTAATATTAAATTATAAATTATTTACATATTTTTATAAATTCTTCTATAAATTATATTCTATAAATTTACTATAAATTCCCCTGTATACAAAAATATGTATCACTTAAAGTTAATTGTTTATATAAAATCTTAAAATTAACAGCCCTATTAAAATGTCTCTAAATATGAAAGCATAATTTACTTTCAAAAACAGCTAAGTTTTCTTTATATTTTTAAAACCAAATGTTTAGCGTTACCAATAATAAAAAAATAATTTTCAATTTAAAAGAATATTCGAATGTATATGGAAGACTTGTCAAAAAGCCACTAATTGGTTAAAGCTGTACACCGAAAAAATTACTGTAGCAAATTATACACATTTTATGTCTTTGTTTTTATTTGTCTTATTTTTTACTGCACCATGTATTGAACATTCGTTCTCTACATATTGCACAAACTGTACTGATGTTTTGTTTTTTGCTTTCATTGAATTCGTGTGGGATCACTGACGAACGAATTACGAAAGGTTGTCCCTCGTGAAGGTATAAACGAATTCTTTGGTTTCATATTGCAGAAACTGGTTTTTTGTTGTTGTTGTTTTTTTTGCACACGACGAATGACTGCGAAAGAGGTATATAAACAAACCAAAACTGTCCGTAGCATCTGACGTTCGCTCTCTCATTTTTGATCGCCGCCTGTATTCGGTTCAGGCAGTAATAGTTGATATGACATCTTTATGGTTTTACCATGGCATGGTTTTACCATCGCATGGTTTTACCATAGCATATTATTCTTATGTGTTTTAACCGAAAAGAAACACTTAAGTTCTTGCTATTCCTTTGAGTCGTCAGAACTAATGATACTTAGGGGTGCTTCCATCTTATGATCAGGAAAATATTTGTTTTATTTATATTTTTATTTATTTTTTTAATTATTTATGTGTAGATTTTGTTTATGGTTGTGGGTAACAATCTTTAGTTGTATTTGTACTATACAACTAAATAGTTTTCAGATTTATAATTCTATTTTTTTAAAAATATATTAATATTCATATATATAATTTTTCGAATTAATAAAAATACATATGTTATTTAATTAATTACCACAACAAAGTACAATAACTACATCTTATTGTAAAATTACAAAACTGTCCGTAGCATCTGACCGAACCGTCTTAATGAGAGAAGACTATAGAGCTGGCAACTAAATTTACCGCAGAATATTTTTGGTTTTAAAACTCTGCAGTGCAGATGAGTAGTTTGCTGATGTGGCGCGCCATGACGTTAGCATTGAGACAGCAAATTTTTGTTCTTTTCAATGTTCGCTCTCTCATTTTTGATCGCCGCCTGTATTCGGTTCAGGCAGTAATAGTTGATATGACATCTTTATGGTTTTACCATGGCATGGTTTTACCATCGCATGGTTTTACCATAGCATATTATTCTTATGTGTTTTAACCGAAAAGAAACACTTAAGTTCTTGCTATTCCTTTGAGTCGTCAGAACTAATGATACTTAGGGGTGCTTCCATCTTATGATCAGGAAAATATTTGTTTTATTTATATTTTTATTTATTTATTTAATTATTTATGTGTAGATTTTGTTTATGGTTGTGGGTAACAATCTTTAGTTGTATTTGTACTATACAACTAAATAGTTTTCAGATTTATAATTCTATTTTTGATATTTAAAAAATATATTAATATTCATATATATAATTTTTCGAATTAATAAAAATACATATGTTATTTAATTAATTACCACAACAAAGTACAATAACTACATCTTATTGTAAAATTAAAGGCATATGTAGTAATTTCTCTACATATTTCTGGACACAAAAACAAAATGTAGGTTTTTTAAAACATATGTACTGAAATTTTATATAGAAAAGCTGTTAAATTATGTAGTAATTTTCATACAAAAACAACTACATCAGTTTAGTAAAAATAAATACATATGCTTTTGGACGTAAATCAAATACATATGTATTATTTATTTTAAAGACATTTTTAGTTATTTTTTATGCAGTATTTCATATGCTAATTTCAAAACAATCTTCCCAGATAGCAAAATGCTCGCATTGTGCCCGCACTGTGAGCGCACGCCTGATAAAAAAGGCGCACGCGTGCGCGCACAGAGTAGCAATCGTGTGTCATCAATTGAGACTCAATGCGAGGCATTTGTGAGTCGCATTTGAGCATGAAATCAGTAGCATGAGACACATATGTGCCTCAATATAGTCGCACGAGTGCGAGCAAAATGTATGAGGTGCATATGAGCCTCATATTGTTCGCACGAATACTGAAAAAAATAGTATGTGCCGCATTTGAGACTCATTATAGTCGCAAGAGTGCGAGTAAAATCTGTGACGTGCATATGAGCCTCATATAGCTCGCACGAGTGCGACTAAAACGAAATAACAAAAATAGAATAACCAAAGCAAACAAAATTTTGGTTGACATTTTTATTTTTTTTATTAATTTCATATTTTAATATCACAAAATTATTTTAAATTTTGTGATATTAAAATATGGACATTTTATTACTAAGACAACGAGCAGCGTTTCACTAAGGCTATTGCACCAAGCTATTGCATTGTAAAGCAGCGATGGCGGCAGCTTCTGATTATGAAGATGTCGATAATGTTGGGGACAATGATGAGCTCCGTATGGTGAATTGACGATGCTGTTGTTGCTTAATCGTGCGACTAGCGATTGGTTCCGAATTGATTGAAATTTTGTTGTTTGTGGTGAAATAGGTGCACCCTCATTACTCAACATTATGGTTGTTGTTGTTGGCTTTGGTCGGACATGGTGGTGGTGGCGGCAATAGATTTGCGTATTTTTCTCTAAATTGAAAAATGCATAAACTGTCTTTACTGTTATATAGTTGGCTGACTATTTTAGCTCCAATATTTTGTGCTTCTGTAAAATAAATTTTAACAAATTTAGGTGATAACATTTAATTTACATGAAGACACCGCCACCCTCAGCTCATCTTAAAGGTACGATTTGCAGCGTCTACCGCTTTCATAATGTTAGTCTCAGTTTGCAGGAAATATTATAGCACAAAATTAAATGTTTACAATTTTATTGTTTATATGTTTTATTGTTTATCAATGAAAATTTGATAAAATCTACCTTTCAAATTTTGCTTAATACTCGCACGAATGCGAGTTTTGTGATTTACTACTATTTCAATTCGTTTGGAAAAAAAATTAATTCGTTTGTTTAGAATTTTGCAAGTAAAATCGGATTCGATCGAAAACTGGAACATACCTCTATATTCCAATCATGTGTGAGATCATAATTTGACTTAAACACAATCTATTAAATACGATATCTAGATCTAGATAAATTCCTTTAACAATTTTTCAATGTATCTGATGTTTTCTTTTTTAAAAAAGTATACATTTTTACTTAATGTAAGACCTTTAAATTTGACATGACTCTTAATAGTTGAAAAATATTTATTTCAATATTTTAAAGATTGCGATTATTGGAAATTTAAAATTTCGAAACGAAAAATATCAATGACAACGTTTATGCCGTATGAATTTAGTCCAAGCTAACGAGCTATTTGAACTTGTTTTTAATGGAAAATGATATCTGTCTGGATAAACATTTGACAGATGCTGCAATTTACTTTATAATTCATCACATAAACGAAGCCAATGACAAAAATGTAGTAAAAAAATTATCAAAATAAAAATAAAATAATTCGAAAATAATATATATTTACAATTGCACATTTGTTTATACAGGTCTTTAAATGATAACATTTAATTTTCGAAATAGTTTGCTCTTATTCAAAATATTTTTATCTGCATAAATTACTCATTTTCCGTACCTTTTTAAACCATGTTTAATATAATTCATTTCTGTAATATGATCCATTTTTTCAGTCACTTTATAGTCAACATTTCACATATTTTTAAAATTTCATATTAACTGAGTACTAATTGTCTATATATCTGTCTGTAAAGTTTAATGAAATTCGGACATTTTGATTTGGAACTATTGACTTTTGAAATATTTATTTAAGCTAAGTTTAAATTGTCACTGAAAAACTGGACCTTAATTAATATATATAGCACCACTTGGTAATATCAAATAATTTTTCTCAATTTATAATGGCTGATAAATGTCATTAAAATTAGAGTAATTTAGAAATAAAAAAACATATTACTACGGATTATTTCGATTTTTATTAAAAATGTAGTAAAAACACCATTTATTCTCAGTGTGCGGGGAATTTTATAGTCAATTATATAATAATAATAGTTTGGCGCTACAGTCCTGTACAGAACTTCGGCCGAGCTCTCTCAATTGGGGAATATTATTATATATATTAAAAAATGTATTTCGAAAATGAATTTTGTTCCTTCTAATTCAGATTTTTTTACTTTACATCACATGATATTGTGTCCTTTTTGCTCTAAAAGAAAATATATTGTTACGACAAGAGTAAAAGAGACAATTCAGCCTACTGTAGCAATGCGTTAGAAAGAGACGGAAGTTAATTCAACGCACTTAGGCTGTGTGCGAGAAAGAGATGGAAGGATCAGCGCATTAAAAAACATGAGTGCGAATGAGATGCAAATAGCATTCTTGATAAGTGTAGAACGTTCTCAAAACATGTCGAAACGTGTCGAACTGATGCATTCAGTATATAAGGCAGGATTGCCACTGAAAAATGATGTTGCTTCCCAAATTAAAAAAAAAGTTACCAATTCGAAAAAAAAACTTAAAAAAACTAAGAAAAATGCAGTAAAATTTTGCTTCATTCACCATTAATTTGAAATGGACCATTTCAAATTAATGGTGAAAAACACAGTAAACCATGGATTTTTGAAAACCTTGGTACAACATACTTATAAGTGGCTATTTTTATTAATATTTTAAAAGTCCATTCGTCAAAATAACCTGAAAGTAGTCCACAATAGCATTTTGAAGAATACCTCAATCAAAATATTATTTAATCAAGGATACTGAAATCCTGACACCAATTATTAAAAAAAATTGCATTATTTATCATCAGCTTCACTAATATTGTAAACTGACCATTAATTATCATTTTTCTACTGATTAACACACTCTTTTAAGGATTTCTCATACAAAAAAGTTTAGTTTTTATAACTTAATCTTTGTTTTTATTATCCTTGATGCACATATAGGATAAATGTTTCAATTCAATTGTAGGGAATTGCAACGACAGTGTTTGGTTACTTTTGATACCATCATTTTGTTTTTGTAGACTTTTCAACTTCTTTAAAATGAAAAAAGTTCAAGAGAAAATTGCGTATTCTTTTGCTTCATCACAACTATTTTAACATTGTTCAAATTTAATCTTCGATCAAAAGCATTATTTGGTTTCTTCTACTATCAAAAAATAAGCTAACATTACGCAAATGATCATTAAAACCTCATAATCTGTTGTCGAATTAGAACAGACTTAAATGTGACTTTGAACAAATTTATAAATTCCCAAACCCTTTGAATTTAAATTCAACCAATGTCATTTCACAAGTTAAAATTAAATTTTTGATCAATTTCACTAATGTCAAACATGAAATAAAAACGTAATGGGCGTCATGGACAAGAATATCAAGGATAATATAAACAAGAGATAAAAAAATGTAACTTCTTTTAATTTGAAAACCTTTCTAAAGTGTGTTAAACGCGAGATAATATGCTTGTTAGTGCTCAGTTAATAGTAAAGCTGATGACAAATAATACTTTATTTTTAAAATTAATGCAGGCAGGATTTCAGTATCCTTGTTAAAAAAATATTTTGATTGAGGATTCTTTAAAATACTATCGTGAACTACTTTAAAGTTATTTTAAAATAAATTTGTTGTACTAAAGTTTTCAAAAATCCATGGTTTCCAGTATTTGTCATCATTAATTTGAACTGGCCTTATTCAAGTCGAGCAAAATTTTACTCTCTTCTGAGTTTTTTTAATTAAAGTAATCTCAAAATCTACATGCATTTCGGATTTTAATTTTTGGGATGGGGGCAGACGCATAAAATAGCAATCTTTCAAACTTTTTTTTTGATGCATTATGAATAGAGCGAGATATGAGCCAAAATTTAACGGTAAAAAACTGGCCTTATTCATGTGGCGCGCAGTGTATATATGCATATATTAGTTATTTTACATACAGAACTATGTGTTAACGATAACAAATTGAATACAAAATTTTCTAATTTCTAAAAACAAATTTCACCTAGACCAGGCATTTGGCATCACGGGCCGCATTGGTAACTCAAAAGAGGAGGCGGGCCGCAATTGTGTACCATCCAAAAAAATCAGTATTTTTTTACATTTGGTTCTTCTGTTGTAAAATAAAATATAATGTTAAGATAAAAAAATTTTGCATTGAGTCTCGTTAAAAGCGCCGCAAGCGTTTTTTTTTATTTTTGATTTTTGTCTGTTTGAAATATATCGAAAAAATGTTCGAACTTCTTTGATCCTGCCAAAAATGTTGTCCGGGGTATATACAATGGAGTATATTTCTAACACAATATTGCGTGACAGTTTTCTTTAAGAAAAAATTGGCAAATTTTTTGCAGTAAAAGTAAGCTTGTGCAGCAGTGCAGCGATCAAATCGTAAGAATTGGAGTCAAGTTAGGTGTTGTAGTTGTTCAGTTTTGTTCATTGTCCCTGGAGGCGCAAAGTGGCGGATGCATATTGCAGATCCAGCTGGCTGAATAATTAAGGGGCAAATAATTAAGTTCCATGTTCGAAGTTTTAATCTTGAACATTTGAAACTGCGACGGTTGTTGTCGCCCAACTCCACCGTAAACCCTCCAAAAAATCTCCATTTTTATACATATATATATACCTATATATTTATCGTCTGCACATCGTGCTAGACGCATCGCGGGAAACATTAAATAGACGCCTCACATACCCGAGAGCTCAGCCACCATTTTGGCTTAATTTTGGCATCAATGTTGGCCATTTTTAAAATAAATTTTAATCGTTTTTAATAATTTTTGTTCAAATTTTATAAAAACGCAACGCGGGAATATTAATAAACGCGGCGTACATTGGCACGTCCGCGCAGCGAGGAACCAATGCCCCAGCAGTTTTTATGTTGTATTGTCTTTAGTTTTAATTTTATATTACATTATATTTTTATATTATATTTTTAAATTACATTTTTAAATAATAATTATTTTACAGCAAACATCTTTAGCGTGTGTAAGTTTGTAAGAGGTCTCAAAGTGTCCCATTTTTTCGCGTGTCCCTTAAAGAGAGCTGTTTTTAGGTGTTTTTAGTTTTAATTGTTTCGCGTCCCCAGAAATTATGGGAGAATTTAATATGTTTGCATTTTTTAGGTATTCGTTATTTTTAATTTCTATTTTTGTTTAATTAAATGTTTTTAAATTCACATATTTTTATTTTATTTTATTAAATTAATTTAGTTTTGTTCAATTTAAATGTTTCTTTAATAATTTTTGGTTTAATGTATTAGTTTTAATTGTTGTTTAATTAAATATGTTTATAATTATAAAATTTTTTGCTTTTGTTTATTTTTGATTTTTAGTATAAATCATGTTGGCCTAAACGTTTAAATGTGCGTGACTATTGGGATCGAACCATAGGGAATTGTGAGATGTAGTCTTGTCAAGTGTTTAGTGTCAGGTTTTAATAGGGGGTTACCAATTTATGGGCATAGATAATCCTAATCGCCCCTGTGTTCGTCAGTTTTTGTTTGTGTAATTACCGCGTTTTCGTTTCGTCACAACATATGTTTTTTTGATAGGGTTTTGTTTAGTTTGTTTGGAGTTTTGTTAGTTTCTGTTTAGTTTTGACGGCATGACATTTCTGTCTAGTGCGTGTAACCCCAGTGGATGAGCAGAGACTCACCCCATGTCCGACGAGCTGTAGTCGGCAAGTCCGCGAGCAAGCTACCCGCTCCTCTCCACTGGGTTTCCTTTTCATTTCCTACCTCTTTCTCTACTTTTTATCTGTCTCTATTTTTCCCTTTTTCCTATCCCCCTACTAGACAGCACGCTCGCACTAACAACTAGAGACAATATTATAAAACAGATCTAAAATCATCCAAAATTGTTGCAACTTTTTATATCCGCAAAATCGTACGATATCGAATTAGTTCTTGTACCAATATCAAAGGCCAAATCGTACTAAAACTGCAAAAATAATTCAAAGTGACATATCGCCATTTTTTTTTTCGAAACGATAATAAAAACGATTCTGGATTAATATTGCATCAAAGAGTTCAAATATATAGAGATACATTTCAAAAACATTGCGATGTGGAAAATGTATAAATATCCTAACATAAATTGGATATTTATTGTCTTAACGTGCTCAAGGTCCAGTCGGTACAAATTGGGTGTTTTGTACCAACAAATAAAACAACAAACAATTGGCAAAATGCATTGAGTGGCAGATCGTACAGCTGTTTCAGAGGCAGCCAAGCCCCTTCATCAGCGATCTTTCTCTGCAGATTCTACATTTCAAGTCGCCTAAGTTTTCCTTCTCCAATAAACACAATAAGAATTATGTGCATTGAAGAACGAACCAAAAGCAAAAATGTAAAAACTGCATCAACTCAAGATTTTGCCAAAGTTGTTGTTGCGTGCAGCAACCGACTGGACCTTGAGCACGTTAAGACAATATCTTAAAATTATTGATTATTTTTTTTGAAACTTTGGACCACTGTATCTCTGGAGAGGGTGACTTTTGAACTCTGGTAGATTTGGTGTGGAATGTCTCTAATACAAAAAGTTGTAGTTACTAAAAAAAAATTTTAAAATGAATCCAATTCCAATTTGTACAATGTAAGACTCTTGTCTGCAAATTTTTGATTCTTGTTTTATTCTGATTTGCGCCTTTGTTTGATACTGGAGCTGATTCCGAAAATTGTTTTGTTAAATACTGTCCAGTTTTTAAGATTTTTAAGATTTAATTATTGTTCCCTCCTTTTATTTTTAATAGTCGAACCAAAAAACAATAATGTAATTTTCTCTTCGGTGTTAGATGTACAAAATAATGCGCTACCATACATTTTTTATAAATGCCGGTAAAATATAGCTTAAAATTTTATGAATATAAAACAATATTACTTGATGAAAAAAGGTAAACATTATTGTTATGCCATTTGTGCAACGTCATTTATAATATTTAAAATGAAAATTAGGAAATAAATTAAGACTCTATATTAAAAACTCGTCAATTTCTTATTATTAAATTTTGGAAAATACAAAAATATGGATTTTTTTTTAATAAATTAATAATTTTTAACCAAGATTAGTAATGTAATTTAATATCATTTTAACGCCTGAAAATAAAATATTTTTAACATTTCAATTCTTAAAAATATATTTTTTTATATTATTTCGCGGGCCGCAGAGAAATGTTGGCGGGCCGCGTGTTTGACATACCTGACCTAGACCATTTTTATAGGTGTGCACTTTATACCAAAACATAGATATATCTTCTCTTAGTTCCGTTTTGGACAAGCGTAACAACTTCCACTGAGTTATTATTTCCTCGGTGTCACTTTCTTCTCCAAATATGAAAATGTGTCTAATAAAGGTTATTAAGCATAATTCAGAAGAACTCAAAACTTTGTTTAGTGTAATGACAGACAAATTGTTAATATCTCCTCTTGAAAAATCAAATATTTTTTTGATTTGAGTCAAGAGTTCTTTATAAAAAGTATCAACCATCAACATAGCAAAATATTACCAAACGAAAAAAAAAAATATAATCTAACCAAACCAAAAAAAAAGTAACCAAATTGGTTATAAATTACGAAAGTGGCAACCCTGATATAAGGGCGACGCATCTGAGGTGCACCACTTCAGTAGTTATTGGAAAGTGGTCGAGTTAGTCTCGTGTGAGAATAATGTACAGATTAAGTGTAGTAATACAGCAATTGTTATAAGTGATAATTAGTAAAGTTGTTAATGTAAATAAATAAAGTTATTTGTTGTAATTTAAACCAAACATAAGAGTGTTTTTATTTTGTACACAATCCAGAGATACGAACTTGTAGATCAGTTTTCCGTAGACTGAATTGCCGTAACAATATATGAAAAATTGAGCACTTTTTTAATTATTCACTATCTGCGTATGGATTTAATAATATCCTCATACTTAGTTTTATTGATATTACCTAACGTTATTATATTTTATAAGGAAATCCTCGTGTTTTTCCATAAAATTTGGACTTTGATTTTTTTTGTCTAATTTATTTTGTATTTCATCGAGAATACTTCGCATATATTTACAAGTAAACCTAATGAAATTCGTGTGAATCTGACCAAAGTTATATCAAGTCAAATATAAAAAATATAAATTTTAAGGTGCACTTATTTTTTTTTGTAAAACACCGCATAACATGGTAAGATTGCGAATAATTTGTTCTGTTGTGCTGTGTAATTGCATTATTAATACAAAATATTTATTTATATCCGCAGATGGAGAATGTTATACTGGTGTACTGAAATTGTACATAACATATTTAATTGATTTACTTACTTCAATAATTTGCTTAATAATTTTTCATATAAACCAAAACATTCGCAAATATGCGGATTTCAAAAATCCCTGCAATAAATAATAGTTACACCTTAAAATTTATATTTTTTGCGTTTGACTGGACATTACCTTGGTCAGATCAATCTGAATTGTATGTGGTCCATTTCATAATATTAACTAAGTATTCTCAATGGAACACAAAATAAATGAGATCGAAAATACAAATCTGTAAAAAGTTGAAGTAGAAAATATGTAGAAAACACGAGAATTGTCATATATTTGTTTTACGTAATAACTCAAAAACTTCAGTCAATACGAAAAAACTGAGTATGAGGTCATGATTAGAGTTTAGTCCATTAAAGAGTATACTAAAATCGTGGATTAATAAAAAATGATTCCATCTGTTATTTTTGTAATTTGGCGCTAAAATTATAAATAACGTAGGCCGAGTCCGCACTAAGAAAACAAAGATATTTACCAGATATATCACAGCCTTAAATATCAAGTTATTTACAAATTATTTAGATCGTCTTTGAGACAACCATCTTTCAAACATCCGTCAAATACGATTAATATTGCATCTTTTAAATTTACGATTACGTCCCTGAAGTGTAGCGGACTAGTTGAATACTAGTATTGGTCTAGTTCTCCGTAGACACTCAACTAGCCCGAATTCGACCCCATTTTCATACAATGAACTGTAATTTTTTCAATGCTCATGTCCTACGATGTGTCAATTGTCCCCTCTTGCATTACATTTAAGTAGTTTTTAAAGTAGCTTCTTGTAACCAGTCTATAGACTAATTTTTTACAGTCAGTCTATAAACTAGTTTCTTTAATCCCTCTCTAAACTGGTTAATATTTAACAGTTGAAACACTATAGCTGTAAGCTATTCGACTACAATTGACATAGTCAAGCGCATCAAAATCTATGTTTTCGCTGCCTAGTTCATGTGGACCGAATGGATGAAATTGCTCCAGTCAAGAAGGCTTGTAAAATGAGACTTTATGGTGGACAGCGTAGGAGAGAGCGATTGGCTCGTCTTGTTATCAGCAGCCAAGCTACGGTTTTAAAGGTTTTTAAAATACGTTATTTGTTAAATTGTACAAGTCCATGGCGGAAAGAAATAAAACAAATCGCACGATGGAACCCAAAATATAGTTCAAAAGAATAGATAAATTAAATATAATTTGTATTTCATAATTTATTTTGTTTTTGACAATTTTGACACGTTCCTCTACGAACAAAATTTTGAACTGTTTTTCTCTGCATCCATTTTAACTAGCTACCAAACTAGAAACATGGTTACTAATATGAATACTACATATATATGCAACTAGTTTAGATTTCACTGCAGGGGTATAACAACCATCCATAAATCAAATCCTACAAATAGGAAGATAGTTGATGAATATTTGGAAAAGAATTCGCGGAGTAATTTTTATTGAATTAAAATAAAATCAATCAAATGTATTTTATTTATTCTAAAATTAAAACAGTATCATGGTGGTCATCGCCATCGTCTTTATAAATCCTTCGAAGTTAAAATTGTACAACGACTTGAGACTTCTTCGGGTTTTGGATTAAAAAAGTTGGCAAAAATTATGATTTTCATGTGGATGAAGTGAATTCGATCAATTTTGAAGAAGATACGCCCACTTATTCGCTAAAAAAATATCTGCAAGTACTTTAGAGTTTGACATATGTTATGTACATCATTTAAACGGTGTATAAGAGTACCTGGTGGTAATACCTAATTCAAAAGTAATAATCAGTGGAATTTTAAGATGTCACGCCTACTTTAATACTAACTAGTTTTTTTTGTATAGTCTGTATAAATATGTTTTATGAGTTTGGTTGATTATTTTATTAATTATTAAATAACAGTTGTTGATATAGTTATTATTTGTTTTTAATAAATAATTGATTAAATGGACAAACAAATTATATAAAAATAAGACTCATTCTATTCATCAGAATCAATTTGGGTATATTGTTCAGATTACTTTATTTTAATCTTTAGTGCAATATGGAATATCATCCAAAGGATCAAAAAACATAGGATGGTCACTCCCATTTTAAAACATATGATAATGTATAAATCTGACTTAATGTTTTTAAATTTTATGAATTTATCTTCAAATTTAACGAGATATCTGTTCCTAAATAATCAAACCAATATTTGTTGTACAGGAGATGACAGTGTATATCCCATTAAATAGCTATGCCTTACATATGGTCTAAAACACATTTCTACCAAATTTCATTCAAATCGATTTAGTGCTTTTTGAGTTATTGCTAAAAATATGGAAATAAAACATCTTCATTAAAACTCAATTAAATTAAAATGGCAGACCAAAGCGGAACCATTCATTATTTATATTTAAAACTTAATGCATTTGTCTTTCAATTAATACTAAAACTAGAAGGATGATTTTTCTATACTCTAAAACAAAATCAATTTTTAAATATTGCATTAAAATTTGTTTTATTTTTTTAAACCAATATTTTTAAGACGTCTTTAAAGCAGTAACACATATTAGCTGTGTTCCCGAGGCAGTTAACCCAGATCTATTTCACGGGAACGCCATCGGTTCTATTTTGAGAAACTTAGCATTACTTTTTCTCAACCAGCCTTTCTGACATTTCCATGACATTTAGACAAATTTAACTTAAAATTAGAGACCTAACCATAATATGCATGTGCAAGCATCGCTCTTATAGAAATTGAACGAAAAGTTTTCGCAAGTTGTGTCAATTTCTTAAGCAGCCCATAATATGAATACCCAGCAAACCAAACGATATTTTTACGATATCGAAACGATATCATTTATAGGATCAAATTGTCGTTTTCGATAATCTATAATGATACGAAAACGATAGGGTTTTCGATAAAAACGAACCTGTCTAAAACGATATCGTTGTTTTTGTCGTTATAGACATCGAGATGATATCATAAATGGATTTATTTTCGATAAACAAATTTTATTTGTTCAGAAAATTTTATTTTTTTTACATAATATATAAAAAACATGTAATTAAATTTTCAAATACTTTAAGTTTTATATCTAAAATTTATCATTATTATATCGAAATTAAAAATTATCGTCAAATGGTTTGTAGGGTAAACGAGAAAAAAAATGAAATCAAATAGATGGCATTTTTTTTTTGTTTTGATATCATATTTTTAATTGTAAGTTTTATTTTTATTTTTTTTATTGAAATAAAAATAAAAAAGAATTCACAATATAAATATTAAATGACATATTTTCCGTACGGAATGTACGATTTGTTTCGTTCTTTGCATAAGCTAGCTGAAGTTAACGAAACTTGACGAAACTCTCTCATATTCATATTATGGGTTGCTACATACATTTTCTATGTGTTCGCACAGTTCCATGTGCCGACTTCTGTTGGCATATGCAAACTATGGTTGGGAATTAGTTTGAGTAAAAATTTAGGTAAAAACGTAATTTACATAAATCCAGTCCAATAATTACAGTGGTGCATGTTCCATCCAAAAATGCGACTGTGCTCATTTGAATAGATGGCCTACGAGCAATTCATAGTGGATAACAACACGTCGTGTAATACTTTTCACGCGAATATAAAAAAATGAATGAAAAATTATGCCGTTTAACCGCCTATTTTTTTCCCATCCTACGCCCAAGCGCCCTTAGCCAGGAAAATTTAATTTGATGTTCATCCTCATAAATTATAAAAAAAACGTGTATTCGATTTCTGAAGAGTTTCAGAAGCCCGTCGGGGTTCCTTGGGCTCATTTAGAAAAGCGCGGTCAGTTGTTCGTACTTTTGTAGTGGCCTTTTGTAGTGGCCGGTAAACTGCAGTTCTGCCCGAATGCTCCATATCCGCTATCATTTAAGGTATCTCAAGATGTAACATTTTTTTGAGCTGAGATTGATTTTCAAAGTAAACTCTGAAAAGAAATATTTTCCATCACGTGTTGATAATTTCATCCCATCATTTTTACCATTAAAAAATATTTGAGTTGACACTTTTTTACACCATTGGATTTACTTAATTGTAGATAAATCAAGCGTAAGGAAAAAGTACACCATTTTCCTTTTTACAGTAGTCAAAATAAGCCATCAGTTTTGTATCAAATGTCCAATAACTCAGGATGTTTGCTATCAATAAACTGTAAATATCTCAATGTTCATTGCTGATGTGGCAAACATCTCGTAGCTATCTGCATATATGTCATATATTAATAGTTTTGCTGCAAATTTATTGAAACTGCGATGTTTAAATATTTGCTACAAGGCATAAATTTAAACAGATAACTGCAGCAAGACTTTCATAAACAACTTGGAAAATATAAAAAGCTAAGAAAGGTTATTTGCTAAGTATTTATAATATCAATATGTTGACAAGTATACTTAATGGGACATTCCACACCAAATCGACCAGTGTTTGGAACTCACATTCGATTTTAATTTGGGAAACGGATAAAAAGTATCGAGATATGCATTGACCATTTTTTTTTCATTACTTTCAGAGATACAGTCTTTAACTAGAAATGCTACTGGGATAATGACCATTGGCCACATGTTCAAGTTTAGAAGTTACGACTTTAATTTACAAAGAGCTTGTTCTATTAGCTTTAAAAGAGACCTTAATACCTGAGACAGACATCTAGTAAAGTTATTATAATAACAATACTATAATATTCTAAATAAAGATAGATGACAGACATAACGTAGTATAGTTTGTGTAGTAAATAAAGCTATGCGAGACAAATATTACAGCATTTTTATTTTTGTTGGGTACCACGGTTACTAGAGAATAATATATTCTAGTCCGCTGTAAAGAGCACTATTTTTTGAAAGTCGTGACAATTTTTATTTTTTGTTTTTCTATTACAGACTTCTAATAAAAGTGAAAACAACGTTTTTTTACACGATAGGTTTCCTTTGCTTGCAGATCCTCAGTGGACACTTATATTTTTTCTTAATATTGTAGCTTTACTACATTGAAATTTGCAAGGTCGTGGTCATTTTATTTTTGTGCTGCCAATTAAATGCAGTTCAATAAAATTCAGTTTCTAATATTCATTTTTCAATAAAATTTTGAAAAACTATTTCAAATAATTTATTTATTTTTTTGAATTTATTATGACATTTCAGTACAAAGAGCTTCTTTTGACAAAAAGCTTTCGGAATTTGGCTGTGTTTAAACGAAAATTACAAAAATACTACGAATAGTTTCGTGGTATTGTACCAGATAAATACCACAATGAAATCAACGAATACTACACAAATATTATAATATTGTGAGACACACATCTAGTATTTCAAATACTATGATATGAATACCAGATGTCTGTCTCAGGTATAACAGTCTTTAGCTTTAAAACAATATCAAATATTTTTAAAAGCTCAACATATAAGTATAGGGGCCTATTATGATTAGCGAAGCGAATGTACTTGGCGAAGCGAACGCATTGGCGAAGCGAACGCAATTTGGCGAATGAACTGGCGAATGTACTAATTTTTATGGTTTTAAAAGTGAGCAACACTTACAATGTTGACGGATAGAATTACCATTTCAGAGTTAAAAAAAATAATATCATGTTGCGTACTTTTAGTACTGCCTTTTTTTTAGAACAGATACTATTTTATCTTAATATCTATTTTTTTATTATTAAAAAACCATTTAATATTATTTATGGTTTAAAAAACGTTAACTCGATTCAGAACAATAATACTTTTTGGTTTTTTTGTTATTTTTTGTCTATAAAAGATTAAAAAGTATCCAAATAAACTTCGGAACAATTCAAATTTGTTAAAATGTACAGTAAAATATGTTTTTAAATGTTAATATTGGAATTATTTTTACATAAAAATAAATACTTTTTATTAAAAAAAGTAGTTTTTTTATTTGGAGCAATACTTCTTTTAGTTTCAAAACAGCTGATGTGAATATACTTGTTTAGAAAAGTAATAAAAATGTTCCAAAAAAACGATGGGCCCAACGCAATCAAAGAAGAGCGTGTTAAACAGAAGCCAATGCGATGTGCAGAAAGCTGGAGCGACGACGAGGAGGAAGACTACAATAAGTTACAGTGATGGTGGTCTGTCCTCCGAAGCATTCATCTGTGGCACAAATAACTTCGTGCGATGAACCAAGCTGCATCCCCAGCAGCAGTCGGAGCAGTTCCAGACATTTCCTTTATTAGTGTTAAGTTTAAAATCAAAATAAAAAGTGTGAAAAAAATTGTTTTTTTTACGTTTATTAGTTAGGTAACAAAAAACTCAAAATAATAGACATCCTTCTATAAAAACTAAAGGATAAGATAAATTGAAAATCAGAAAAAGCCTAATAAACAAAAGCACAAAGGAAAAAAAAAATAAAAATCAAAAGAAATACTGATAAACAATAGATAAAGATACGTTCGCCGATTCGTCACATGAACTGTTGATTCGCTTGATTTTGACACTTGAAGCGAATGAAAATCGGTTGAGTGTTGCATGTTTTTTTACGTTCGCTTAACTTTTCCCGTTTTTTGGCGAATGAAGTCTGGCGAATGTAACCGTAATAGCTTTTTGGACGTTCGCTTCGCCAAAACCATTCGCTTCGCTAATCATAATAGGGCCCATAGTTTGTAGACCAAATGAAAGTGGTAAATTTCTTTTTACCATACTAAAGAGAAATATGTTCAAAAATTAGTTAAATTAATACTAAAATTTTGTTTCTTATTTTATTTTAAAAATACATCATTTTCAAAGGTGGCTGTGCGCGAAATGAAGGACTTATAAAAAAAAAAACGACGTTTAATAGGTGAAATATTAGACAATATGATGGGGGTGAAAACAAATGACTATACGCTATTTTAAAATTTTAATTTTTGCCATTTTTTTTGACTTGTTCTGCCCCAGTGTGCAGCGGCTTGGCACATTAATCATCTGAGCCTCCGACGCAACAATACTAGGCCATATCGTCGCTGTAGAACGAAAAGTCACCGAGTACATTTTCATGAAAAACTTAAATATCGAGTTTGTTGATTAATATTATAAAAAGTAATTGATGCATTTTTAAAATTGAAATATCAAATGATAGATTTACATTTTCTTATCATGTGGTAATAAAAATTGATCATCGATTAAAAATTGACAGATATATATAGTTTTTTGTAAATGAATATTTGGCATTTTGAAAATGTATTTGGTGACTTTTCGTTCTACAGATGATCTTTAGCATCTCATAATTTATAAATGTCGATTCAAGAAATACAAAGCAGAATTTAAATATTTTATCATTTAAATGTATTTTTCAATTTTGTGTGTTTAAAAGTTTGTTTAATAAAAAATAATTTGTAAAAATTTGGGTTTGTATCAGTGATGCCAACTCATATTTTCATTTTCACCGATATTTTTAGCAGAATTCCCCAATTGACTATAAAATTCCCCGCACAAATGTAAAGAATGTCCGAATTTCTTTAAACATTACAGATAGATAGACAATTAGTACTCAGTTAATATGAAATTTTAAATATATGTGAAATATAGACTATAATGTAACTGAAAAAATGGATCATATTAAACAAATTAATTATATTAAACTTAGTTTAAAATAGTACTGAAATGGGCAATTTATGCAGATAAAAATATTTTGAATAGGAGAAAATTATATCGAAAATTAAATTTAACCATTTACAGACCTGTATAAACCAAAGTGTAATTGTAAATATACATTATTTTTGATTTTTTTTTTTAATTTTGATCATTTTTTTAATACACTTTTGTCATTGATATTTTTAGTTTTGAAATTTTAAATTTCCAATAGTCGCAATTTTTAAAATACTGAAAACAATTTTTTTTATCAACTATTAAGGGGCATGTCAAATTTGCAGGTCTTACATTATGTAAAAATTTATCCTTTTTTTTAAATCATAACATCAGATACATTAAAAAAATGTTATAGGAATTTATCTATATCTAGAAATCGTATTTAATAGATTGTGTTTATTAGAAGCCAAATTACGATATCTCACATGATTGGAATATAGAGGTATATTCCAGTTTTCGATTCAATACGATTTTATCTGCAAAATTCTAAACAAACGATTTGGAATTTATTATTTTCCAAACAAATTGAAAGCGTAGAAGTCAAAGCATACTGTTTAAATTCATTTTAAAAAATATTTATTGTACTAAGATATTGAATCTATAAGTAGAAACGTTTGTTTTGAAATTTGCATATGAAATTCGATCAAATGTTGGAATATGCCCCTATATTATAATCCTTAAAAATGGAACAGATCCTAATTTGAAATTCCCCTCCAAAAGTGGACCATTCTCCGAATACCCACTAAGACTAAAATTCCCCACAAATTGGGGAATTCCCCTCTAGTTGGCATCACTGTATTGTATACTTGTTAAATTAATACTGTTGATAAAATAAAACTTAGGAACTATAGTTGGGGAGAATTATGTTATGTTACAATCTAGGATTGAAACCGTAACCGAAACTGATATCCGTTTAAAACCGTTTCATTTTTTAAAACCGAAACCGTAACTGTTATTTGAAAATTAGAAATAAACCGATATCCAAAATCGAAATAAACTGTTTCGGTTTTATACCGGTTTAAACCGGTTTTTAAAAAAGTATAAAAAGAAACAGAAAACTTATTTTATTTTATATAGAAGATCTTAAGAATAAGGCATGTTTAAATTACATTTAATAAAATTTGGAGTTTGCAAAATAAAAATTTTTGTTGTACAAAAATTCACATGTGGTTTTTTGAGAAACAATATTCCCAAAACAGCGGTCTTTGGTCTAAAATTTGTTTTTTGTTTCATTAATTTTTGTAGCGGTTAGTGATGATCATTTGCAAAAACAAAACAAGAAATGGTAATCTTGTTCTTGCACACTAAGTTTTACTCTTGCATAGGTACATAAGATCTTGTTCTTGCAATTCGTTTATTGCTCTTGCTTGCAAGAATCTTGCAAAATGTTACTTTTTAAATTATATAGAAAATTATATAGAAGACAAATATCTTAAACTGCATATTAATTATGAAAACGAATAGAATTTGAACACTAATTGTATTTAAGTTACTTATTTTCCATATTTTCAATATCTTCAAAAAAAAATTAATTATTATACGGATTAAAAAATCCGTATGCTACACGTACCAGGGTAGCAGGGTAACATTTATCTTTCCGAACACAATCTCAAACGCTATAAAGCGAACACTAACAGAAAGAAGAGAAACAACAATAACGAATTACGATGCGTATACACACACTTTCACAACGACAACTCTTCGTTGCTATCCTGTATCATCGCATGACAACAAACAGACGCTTGACAACAGACAGACGCATGAGAACGGACAGACGCATGGCTCCATATGTATCTAGTACAGCTATCTAGTTGAAACAACAACGAGTTTTCTTTGTGGTACAAAAAATTTGCCGCCAAAAATTCTATCATAAGCTTTGAAGCTGTTTTATTCGCATTTTTGTTGCTGTTGCACTTTCAAACGAATTAGCGGATTTGTGAAAAAAAGAAAACACAAAAAGCAATATATCAGCTAAATGAGGTTTTTTGGTTTATAAGTTAAATGAAATAATGCACATAGAACTCAACTTAAGAAACCTTCATAATTTTACAATTATCAAAAAAAACTATGTATAAAAGTAAAACAAAAATGATAATGTGCACAGTGCATATGCACAATCAATGGTAATGCAAGAAAACATTAGAAAAAAATGATTAAAATTATTAACATCTCAGTACTACTTAAGAAAATACGAAAAATAAAGTGCAAGTTCGACCAGTTCGAACATTTAAAGTATACAGGCAGATATTTGTTTGCAGATATTGCAGTTCATTGAATTGTTGAAATTAAATTTCTTTGGCTTTTATGGATGGAAATCGTACAATATTCTTCTTATGAAGTTTAAGAATATTTACCGATGTATTCTTGTTGCTCTTGTTTACTGTTCGATTCGCGGATCTCTTTTGGAATTCAGATCATATCTCAGGTGAAGTCATAATGTTGCTTTTCATTGGTTTGTGGTCAATTGGTTTGAAATTTTTTCTTGGCGAAATCAATTAAATAATTCATATAACACAATATTTTTACTAAAATAACAACAACATTGCCCCAATATCTTTACCCCAATACAAAAAAAAATAGCACCATATAAACAATGTTAAATTATTAGAAAAATATGGAAAAAAAGAAATTTTATACAAAAACCGAAATCAAAACCGAAACCGTAACTTGGAACCGGTATACCGAAACCGTTTCGTTATAAAAACTTAAAACCGAAACCGTAACCGAAACGCAGAAAAAACCAAAATCGAAACCATTATTCGTTTAGGTTTCAATCAAGGATTGAAACCGTAACCGAAACCGATATCCGTTTAAAACCGTTTCATTTTTAAAACCGAAACCGGAACCGAAACCGTTATTCGAAAATCAGAAATAAACCGATATCCAAAATCGATATAAACGGTTTCGGTTTTATACCGGTTTAAAACGGTTTTTAAAAAAGTATAAAAAAAACAGAAAAACATATTTTATTTTATATAGAAGATTTTAAGTAAAATGTCATTTAATAAAATTTGGAGTTCCTAAAATAAACATTTTTGGTTGTACAAAAATTCACATGTTGTTTTTTGAGAACGATATTTCCAAACAACCGTATTTGGTCTAAAATTTGTTTTTCGTTTCATTAATCAAATTAACAAAACACCAGCAACTCCAAGCTCAATTTTTATGTTAAAAATGATTCAAATTTTAATAATATTGGTTTTTTATTTTATTAGTAAAATATATAGGGGACCTTGAGGTAAAGTGGGAAAAGTTTTGAAAAGTTCATTTGAATATTTTTAAAATTCTTTTTAAGGATCTATTCAATAGAATACCATTTATAAGTCTTTTAATTGATTTTTGAGTGATTTTTCAAAACAGCTCAATTTCGGACATAAACAAAACAATGGTAATGCAAGAAAAAATTTCGGATATTAACAAAACAATGGTAATGCAAGAAAAAATTTAAAAAAAAAATTAAATTATTAACATGTAAATATACGAAATACGAAAAATGAAGTACAAATTCGACAAGTTTAAACATTTCAAGTATAAGGCAGAAATTAGTTTACATTAGTGATGATCAAAAATTTCTTGTTCTTGCAAGATAAGAAATGCAAGAACAAGAGCAAGTGCAAGACTAACACTGCAAGAAAAGCAAGACTCTTGGGTTTTTTTATCAGTTTTATGTATTAATTATGTTTTTATTATCATTATTAATGAAATTCAAAAGAATTCATGATATTACTAAATATTGAACAATGTTCACCTTGAGTTGATTGGGAAATGAAAAACATCACAATTTTTTTTTTAATACAGATTGCAATCTGCATGGTATATTCAGTTTAGTCATACTTATGTGACAGCTAGAAGAAGGCATTGAAAGTATATTTATTCTTGATCAGGTCAATGCCGGTATTGATTTGTAATCGAGATTGTTATCTCTGTTTTTATACCCTAGTTTGACCATCTGTCTGTGACACTCAGAAGAAACTCTCGATATGGAAAAATTATTCATTCTTGATATGGGTCACCGCCAGAGTTGATTTAGCGATGTCCGTCAATCTCAAAACATTGTTTTGAGATAAAATATACAAAATAATGTTTTTTATCTTTTCTTCGCTACGCTAGTTCATACATTGATTGTGCATATGCACTGTGCTATGCACATTATTATTTGTGTTTTACTTTTATATATTGTTATTTTTGTTAATTGTAAAATCATGAAGTTTTCTTAAGTTAAGTTCTATGTGCATTATTTCATTTAACTTAAAAAAAAATATATGAACATGTTCACAGTGTACCTCATTTAGCTGATATATTGTTTTTTGTGTTTTTCTTTTTTTTCACAAATCCGCTGATTCGTTTGAAAGTGCAACAACAAAAATGCGAATAAAGCAGAATCCAAGCTTTTGATAGATTTTTGTTGGCGGGAAATTTTTGTACCACAAAGAAAACTCGTTGTTGTTGCCAACTAGATAACTATACTAGATACATACATGTAGTGTGGTGCCATGTGACTGCCTGCTGTCATGCGTCTGTCCGTTGTCATGCGTCTGTCTGTTGTCATGCGTCTGTTTGTTGCCATGCGATGATACAGGATAGCAACAAAGAGTTGTCGTTGTGAAAGTGTGTGTATACGCATCGTAATTCGTTATTGTTGTTTCTCTTCTTTCTGTTAGTGTTCGCTTTATAGCGTTTGAGATTGTGTTCGGAAAAATAAATGTTACCCTGCAAGATATTATTTGTGTTCTCTTGACATACGGTACGTGTAGCATACGGATTTTTTTAATCTCTGACGAAAACAGAGGTATGCCTATACGAAATATTCCTTATATTTATTATAAATGTATATGTTCATTTTATTATGGCATTGAGATTTTGAATTGCCTCGTCAACATCACTTCATTTATACAATTATTTTTTATTAGTTAATTCTTGTTAAAATATAATTCACATTTTTATGTTATTGGATTTTTTTTTTTTTTTTTAGTTAGTAAAATAATTTATTTTTTTGTTGAAGAAATTGAAAATGTGGAAAATAAGTTACTTAAATACAATTAGGCCGTTTTCACAATGTTCGATTACGTTAAAATTTATCTGTATGTTTGTCAACTGGCAGATAGCCTAACTTTCTGAATAAAGTTTCCATTAAATATTTTCGTTTTCACCAACATAAATTATTTAACTTTCGGTTAGACTGATATTGTAATAGATTTTTTGTCAAAACATGTCAATTAATTGACATTAATAAATTAATTCAAATTTAACTTTTCAAATTTAAAATTTCATGAATTTGTGAATTTATTTTTCGTGATATTTGAATATTGCGACGACAGATTTGCAATGGTAATAGACCGTTTTGCTAATATTTCTATTGCCATTTATCTTATGATATTTTGCGACAATGCATTTTGGTATTTCGGGAATAATTTTATGCACAAATTTCAGTATAATGTTTTCAATGGATTGTCAAAATCTGTCGGTCATAAATATATCGGAAACATGTTCTATCGGTTAATGTGTCTGCCGGTTAAAGAAAATTTAAATGACAAACAGATATAACAACTGATTGTGAAATCGAATTTTTCTCAAACTGTCGGTTAAAGTGGAAGTTAATATTTAACTCGATATTGTGAAAACGGCCCCTAGTGTTCAAATACGATTCGTTTTGATAATTAAGATTCAAAATGTTGCTTTTCATTGCTTTGTGGTCACGAAATTTTAAATTATTTTTTTTTCTTGGCGAAATCACTTAAATAATTCATATAAAATTTTTTTTTACTAAAATAAGAACAAACTTTGTATAAATTACGTTTCCCACTTCACCCCAATATGAAAATTTGAACATAACGTAGCACCTTATAAACAATGTTAAATTATTAGAAAAATTGGGAAAAAAAAGAACTTTTATACAAAAACCGAAATGAAAACCGAAATCGTAACTTGGAACCGGTATACCGAAACCGTATCGTTATAAAAACTTTAAACCGAAACCGAAACGAGGAAAAAACCGAAATCATAACCGTTATTCGTTTAGGTTTCAATCCTTGGTTACAATATATTATTGCAAAGTTACTCTGTGAAGGTATTTTGAGTCGAAAAATATAAATTTATCAAGTAGGAATTTCATCTTGAATTAAATTTGACCGCTACATATGACTCATGCGCGCAATTACATTATGTCTATTATGTGCACTGGACATTTAGCTAGCTGCTGATTTCTGAAAAGTTTTATTTCAAAATCGTTAGCGCCTTTTGTTCATTAACTAATTAAAACATTCAAACTTAAATTTGTATTTAAAATTAAATATTGGGATTTTAGATAACTCCTACTTTCTTATTAGTCGAAAGCATAAAATCGAATTGCGCAACCTCTAAACATCCGCAAATTTCAAATAATTTTTGATTGTGTGCTTTTTTACCATTTGTGATAATATGCTGAGCGGTCCGGTAAAAAAATGCAAAAACGACAAAATTTTGCATCACCCTACCATATATATATTTATATGACATAGTCCAAAAATAATGTCAAAATTATATATACTGTTACGAAAATTCCGTCTACGGAAAACTGTTCTACGAGTTCGTATCGCTGGATTGTGTACAAAATAAAAACGCACTAATATTTGGTTTTAACTAGTATTATTTCCACTAGTATTAATTAACTTTATTTATTTAAATAACAACTTAAAGAATAATCACTTATATCAAATGCTGAATCTATACAATTAAGCTTAACAATGTTCACTCACGAGACGCACTAGTTCACTATCAAATCACAACTGAAGTACAGTGCCTCAGATGCGCGGCCTTATATACTGCAGGCATCAGTTCGACACGTTTCGACAAGCTTCGACTTGTTTCGAGAAACTTCTACTCGTTTCGTGAATGACGCATGCTATTGGCATCTCATTCGCACTCATGTGTTTTAATGTGCTATTCTTCCATCTCTTTCTCGCACATTATATAGTGCGCTGAATGATCTTCCGTCTCTTTCTAACACATTGCTTAGTGCGCTGAATTTTCTTGCGTCTCATTTATTATTGTTGATTGCTTGCACAGTGGAGCAAATTACCTCTTTTCGTAACAATACTTTGTCCTTAAAAGTGTTTATTTTTTTAAAACGTTTTGATAATATTATTTGTAAAGGATTTTGTTTTAATTTATTAATTATGTAATAAAGTTAAATTTATGAAATTTTAGTGTTATAACGAGTATGGAGACATTATAAAAGCGACTCTGGGCAAAGCTCGCGAAATCAACAAGATCAACTTCGCTCTCACATTGTTGCTAAGCTTGATTGCAGTATTTAAAGAATTGCTGCAATCAGAAAATGGAGTTTCAGTGATAAATCCACATGACTTAATCGAACTAAAGGAACTTGCTAAAAGATTTTCACTTACTTTTGGATTCGATGCGATAAAAAATCGTGAACCAGTAATAGCTCTACATCGTGCTGGTATACTATTTGCTGTTGGAGAGCTTCCTGAGGATCCCGTCGCCGCACCAACACGTCTGTTATTTTTAGAAATCCTGAATGAATTTAATAACAAATTATTAAAGCAAGATAAAAAGGTTATATTAAATTTTCTGGATAGACGCATTTCGCCGGGAATGCCATCAAGTAAATCGGAAGATTGGCAACCGTTATTTTTGTACCGCAATTCTTTATTACATGGTGAAACTGACCAAGCTCCTTTAGCTGCCAAACGTGCATATACACGAAAACGAAGAGAACACGGTTAGTATGAACAGTCTTTGCAACATAAGTTTTAATATTAACGTTTTCGAATGCTTTTTTGATCAAATGCTATATACAAAAATTAAATCTGTTATCTGATAAAATCTCAATCTTTTGTAATTAAATAAAAACATATACTTAGTAGGAACATAAATACTGTTACACACATTTTATTCTATAAAATTAAAAATAATGAATGTTTTTCGACCAAGTTTTTTTTTATATATTTTTATTGAGATATTTATCTATGGCAATATTAAATAAAAAACAACTAGAGATATGCTGAAATTGAGTTATTAATAACAACTTAATCCTGATATACGAAGTCATTTTGTGTCAAATTTTCATACTGATCCTTCCTATAGTTGTTGAAATGCAAGCAAACAACATAAAAACATATCTACTTGTTATTAAACACATATATATTTTTATAAAAAAATTTCTAAAAAAATATCTAACAAAAACATTTTGCAGACCCATATTTTATTTAAGTTTTTCCTAAATTTGCAATAATAATTTTTAAAATAATTTTAAAGATCATTTTTGGAATCAATTGTAAAGTTTAAAATGCTCTCCTTTTTCATATTGCAATTATTATTAATTTTTATTTTAATTTTATAGCATAAAATACGTGTAACAGTATTTATGATGTGCCTACTAGGTACATTTAAATTCTTAATGCCTATAGTAATACCAAAAGATTGTAATATATATATATTATATTTCAGATGATGAGGAAGACGACGAGGATTACGATGATGAACAACAAGACCCTGATTTTAGGGGCTAACATAATTCCAGACTAATAAAAATAAATTACATAAAGTTTTATGGCGGATGTATATTTATTTGGTAGTATATTTAGCAATTAGTATTAAGTTCAACATCAAAAATGTCATTTCAATATTTTTATTTTATTGTTTAAATTTTCCTTTTTTATATTTAATTTTATAAATTTGGTAACTAATAATAAGATTTTCACATTTCTGATAGATTTCTGACCTTGCCTATTACACCATGATTCACACAAGCTGTAAACATAGTGACACCTCTTGTTAAAAACTCCTTAAACCAAAAGGATCGATAGGCCGAGCTTTTGCTGTCTCTATGTGTACTGAAGATCAAGATCATGTACATCGAGATCAAGTCAGCACATTGCTGTAAACATAGTGTGGAAAGTCGAAAAGGCAATCTCTTTAAAAATATGTGTACGTCTTATTCTTTTGTCAAATTAGAAAAATACAAAAAATTATCGAAATGACATTTTTGAGCAGGAAAAAGATAATCAGGGCAATCATGAAGCCCGTCGTAGCAAAAATCCGAATCTCCGCTACGAATACGAATTTTTAACTATCATGAGTTCCGTGCGGAATGGTATTCCGCGTTGCCAATACAAAAATGTAACTTCGAAAATTCGAAATCAGCTGTTTATATCAAATCAGTTAAAATTTACCAACAAAAATTAAAATCATTTTTGTAACAAATTGTTAAAAATATAATATTTTGAAGAAAATTGTTTAATTTGCTGCAAATATTGATGTAGGCGATTAATTCAATTGAATCGATAGGCCTATGGAGGAGTATCGGATCCTTGGCCAGCTCCCACTTGCAATTCTCACGCAAAACGGACGGACGGCTATAGATTACCGGACACTGCTGCAAAAGATTATTCGGATTGCCGGCCATCGAGTAAAATATGGCCAGAGCGAAATTTATAAAATGTGTGCTAAGCAGCAGTGTTGGTTGGCTGGGCTGTTTGCCTCGGCCACCTCGTGCACAACCAGCTCCAGCCCATGCTGAAAATGTGGCAGCGATCGACACGATTGCGCAATATCACTCGCGTTGTAGCCTAGAATCGACTTGATCGACTTGTGTTCGAGCAGACAAAAGGGCAGCGCATTGCTGTTGCATTAAAGCATCATCATCCTCGCCGCTGAGCGCCACCTCATTGTTGACGAATATCGCCAGCGATAGAGTTGCAGCGTAGTGCAGCCGCGGGCGCTGTGTCTCAAACAGCACTTTGGAAATTTAGAACGACATATCGGCAAGACCATGCGCATGTCGTAATTAACATTTTCTAATTTTTCTATTTTTGTTAAATCAAACACAAATGAAATGAATTAATTTTATGCTTTAACATAAAAATACGTTTACAAAAATACATTCTTCGGCATTTGTAATTATTTCGTTCCGACGGAACCTGTGATGCCATAAATCTGAACTTCAAATTCGATTCGGATCCTATTATAGATAAATCCGAATCCGAATGAAAATATCCGCTACCGTGGGCTTCATGATTGCCCTGAATTAGAAAATAAAAACAAAATAATTACACTACCCAACACGATGGTTTCCACGATCATTAGGTCGGGTTGAATAAAAAAATATTTGAAAGTCCAAAATAAACATTTTTTTGAGCCCATCAAAATCGTTTTTACGTGAAATTCTTTATTCGATGGCCGATCAACATTTCAAGAATGTGTTTACTTGAACACGAGTTTTTTTGTTCCTTTTTCTTTACAAAGTAAATTAAATACTTACAACGTTTAAGTTTTATAATTTTTCGAAACATTTAAATATATGCAGGGACTAAAACTCTTAGGAATTGCGATACGGTTCTGGGGCCATGATTTTTAAAATAGCGGTTCCGATTCCGCTTTCAGCTAAACAAATTCAATTCCGGTTCCACACATTTTCTTAATAACGGTTCCGATTTCGGTTCCAAAAATCGAAAAGATTCTGGTTACGGTTCTTTGCTATGTCGAGAAATCAATTGTGGCGGTTTTTGGCGGGCTCGACAAAATTTCGAACGATGTAAACATTAATTTTTTACATTTCGTTTTTTTATGCAGACAGACCCGGTCTAATTGACATCCCATACATCAATTCTATAAACACTCCACGCTAATTGAATAAGGCCAGTTTTTTAATGTCAAATTTTATTTCGTCTTATTTATAATGCATCAATTTATAATTCGTGCAGTTCGATATATTGCTTTATTACGCGACTAACCACTTCCCAAAAATTATAATCTGAAATACATGTGAATTTAAAGACTATAATAATAATAATATAATAGTTTGGCGCTACAGTCCTGTACAGAACTTCGGCCGAGCTCTCTCACCATTTTGAGCTGTGCGTGTTATATTTGTACTCAAAGTGGTGGGACCTACAGTTTATTGCCGAATCCGAACGGCGGGTGAGAGCTTTTTCATAGGCAATGGTTTTTACTCTCGTAGGTTTGCCATTTACTGACGAGAGGTAGCGCGGTATAGAAAAATGTTTCTATGAAAAGATGTTGTTAGCCCCAGTCCAGGCTTGAACCGGGGACCTTTCGGCTCGCAGTCCAACGCACTAACCACTGAGCTACCGCGGTTTAATTAAAAAACTCGGAAAAATACTGTACAATTTTACTTCACTTGAATAAGGCCAGTAGAAATTAATGATGAAATAACGCAGTAAACCATGGATTTTAAAAATCTAGTATTATTAGTCATCAGCTAATATATAACATCGCCCGACAATAGTTTGCACACATGAGGAAGACCTATTTATTCTTAAAGTACGCTAAAAATAAAATACACGTGTTTCCCAGTTTTTCTAGATCAATTCATTTAAAATTTTAAAATGCATTTTAATTTTTTACTAATATCACTCATACGACCCGCATTCCATATGATGAATTAATTTAAATGTTGTTTATGAAAATGATAAAATTCAAAATATTTCATGATTTTGCAATCAGTTTTAATTTAAATCATATGTTCATTTTATTTTTAAGATTGAATCACAAATATCCTGCAATCAGTTTTCAAGTCATTTGACTTCAATCAATCCCAAAAATAAATTTTAATTAAATAAATTTTAATAAAATTAAATTTTCTGGATAGACGCATTTCGCCGGGAATGCCATCAAGTAAATCGGAAGATTGGCAACCGTTATTTTTGTACCGCAATTCTTTATTACATGGTGAAACTGACCAAGCTCCTTTAGCTGCCAAACGTGCATATACACGAAAACGAAGAGAACACGGTTAGTATGAACAGTCTTTGCAACATAAGTTTTAATATTAACGTTTTCGAATGCTTTTTTGATCAAATGCTATATACAAAAATTAAATCTGTTATCTGATAAAATCTCAATCTTTTGTAATTAAATAAAAACATATACTTAGTAGGAACATAAATACTGTTACACACATTTTATTCTATAAAATTAAAAATAATGAATGTTTTTCGACCAAGTTTTTTTTTATATATTTTTATTGAGATATTTATCTATGGCAATATTAAATAAAAAACAACTAGAGATATGCTGAAATTGAGTTATTAATAACAACTTAATCCTGATATACGAAGTCATTTTGTGTCAAATTTTCATACTGATCCTTCCTATAGTTGTTGAAATGCAAGCAAACAACATAAAAACATATCTACTTGTTATTAAACACATATATATTTTTATAAAAAAATTTCTAAAAAAATATCTAACAAAAACATTTTGCAGACCCATATTTTATTTAAGTTTTTCCTAAATTTGCAATAATAATTTTTAAAATAATTTTAAAGATCATTTTTGGAATCAATTGTAAAGTTTAAAATGCTCTCCTTTTTCATATTGCAATTATTATTAATTTTTATTTTAATTTTATAGCATAAAATACGTGTAACAGTATTTATGATGTGCCTACTAGGTACATTTAAATTCTTAATGCCTATAGTAATACCAAAAGATTGTAATATATATATATTATATTTCAGATGATGAGGAAGACGACGAGGATTACGATGATGAACAACAAGACCCTGATTTTAGGGGCTAACATAATTCCAGACTAATAAAAATAAATTACATAAAGTTTTATGGCGGATGTATATTTATTTGGTAGTATATTTAGCAATTAGTATTAAGTTCAACATCAAAAATGTCATTTCAATATTTTTATTTTATTGTTTAAATTTTCCTTTTTTATATTTAATTTTATAAATTTGGTAACTAATAATAAGATTTTCACATTTCTGATAGATTTCTGACCTTGCCTATTACACCATGATTCACACAAGCTGTAAACATAGTGACACCTCTTGTTAAAAACTCCTTAAACCAAAAGGATCGATAGGCCGAGCTTTTGCTGTCTCTATGTGTACTGAAGATCAAGATCATGTACATCGAGATCAAGTCAGCACATTGCTGTAAACATAGTGTGGAAAGTCGAAAAGGCAATCTCTTTAAAAATATGTGTACGTCTTATTCTTTTGTCAAATTAGAAAAATACAAAAAATTATCGAAATGACATTTTTGAGCAGGAAAAAGATAATCAGGGCAATCATGAAGCCCGTCGTAGCAAAAATCCGAATCTCCGCTACGAATACGAATTTTTAACTATCATGAGTTCCGTGCGGAATGGTATTCCGCGTTGCCAATACAAAAATGTAACTTCGAAAATTCGAAATCAGCTGTTTATATCAAATCAGTTAAAATTTACCAACAAAAATTAAAATCATTTTTGTAACAAATTGTTAAAAATATAATATTTTGAAGAAAATTGTTTAATTTGCTGCAAATATTGATGTAGGCGATTAATTCAATTGAATCGATAGGCCTATGGAGGAGTATCGGATCCTTGGCCAGCTCCCACTTGCAATTCTCACGCAAAACGGACGGACGGCTATAGATTACCGGACACTGCTGCAAAAGATTATTCGGATTGCCGGCCATCGAGTAAAATATGGCCAGAGCGAAATTTCATAAAATGTGTGCTAAGCAGCAGTGTTGGTTGGCTGGGCTGTTTGCCTCGGCCACCTCGTGCACAACCAGCTCCAGCCCATGCTGAAAATGTGGCAGCGATCGACACGATTGCGCAATATCACTCGCGTTGTAGCCTAGAATCGACTTGATCGACTTGTGTTCGAGCAGACAAAAGGGCAGCGCATTGCTGTTGCATTAAAGCATCATCATCCTCGCCGCTGAGCGCCACCTCATTGTTGACGAATATCGCCAGCGATAGAGTTGCAGCGTAGTGCAGCCGCGGGCGCTGTGTCTCAAACAGCACTTTGGAAATTTAGAACGACATATCGGCAAGACCATGCGCATGTCGTAATTAACATTTTCTAATTTTTCTATTTTTGTTAAATCAAACACAAATGAAATGAATTAATTTTATGCTTTAACATAAAAATACGTTTACAAAAATACATTCTTCGGCATTTGTAATTATTTCGTTCCGACGGAACCTGTGATGCCATAAATCTGAACTTCAAATTCGATTCGGATCCTATTATAGATAAATCCGAATCCGAATGAAAATATCCGCTACCGTGGGCTTCATGATTGCCCTGAATTAGAAAATAAAAACAAAATAATTACACTACCCAACACGATGGTTTCCACGATCATTAGGTCGGGTTGAATAAAAAAATATTTGAAAGTCCAAAATAAACATTTTTTTGAGCCCATCAAAATCGTTTTTACGTGAAATTCTTTATTCGATGGCCGATCAACATTTCAAGAATGTGTTTACTTGAACACGAGTTTTTTTGTTCCTTTTTCTTTACAAAGTAAATTAAATACTTACAACGTTTAAGTTTTATAATTTTTCGAAACATTTAAATATATGCAGGGACTAAAACTCTTAGGAATTGCGATACGGTTCTGGGGCCATGATTTTTAAAATAGCGGTTCCGATTCCGCTTTCAGCTAAACAAATTCAATTCCGGTTCCACACATTTTCTTAATAACGGTTCCGATTTCGGTTCCAAAAATCGAAAAGATTCTGGTTACGGTTCTTTGCTATGTCGAGAAATCAATTGTGGCGGTTTTTGGCGGGCTCGACAAAATTTCGAACGATGTAAACATTAATTTTTTACATTTCGTTTTTTTATGCAGACAGACCCGGTCTAATTGACATCCCATACATCAATTCTATAAACACTCCACGCTAATTGAATAAGGCCAGTTTTTTAATGTCAAATTTTATTTCGTCTTATTTATAATGCATCAATTTATAATTCGTGCAGTTCGATATATTGCTTTATTACGCGACTAACCACTTCCCAAAAATTATAATCTGAAATACATGTGAATTTAAAGACTATAATAATAATAATATAATAGTTTGGCGCTACAGTCCTGTACAGAACTTCGGCCGAGCTCTCTCACCATTTTGAGCTGTGCGTGTTATATTTGTACTCAAAGTGGTGGGACCTACAGTTTATTGCCGAATCCGAACGGCGGGTGAGAGCTTTTTCATAGGCAATGGTTTTTACTCTCGTAGGTTTGCCATTTACTGACGAGAGGTAGCGCGGTATAGAAAAATGTTTCTATGAAAAGATGTTGTTAGCCCCAGTCCAGGCTTGAACCGGGGACCTTTCGGCTCGCAGTCCAACGCACTAACCACTGAGCTACCGCGGTTTAATTAAAAAACTCGGAAAAATACTGTACAATTTTACTTCACTTGAATAAGGCCAGTAGAAATTAATGATGAAATAACGCAGTAAACCATGGATTTTAAAAATCTAGTATTATTAGTCATCAGCTAATATATAACATCGCCCGACAATAGTTTGCACACATGAGGAAGACCTATTTATTCTTAAAGTACGCTAAAAATAAAATACACGTGTTTCCCAGTTTTTCTAGATCAATTCATTTAAAATTTTAAAATGCATTTTAATTTTTTACTAATATCACTCATACGACCCGCATTCCATATGATGAATTAATTTAAATGTTGTTTATGAAAATGATAAAATTCAAAATATTTCATGATTTTGCAATCAGTTTTAATTTAAATCATATGTTCATTTTATTTTTAAGATTGAATCACAAATATCCTGCAATCAGTTTTCAAGTCATTTGACTTCAATCAATCCCAAAAATAAAAAATCATTTGTCAAATCATTCGCTTGCTGCATAAACGACTGAAACGCAAATGGTTTTGCAATCACTTTTCTCAAATCATTTTTCTCACTCAAGACTTAAAGCAAAACACACTCAAGATTTGAAGTAAAACAAATTTAAATCTTCTTTAGTGATTTGAAATTTTCCGATTTACTTTTTTAAATCTTTGTGATTTAAAACTCCAAGTCTTTGACAATTTAAAAAAAATATGTATTAATACATTCTTGTTGAAAGAGGTAGTAAGTAGAATTAGCTCTCGTAGCAACAAAATGAACGACAGCAGCGACTTATGAGGAGAGCACAGTGGGGCAGCGAGTACCTAGTGTTGGCGAAAACCTCAAAAGTCAAATTGACATCGAACACTATTTTTTTTTTTCATTGTATAGTCTATTATTTGCTTACAATGTGGCATCACTCAATTTATGCCATATCTATCCAACAAATTTTGAATCGTTAATTTAAAAAATATGTGAAATGAATAAATCTTTTTTTTTATTTAAAACATTACAATACCGTTTACAGATAATGTATATAATAATAAATACAAATATTAAAAATTAAGCTATCAACAAAATACGATGTTCCACTGTGCGCAGTCTATTTTACATGTGCGCATTCAACCCCAATAGAAAATAAAAATTAAACATTGATATCGAGTATAAGTGTATAAGTATTTTTAATCTAAAATTAATGCACAACATAAATTTCCGATAAAAAAAAAACCTATAACATTCTATTATATATTATATTAAAATTCGTCTTATACGTGAACGACGTAATTGATACTTCAGACAATTATACTGGGTTGTTGAGTTGTGTCAATGTTATTGAGTTGTGTCAATGCTGTCATGAGGGACGGACGTGTCGTCTTCATGTCTTTTAAATGTGTTTCGTCCGTCGCTGTTAAGACTAATTGTCGCGTAAAATGGAGTTTAGTACGCCCGCCCAACATAAAATAACAATAAAAACAAAACTAAAATAAAACACAAATTAAATTAAACAAAGTAAAACAAAATTACATTTTAATAAACACCAACCAAATAAATAGAACAATAAAATAACAAACAACAACAACACAATAGAACCGGTTTCGCGCTGCCTGCTGAGTTGCTGCACTCAACGTTTTTTTTTTTGCAATTGCCAACGCAAAGGGCTTTTCTATGCTCTTTGCTGCACTTGCACAGGTTTGTTTCGTATCCCTTCCCTCCCTCATCCTACTCCACGCTACTAGCGCTCAAAGTTGAGGCTGCACTGAGTGCGTGATCTATGCTGTGGTGAAGGCCTAACACTCACCACGGCTTGACTTACGCTCTCATTTGTTTGTATCAACTGCTGCGCGTTGGTAGTATGTATTTTTGTCTGTTTTGAAGTTGCCCAGTAGGAAAAATGTCGCATAGATTTTTGCAACATTCGTGGGCCGAGAACGAATTTCTTCTCTATATATGCGTATGTGTCCGTCAATAGGCCACAAATAATGGCACTTGGTGAGACCCAGGTTAGTGAGGATGCAGATCCACTGGATTTTCAAATACCTGGGTATCACTTAGTGCCATTATTTTCTGCCCATACGGGTCTCGCTCATTTTATTCGTAGAGACGTTGTGTATCAACTGCAGCAACAACATAGTGTGTCGGATAGCGAATTTAATACAATTTGGGTTAAATTCAAATTCCAAACACACATCATGCACTTGTGCTTTCTTTATAGGAGTCCGAATCTAGATAGGGTTTCCACCTGTAATAAGCTGGATGCCTTATCTGATTCGATCTCAAATATATTGGAGCAATTTCCAGGCAGTGACATTGTTGTTGCCGGCGATTTTAATGTTCACAACGCCACTTGGTTGAGCCACTCGGGTCTTCCAACACAGGAGGGTTGTTATGCTGAGCTGTTTGCACAGTGCAATCAACTCACTCAATGGTGAAGAAACCGACGTACCTCCCAAGCGTCAGTGGGCAAAGCCAAAAAGTCCTAGACCTTTTTCTGACTTCACATCATGAAAAATATGATGTAAAAATCCTTGCACCTCTTGGTAACTCCGACCACTGTACTGTTTCCGCTGAGTTTTCATATTCTAGTTTACGCGCCTCTTCGATTAAAGCCCCAACGAGGACTGTATGGCTTTACGAAAAAGCAAAATGGGTTGCGTTAAATGATTTTTTTCGCAACTTTAATTGGAAATTGTGTTTCGCAGACAGATACATAAATGAAGCGGGTTGATAAAGCTAATCTCTTGGCAGAATTATTTGCAAATAATTCAACGCTCCCAGATACCAATCAACCACTGCCCGATGTCGATTTTGTTTCTTCTGCAATTCCGGAGATTCATTTTTGAACTCGGGCAGTTAAAAAGGTTTTAGCAAACCTCAACATTAACAAAGCCTCTGGCCCAGATGGCATATCTGCCCATGTGTTGAAGAAGTGCGCGTCAACGCTGGCTTGTCAGTTGCGTAACCTTTACAACATCTACACGACAGGAGTTTTTCCATCTTGTTGGAATGTTGCCAATGTCCACCCAGTTCCGAAAAAGGGCGAGGTTGCGAACCCTGCCAATTACCGACCCATTGCAATATGCTCTGCGCTCTCCACGGTAATGGAAAGCGTAATTAACTTCCACTTTGAGAACTATCTAGAGCGAAACGAATTACTTAGTGACCGACAATATGGTTTCCGTAGGACCAGATCCACAGGTGACTTGATGGCGGTCCTCTCCGAAAAGTGGAATAATTGTGTTCACCTTTTCGGGGAAAGTAAGGTTGTTGCTCTGGATATTTCCAAGGCCTTTGATCGAGTGTGGCATAAAGCTCAAAATTAATTGCATATGGTGTCGGTGAATCTTTTACTCGATGGATATCGAGTTTTCTCCAGGGTCGTTCAATACGAGTTGCGATGGATGGTGTGTTCTCCGAACAACATTCCATCCATTCTGGAGTTCCGCAGGGTTCCGTCCTATCCTCGTCCCTATTTCTGGTATTTATCAATGACCTTCTGTCATTGACCCAGAACCCAATTCATTCCTTTGCAGATGACAGTAACATTTGTCATTCATATTCGTTCAACAAGCGCCCAAACTCTTTGGAGATTGAGAGTAGAAGACGCACTATGAATGACACACTCAACAATGACCTTAAATCAATCTCCGAGTGGGGTCTTGCAAATAGAGTTGATTTTAATGCAAGCAAGACCCAATGTTGTCTATTATCTTACAAAAGAATGGATTCACCCCTCCCTCCCCTCAATATGGGTGCTGTGAATATTGCGTAGTCAGCTTCTCTTGACGTTCTGGGCATATCAATTCAATGTGATCTCCGTTCGAATGACCACATATTTGATGTGTCGAAAGAAGCGGCCAAGTGCCTCGGTTTTCTGAAACGGTGTAAGACATACTTCACTCCTGCTGACTTACGCACTGTCTACACTACCTATATTCGGCCCAAGATGGAATACAACTCGCACATATGGGCAGGGGCTTCTAAATGTTCTTTGGAGTTCCTGGACCGAATCCAACAATGTGAAATATATATATATAATAGGGGATGAAAATATTTCATCCTCTATTGGCTCTCTTGAGCACCGAAGGACCGTTGGTTGTGTAAGCCTGTTTTATAGGTATTACAATGGTAAGTGTTCGAGGGAGATACATGGCCTGATTCCACCAGGTCGTGTGTTCTCTCGTTCTACTCGGGCATCGAACCAAGCCCACGCCTTCGTAGTCCACTCAGCTCTGAACAGAACCACGCATTATAGAGAGAATTCGTTCTTCAGTCGCACGATTCGTTTGTGGAACAATCTCCCTGCGTCTGTTTTTCCCGACATTTTTGATATTGGCAAATTCTAAACAAATATTCACCGACACTACCTCATCTTTCCTCCCTTCCTCTAATCCTTTCCTACGATCAACACTGTGCTTTGCATTAATAGGGGGCATCCCCTGAGTGTTGGTTAATCTGTAAAAAAAAAAAAAAAAAAGTTTGCCGCTACAGTCCTATAAGAACTTAGGCCGAGCTCTCTCACCATTTTGAGCTGTGCGTGTTATATTTATACTCAAAGTGGTGGAACCTACATTTTATTGCCGAATCCGAACGGCGGGTGAGAGCTTTTCATAGGCTCTCGTAGGTTTGCCATTTACTGCCGAGAGGTAGCGCGGTATAGAAAAATGTTTCTATGAAAAGATGTTGTTAGCCCCAGTCCAGGCTTGAACCGGGGACCTTTCAGCTCGCAGTTCAACGCACTAACCACTGAGCTACCGCGGCTACAGTGGGATAACCTTTAAAATACTGATTATAATTAAACGCCATACAATACTAACAACAAAATATATAGTTTAAAAATATATTAAAATTATTTAATTAGTGCTATTCTATATATCTATTGACATTCTATTATTGATACCTCTTTAATAGATAATGCCTTTCTATACAAAACCAATTGGATCGATTCAACATTCCTTACCACAATGCATGTATTGCGGTTTCCTGAAAAAGTTTGACAAACAAAAATTTATCTTTTTACATCAAATATTTACCCCCAAATTATGTATCTTTTTATTATCGTGTGACTACGATTCGTTTCCAGTCCCCTTCGTCTAAAATTGGTATAACGTATTTCAAACGTTTCGTTGGTTTCGCTCTTTGAATCGAACGTTTGTTCAAAAATGTTTTTTTGCCAACTATTTTTCATAAAGAAAAAGTTTATTTTTTTTTTTACTTTGTCGTATGATTTATATGCTGGCAACAAAAATACTCTCAAAACGATTGTAGTCACACGATATTCAACCAACATTCAAACGAATTGTAGCCGATATCGTTGTCACCGGGAAATACATGATCGACACGTTAATTTTTTGAGTGTATGTACGAAACGAAGCAGCACCATCCTGCTCACATGAGCAGTAGCGCGATTCTGTAACTACTTAACGTCAAAAATCGATATCGTTAAGTACAGTTAACAACAAAAATCGTTAAGTGCTATTCTATACAAAATTCGAAACAACATTAATAGATAAAATTTATTGTTACGTATCGACAAATGTCGATACGCTGTCGATGAAAATTTTATGCTTGTTAACCTTAACGATAGTCGTTAAGTAAAAGTTTGACATTCAAAACTATTTTTTCAACGTCCGGTGTGCGAGAAATGTGGCATTTCTATGAATCTCGATGGAACTTGAATTTAACATGTCCTAAATACATTAAAATTGTTGTGCACGTCCACTTCTTTTATATCAACTTTGTTTATAAGGTTTTTAAATATATGCACTTAATTTTTAATGTTTGATAAACAACAATATTGACTTTTTTAAAATTAAATTCTAATTTATTTTATTTGACACTGAAATTTAGATGATGCCATATTTTTCACAAATTTTAACATTAAAATCATATCGAATTTTTTATCTACAATAATTGTTAAAGCAAAGTTAGTGAATCACTCGATCGTTATCGCAAGCTACAATTCTTGTTAGTTAGCGATATGAACAAAAAAAAAAGTAAAAGCTTAAAAATCTTAAGGTTATACATGCATATATACTTCAATTATTACATGCAAGTGGCTCATTGAAATAACATAAATTGGTGTAGGGGCCGCGGGTTGGGCTTGAAATCCCCAAACACAAAATCCCCAAACACAAAACCCCCAAATCAAAATCAAATTGAAATCCCCAAACACAAATCCCCAAAAAAAATATGTCCGTGGAGGTTATGTCCGGGCACCATCAGCATGACCTCCTAAGTCGATTTAGCGATGGCCGTCTGTCTGTTGAAATTCCAACTATTTAAAAAATTGAAGAGTTAGATGAATGAAACTCATAATTTAGATTATTTATATTTGTACGCTGTATTTGGAGAGTTCGGTCTATTGTGCCCTGTGATTTGAATATATATTCAAATACCTCATATAAAATTTACATCTACAGATCAATTTTACTGTATAAGTGCTTAGGTAAACTTTTTTGGTCAAATGTATATATGACATCATGCTCAAATACATAAAAATAATTTTATCCGCCAAAACGACTTGTGGTTCCAAAAAAAAATCGAAATTCGGTACACCTACACTAAAAAAACAAAGATGATTATCAGAAATATCACATCCCTAAATATCAAGTTATTTGCAAATTATTTAGATCGTCTTTGAGGCAACCATCTCTCAAGCATCCGTCAAATACGATAAATATTGCTAGCAATCATCTTTCAAATTTAGTATTATTTATAGCAACCATCAATCATCAAAAAGTACTCCATTTTCCTTTTTTATAGTAGTCAAATGTAAAAATAGCTCAAACGTTTTGGTGCAAATATCCAAGAACTCAGGATGTTTGCTATCAGTGAACTGTAAATATCTCAATTATCATTGCTGTTGTTGCTAACATCTCGTAACTATCTGCATATATGTCATATTTAAAAAATATTAATAGTTTTGCTTCAACTTTATTGAAACTTACGGGGTGTTTGAATATTTGCTACAAGGCATAAATTTACAGCAGACTTTCATAAACATCTTGTTTTCTTAGAATATGGGTATCAAATGAATGGAAATTCTTCAGTGATGGAAAGTTTGTAGTTATTTTCAGGATTCGTATACCCTGGTGATATATATACCACTTTGAATGGTAACCACACATATATGTAGGGTATTTATAGTCGGCTTAGACCGACTATAATTTTGATAATCCTACACACAGAAAACTGATATGTTGCGGCAACCAACTAAATTGCCCTAAAGAATTATTCGGTTGCGGAAACTTGCTGATTAGGAGGTTGTACAAACCTCCTAGTCAGCAAGAATGAGATTGTGCTAACCTCCTATTCATCAAGCATGAGTTTTTTTAAATCTCCAAGTCAGCAAGCATGCCGAAACCTTCAATTGAAATTTTATTTTAAGACATTTTTTTATATATAAATCATATTTATATAAAGGGCTAAAGTTCACTTTCCAAAATTAAAAATAAGCACCGCTCGGACCCGTGGTGACCTTGAAAATTCAAAAACTGGTGCACCCACTTAAAAGTATATATGGGTACTCAAATGAATGGTAATTTCCTCACGATTGCAAATCTGTTTTAAGATCCGTCAATCATAGCGCCCCTACACCAATTTATGTTATTTCAATAATATGTATATGTTTTATGAGCCACTTGTATGTAATAATTGAAGTATATAAGAATGTATACCATTAAGATTTTTAGATTTCTACACTCTGTTTCTTTGCAGGATGACCCTGAGCAACACACGTTGCTCAGTGAGAATAGGAAAAGACCTCTCCGAGCCATTTCATACCGAACGAGGTTTCAGACAGGGTGACTCCCTATCGTGCGACTTTTTTAACTTATTGATGGAGAAAATAGTTCGAGCTGCCGAACTCCGTCAAAGCGGCACTATCCTCAACAAAAGTGTCATGCTGCTCGCATATGCCGACGATATTGATATCATTGGCAGGAGCACACGAGCAGTCAGCGCAGCATTCTCCAGATTGGAGAAAGAGTCGCGTCGAATGGGTCTAGCGGTGAACGAGGACAAGACGAAGTTCCTTGTGTCAACAAGCAAAAAAGAGTCCGTGCGTCTTGGACAAAAAGCTGATTTTGACACCCACAAGTTCGACATTGTGAAGGACTTCGTCTATCTGGGATCCAGCGTAAACAGCAACAACGACGTCAGCCTGGAGATCAAACGGAGAATAACTCTTGCCAACAGGTGCTACTTTGGGCTCAGTAGGCAATTGAGAAGCAGAGCCCTCTCTCGCCGGACAAAAATAACGCTCTACAAGTCACTCATCATGCCCGTCCTACTTTATGGTGCAGAAACATGGACGCTGGCCACCACCGATGAGAGAGTACTGGGAGCGTTCGAGAGAAAGATTCTCCGTAAAATCTTTGGCCCTATCTGCTTTGCTAACGAGTATCGAATCAGGATGAACCACGAGCTATATGAGTTATTCGACGACATTGACATAGTCAAGCGCATCAAGATCCAGCGGCTTCGCTGGCTAGGTCATGTCGAACGAATGGATGAAAACACTCCAGCCAAGAAGGTGCTTGAATCGAAACTCGAAGGTGGACAGCGTAGAAGAGGGCGTCCAAATCTGCGTTGGAAAGACCAAGTTGAGGACAACCTGGCAACGCTTGGTATTTCTAACTGGCGTCAGCGCGCGCAAAGCAGATCCGACTGGCGCGGCTTCATCTCAGCGGCCAAAACCGACCCACGGTTGTAAGGGCCATTTAAGTAAGTAAGTAAGTAAGTACACTCTGTTTCAAAATTATAAGGACAAATATATAGATGAACCATGTTTATTATATGTACAATTTTCTTCCAAAGTGGCATTGGTATTGATAACGGTATTTCTATTAAGTATAAAAACACATGTTTTCTGTAAGTGAACGTTGTAAAAAAATATATAGAAATATGGTTTTACTACATACTTGAGCGTTTCAAAAATATAAGATCAGTGGTTAAAATTTAAGTAGGTGAGTTTAATTTAAATTATTATTTTTATTTATTAAAAATATTTATAAATTAAAGAAAATGGCTCGTGGAAAACGACTGACAGAATTTAAAAAAGGGAAGATTGATGCATTTTTGGAAGAAAATTTAGTTTGCGAGAAATTTCTAGAAAACTGGGAAGGTCACTTTGTGTAATCCAAAATTATGCCAATAATAAATTAAATTATGGACAAAATAAATTCAGTGGACGTCCAAAAGCTTTATCCGATCGCGATGTCCGTAAAATATTAAGAGCTGCGGGAACTGAGCTTAAATGTATCAAAAACTACAATTTGGAGGTCAATAAAAGATTCCACCAACATTGTCCGCAGTAAAATGAAGTCTGCACCACGTTTGAAAGACATTCACATCAAAAAACGCTTGGAGTTTGCAAAGAAAAACATGGGCACCGATTGGATTAGGGTAGAACAGAATATTTAGATAACAATACAATAATTTTAAACAGTTCAACTTGGATGGATTTAATGGCTATTGGAGAGATTTGAGAAAGGAACCACAATTTTTCTCCAAAAGAAATTTTGGTGGTGGATCTCGAATGGTTTGGGGTGGTTTTAATGTAATGGGAAAGCTGTGCTTAGCATTTACCTCAATGCGAATGGATAGCAACGAGTACCAAGGTGTACTGGCAGACAATTTAATACCGTTTTTGGAGAGATATTCGGATACAAACTTTATTTCTCAACAGGATAATGCAAGCATTCATGCTAGTCGCAGTACAAAGTCATGGCTATCCACCAACAATATTGTGGTTCTTGACCAGCATGCTCGCCCGATTTAAATCCCATAGAAAATCTGTGGGGCATTCTAGTTCGTGGAATTTACAAAGAAAACAGGCAATATCAAAGCATTAGTGAGCTTAAAATAGCTATCTTGGAAGCTTTGTGAAATGTTCCCATATCTACATTACAAAACTTAACGAATTCAATGAAAAATCGATTGTTCGATGTAATAAACAAAAATGGAAAACAAATAAATTATTAATATGTTGAAAAAACTAGTTTTTAATTTATTTTGTGGCGCTGACTTTATATTTGTGAAACGGCAATTACCCAGAATTTTATATTCAATTTAAATTTTTAATTTTAATTTTTTTTTTATTGTAACTGAGTTTCATATAAAGCGAGTTTAGGTTTAAAAGACTTTTTGTTTTCTACTGCAATTGCATTTTTATTCAAAATGTTACTCAGAGTAAAATTATTGACTATTATTGACCTTATACTTTTGAAACAGAGTGTATAATAGAAATATATGTGCTGCTGAAAAAAATGAAAAATTGTTCAAAAAAATCGCGCGATTATTTTGAAAACAATTCCTCCTGCGGCGCTTTTCTAGTAATCATCTACAAACATCCCTGCAAAAATTACCTACATTATTACTACTATCTTTAATTACAACTTAAATCACCAAATTTTACTTCAATCAATCAGCATCAAGCTTAAATTAATGTAAAGAGTTGCCCAATTCGCCTCATTCCATTGTCAATATTATATAACCGCTCATTTGCAAAAAGAATAGAAAAAAAGTTAAATATACAAATACATTTAAAAAAAAAGAAATATGAAAAAAAAAATCTAAAAAAAATTATAAAAGAACAAAAAAAAGTAAAAGCTTAAAAATCTTAAGGTTATACATGCATATATCACATGTATCAATTATTAGATACAAGTGGCTCATTGAAATAACATAAATTGGTGTAGGGGCCGCTAGGAGTGACGGATCTTAAAAATAATTACAGATTAGGAATCGTGAGGAAATTACCTTTCATGAGTACCCATATGTACTTTTAAGTGGGTGCACCAGTTTTTCAAGGTCACCGAGTGGCGCTTATTTTTAATTTTGGTATATATTTTTTTTTTTGCAAAAATACAGGGGGGTTTCAATTTTTTTTTTTTTTTCTTCGGCCGGTAAAGTGAACTTCTCCCATATAAAGTTTTCTACTTGTATTTTTGATGCGTAAATATGTCACGCACACAATTTCAAAAAATATATCTATTAATTCCTGTTCCCTGAAAAATAAAAACAGTATGAAGACACTTTTAATATTTTATTTCATCATAATTAAACAAAATAAAAAAACTATTTATAATGCCACATGTGGTCACGTATTTTTTTATTATATTTCACTAGCTAAACAGCAATTTGTATTGAATTCATTAATTATTTTATTAATATTATTATTTCCCATTTTACTTAATTAATGAATTTCCTATTATTTGCCACTTGTGAACCTTTTTGACGTTTATTTCTGCATGTATTTGTAATTTCGGCAAGAAACTGGCAACCGAACTACTGATAGACATGAGGTTGCCATTTGTCATTTATTTTGTTGATACAATAACGTACTTAGTTGCCGTAACAAATGCACAAACTTCAAATTTTGGCAGAATGAAAAATGCAATCATGAGGTTACGACAACCGAACGTGCAGTTGCGCGGACTAACATTTCGGTTAGAGTAAAAAATGATACGTTCATTTTAATGACATGAGGTTACAACACTGAAACGTTGGTTCAATTAACCTCATGCCAAAAGAGGATTTTTCTGTGTGCAGTTTCGTTAAGGCATGCCCAAGTAGCACAATGAGAAAGTAAACGTTATATAGCATAAAACTGTATGAACGTCGTGTAACTACTGTAAGTGTAGGTCTTTATAAGTCTTATTAACAAATAATACAACTCGTATACAGTGACATTAGTTGCTTCTGTGGTAGGAACTACCAAACCTTAATAGAGGCGTCACGACGATTGCTTACCTGTCTTCTATGCACGAGGACCCGGCTTTGAATCCTGCATGCGGCAATATTTTTTTTTAATTAATTTTCTTTATTTTTATTTATTATTATTAGGCGTTTTTCTTTTTTAGTTCAGAGCAGTACGTTCAGTGAAGAGAGTGCAGACTGATTATTCACTGAACAGTGCATTCGTAGAGCTACTCTGTTTTTTCTGTGGGCGTTTTCGTTTATTAGTTCTAAACTAAGCTCGAACTGTCAGAAAGAGATCTTCATTTGTTTTTTAACTCTGAACATTAAGAGTCATTAAATTGCGTTTGTTTATTCGTTCAGGTTATCGAAGTCGGTTGTTCAGAGCACACTCAATGTGTTTTATTTTTATTTTTACTTGACTAACACAAGTCTTCATATGAATTTGACAACTGCTGCTCAAATTGTTTGTAATTTAAATAAGAGTCTTCAGGTTGAGTTCAGATTGCGTTCGATTCTGACAATATTCGGAATATTCAGATCATATTCAGACATCTACTCTGAAATGATTTACGAAAACGTGCTGTGTTAATTTTGTTACACTCTAATTTTTTTGCAAATGCCAGTTTAGCACCATCATAGCCAGCATAGAAAGTAGCTAGTATTCAAGTGGTTTTCCTATCTAGTTTTGCCTTCTTACAGCCCCAGCAAAACCCCAACAGAAGTAGTCAGTAATACGCAAGTTTTTCTATCCAGTTCAGCCCTGTCAATTTCTGACTAGAAACTAGACAGAAAATGGGCTTGTCTAGTCAGGGAAGCCACCTTCAATTCCCAAAAAAAATCCCATTTTCCCACTGAGTGAGAACAAAAATACCTCCTTTAATCCCATGGGAAAAAAAATCCCATTTGAAGTGGAAAATACTATCTAAAATCCCAAATTAAAATATTATAAAACTTTGTCACCTAAGTTAAATCGTTAGATTATATATAAAAATACATTTAACGATATTATAACTTTATTAAAATAATATAAGAATATTTACAAAATATCATCTTCATTATTATCATCAGTGTTATTATTTTTAAACCCATACATTTCATTTGTAAATAATTCAAAATGTGTTTTATTAAACACTGCATCAAAACAATTTTTTGACTCTGTCAGTCGTTTCGCATGCATTATTGACGATAACATTTCAGTTGAAAGTCTATTTCTTGTTTTATTTTTATTTAAGCTAAATTGAGAAAATATCCATTCCACAGAAGAGTGCGGCAAACATGAAATAAATGAAATTAGTTTTCGCATTTCAGGATACAGAAAATTATCATTTTCATTTTTAGAATTTAAAATGAATGGCTTGCCAAAATTTTGTAAAATTTAAATCATTGTTTTCTTTGTGTTGTTGAATTTTTGTTAAATTCTAAATGAATTTTGTTAATATTTTCATTGCTAATTATGTGCGGAACTAAACGAACTAATGGTATAATGCTATTATTTATTATATTTTTTGGATCTAAAACGGTTACTTCTTTTAATATATCCATAATAATTAATTTTATTTATTATAAACAATATATATATATATATAATTATATATAATTAGATACTAAAAAATCATATGAAATTGCAATTAAATGATTTTTTTTTTATGTTGGGAAAAAAAATCCCAAATCAATTGAATATCCCATGGGAAATCCCAATTCCCATTGCGATTAAGAAATCCCGTTTTTGGGATTTATCCCAAAAGGTGGCTTCTATGTGTCTAGTAAATTACTACTTGGGTACAACGACTTGAGATTTCTTCGCAGAAGAACCAAGTCCGACCGGGGTGCTGTCATCAAAGTAAACTCTGAAAAGAGATATTTTCCATCACGTGTTGATAATTTCAATACCATGAAATTTTATTTTCACTTTTACCATTAAAATGTAATATTTGAGTTGATACTTTTTTACACCATTAGATTTACTTAATTGTTGTGAATAAATCGAGCGTAAGGGAAAAGTACGCCATTTTCTTTTTTTATATTAGTCAAATGTCAAAATAACAGATTTGCTGCAAATGTCGAAGTACTCAGTCAATTGTAAATATCTGAATTTTCATGCTGTTGTGACAAACATCTCGTAACTATCTGCATATACGTCATATTTAAAAAATATGGCTAAAGTTCACTTTACCGGCCGAAGTGAAATTAAAACCAGTTGGGAAGGTTAGATCACATGGGAAATTTTAAAGTAGGTGTAATTATGATAGTTAGGATTATCAAAATTATAGTCGGTCTAAGCCGACTATAAATACCCTACACATATGTGTGGTTACCATTCAAAGTGATATATAGGTCACCAGGGTATACGAATCCTGAAAATAACTACAAACATTCAATCGCTGAAGAATTTCCATTCATTTGATACCCATATTTACAAATGGGTAGGTGTACCGAATTTCGATTTTTTTTTTGTGAACCACAAGTCTTTTCGCCGGAAAACATTATTATCATGTATTTGAGCATGATGTCAATATATATTTGACCAACAAAGTTTACCTAAGCACGTATACATAAAAATTGATCTTTATATGTACATTTTATATGTGGTATTTGAACATAAGTGGTCGGATCATAGGTCACCATGGACCGATCTCGCCAATTTTTTCGCACATACAGCGTAGGTATATTAGTAATCTAAGTTATAAGTTTCATTTATCTAGCTCTTCAATTTTAAAAGTCTTAGGGATTTCAACAGACAGACGGACAGACAGACAGACGGACAGACAGACGGACAGACGGACATCGCTAAATCGACTCAGGAGGTCATGCTGATCAAGAATATATATACTTTTCCATACCGGAGATGCTTTCTTCTGGGTGTTACAAACGGCGTACCAAACTGAATATACCCTTTCACTCTTAGTGTAGGGTATAAAAAAAAAATTGTCACGCGCTGTATTTTTGCAAAAAAAAATACCAAAATTAAAAAATCGCGCCGCTCGGACCCGTGGTGACCTTGAAAAATCAAAAACCGGTGCACCTACTTTTCCTCACGATTCCAAATCTGTAATTGTTTTTCAGATCTGTCAATCCTAGCGGCCCCTACATCAATTTATGTAATTTCAATCATATGTATATGTTTTATGTGCTACTTGTATGTAATAATTGAAGTATATTAGAATGTATGTACATATATATCTATTTGCTTCTGAAAAAATGAAAAATTGCGCGATTTTTTTGAAACATTTTTCGCCTGCGGCGCTACAATCATACAAAAATGACTGTTTCATATCAAAAATTAAATCACGAGTAGATATATACCTTTTACTTAAAAAATGAAAAATTTTTCAAAAAAATCGCGCGATTTTTTTGAACAATTACAGATTCGTGAGGAAAATACCTTTCATTTGAGTACCCTTATGTACTTGTAAGTGGGTGCACCGGTTTTTGATTTTTCAAGGCCACCACGGGTCCGAGCGGCGCCATTTTTTAATTTTGGTATTTTTTTTTTGGCGAAAATACAGGGGGTGGCAATTTTTTTTTTTTTTTTTCGCTTCGGCCGGTAAAGTGAACTTCTCCCAAAAATATTAATAGTATTCGTCCACTTTATTGAAACTTATGGGATATTTGAATATTTGCTACAAGGCGTAAATTTAAACAGATAGTTGCTGCAAGACTTTCATAAACATCTTGTTTTCTTAGTGTACACAGAGAGAAATGATTTGTTGCGGCAACCAACTAAATTGCCCTACCGAATCACTTGGTTGCGGCAACAATTGATAAAGTAGTTGCAACAACCTCTTAATTCGGTTTTGCCAATTTCGTAGTCGTCATTCTCGCCGACTAGGAAATTGGCAACCTCCAAATCTGTGATCATGTGGTTGTGACATCCACCAAATTTGTGATCATGAGGTTTTGGTAACCTCCAAATCGGTGATTATTAGGTTTGGTTATTATACATTATTATTATACATCAAAATGAATTGCACAATATTAATGTGCAGTGGTCGAGTGGAAGTATATATATATATATATATATATATATATTATTGTATTATCATTGTATAACTGTACTCTAAAAATGTTTACGCAGTTATTTAAAAAATATGAATACATTATTGTATATTTATTGTATATACTTCAGATTTATAATTGTATAAAAATTGGAATAAGCTTTAATCCTGGAATAAGCTAAAACCTTTAATCAAATTGCATTTACACGGCATCTATATAGATTTTATGTAGTCATTTGCTGTATAGACTTACGCCCCAGCAAGAACACTATTTGTCATATGAGCAGTAATATTACAAGTATCAAAACTGAAAGTTTCAGTAAAAGTTTCTATAACGTTGTTAAGATTTAATTGACCGAAGCTTTTGTGTGCGTGGGATTTTTTATCTCTTTCTCTCACCTACAATGAGATACAATTGAATATATTGTTGTCACTGTGACGATAAAATTATCGGTAAATTTACGAAATATTTCTCGTAATATAAACTGTTATAACTTTGAGGTTAGTGACGGTTGAATAACTAATGAACTAAGCAGAATTATACCAAATAAAACGAACAAAAAAAAACCTAAAATTCCATAGTTTTAATTTATATTGCGTTGAATGTAATATTTGCTTTTCAAATTTTCTTTTAAAACGACTTTTGTTTGCCCTTGTTTTACTTCGCTCGATGCATTTGTTTAATGCAGAGAACCCTTCCACTTTGATGACATCTTACTTATTTGGCCATTACAACCCATGATGGGTTTCGGCCGCAGCAATCACCCCTCGCCAGTCGCTTCAGCATTGCGCGCGCTGGCGCCACTTTTGCACTCCAAGTGTTGTCAGGTTGTATCGCACTTGGTCGCTCCACCGGAGATTCGGACGCCCTCTCCTACGTTGACCACCACTGGGTACAGAATTGAACACCTTTTTTGCTGGAGCGCTTTCATCCATACGCTCGGCATGTCCAAGCCAGCGTAGGCGCTGGATCTTAATGCGCCTGAATATGTCAATGTCGGCGTAGAGCTCATACAGCTCGTCGTTCCATCTGATTCTGTAATCGTTTTCAACGCATATCGTGCCATAGATTTTCCGAAGAATCTTTCTCTCGAACGCTGCTAAAGCTCGCTCATCGATGTTGGCAAGCGTCCATGCCTCAGCGCCATAGAGGAGGACTGGCGTGATGAGCGACTTATAGAGCGTAATTTTTGTCCGTCGAGATGGGGGCTCTGCTCCTCAATTGCCTACTGAACCCAAAGTAACACCCGTTCGCAATAGTTATTCTTCGGCTAATCTCCAGGCTGACATTGTTTTCCTTGTTGATGCTGGTTCCTAGGTATACGAAGTCCTTCACAACTTCGAAGTTGTGGTTGTCAATAGTGACGTGTTGTCCAAGACGCCGGGACTCTTTGTTTGTTGACACTAGGTTCTTCGTCTTGTCCTCGTTCACCGTAAGTCCCATTCGACGCGATTCCCTCTCTAAACTGGAGAATGCTGCACTGACTACTCGTACGCTCTGCCAAATGATGTCGATATGACCAGCGTACCCGAGCAGCATGGAACTCTTGTTGAAGATAGTGCCATTGTGATGGAGTTGTGCAGCTCTTACAATCTTCTCCATTATTAGGTTGAAGAAGTCACACGATAGGGAATCGCCTTGTCTGAAACCTCGTTCGGTATTAACCGTATCGGTGAGGTTGTTCCCAATTCCCACTGAGCAACGTGTGTCGCTCAGGGCATCCTGTAAAGCCTAATAAGTTTCGCAGGTATACCAAACTCAGACATGGTGGCGTATAGGCGACTTCTTATCGGACTGTCGAAGGCAGCTTTGTAGTCGACGAAGAGGTGGTGGGTGTCGATCTGCCTCTCTTTGGTCTTTTCCAGGATTTGACGCAATGTGAAAATCGGTTCTATGGTGGACTTGCCGGGTCTGAAGCCGCACTGATAAGATCCAATCAGTCTGTTGACGATGGGCTTCAGTCAGACTTATCCCACGGTAGTTGGCGCGTATCGTGGGATCCCCCTTCTTAAGGATTAGGCAGAGTATACTGAGATTCCATTCGCTAGGCATACTTTCTTCTGACCATATTCTGCTGATGAGCTGGTGCATGCTCGTTATGAGCTCATCGTCTCCGGTCTTAAACAACTCAGCAGGCAGACCATCCGATCCTACGGCTTTGTTGTTTTTCAGCCTTTTGATGGCTGTGCAGACCTCATCACGGTCAGGCGGCGGTATGTCAACGCCGTCGTCAGCAAATGGGGTTGTCAAGATGTCTTCTCCATCAGCGGAAAAGTTGTCATCATCGCCTGCTAGAAGATCATAGAAGTGCTCTCTCCATAATCTCAGTGTACCCTGGACATCTGTTACTAGATTGCCGTCATCGTCCTGACAGGAAGAGGGTCCGGTCTTTAAACCTACGGTCAGGCGTCTTATCTACTGAAATAATTTTCGGGCCTCGTTCCTGTCGTCATGCATATCAATATATTCACACTCGCGTCTTTCTAATTCTCTTTTCTTGCGCATAAAAATATGTCTCTCCTCCTTCCTCTTCGCTCTGTATCGCTCCTTCGCGGCTCGCGTAACTACCGGCTGCAGGGTGGCTCTATATGCAGCGTCTTTCTCTGCAGTGGCTGCGCGACACTCTTCGTCATACTACTTGTTCCGTGGGCGGTGGAATCCAAGCACCTCTTCGGCAGCCGTACGCATTGAGCGGGAGACGTGTGTCCACTGCGCACATATATCATCGAAAGGGGGAGTGGGCAAGCAGGTGTGAAAGTCGAGCGGCATATGCTTGTTGTGTGTGCAGCTCACTGACGTCTAGCTTTCTTTGCGTGGGTTTCCGTGCATTTTTCGCAGCGCATGAGCGTGTGCGATCCTTGGCTGCTACAAGGAAGTGATCCAAGTCGATGTTGGCATTTTGGATCGAGCGTACATCCATCACACTAGAAGCGTGCCTTCCGTCAATCACAACATGATCAATTTGGTTGCGCGTGTTCTGATCGCCACTGTTGTAAAGTTAGAGTTGTAAAGTTAGAGTAGATTTATTTTACATTTATTTATTCTACAATTTTATTAATCAAAAGACATTTTTTTATTTTTAGAGTTTAAAAGACACTTTTATTAAATTTACTATTGAAAAGACACTTTTACTATTTTAGAACCTCCACTTGAGGTTGGTTAAACTACAATATTTTAAATTGCAACGAAAGGTATTAACAATACGTCCGTTGCACGTTACTTTTGGTGTACGTGACTTTTGAAGAAAGTCCGACTTGCAGTTTTTGGCTGACACCAATTGCGAAATATCAGAATTGTTGGCAATCGCTGCTTCACTTATTTTAACATAGACCCAACATTAATAGTGAATAGAATAGTGAAGAACCATAAAGAAAAGAAAAATGTATGCGCTAATTCACAACATTCCTCCCCCCTTATGGAAAAAAATATTATTAATATTAGGATTAATGATAATTTTTTACAAAATGTCTTAAATATTGTTGAAAATATAGTAATGATGTTTTCTTAGAGTTAATATTAAGATTAATAATATAATAAAATAATATGCTTATTTTAACAAGGTGATAATAAATATATTTTTTTTTTTTTTAAGTTATCTATAAATATATATATATATATATATATATATATATATATATATATATATATATATATATATATATATATATATATATATATATACTTTTGTATGCCCTGCTGTTGGATCAGATTTCTCCTCTTGCTATTCTGTGTGTTGGGTCGGATTTGCCTTGTTCCTCTTCAATGTTTCGTTGTATGTAGTGTGTTGGATCTGTTGGTCTTCGATGGTTCTTGTGGAATTTGCTAATGGTGTTATCTCCAGTAGACGTCGTCATGTTGATTCGCTGGATTCTTAGTCGTTGAAGAGAGCTTTGGTCCCGTTGACTTGGTTGACTTCGTTCGAGATGAGTGTTCTTTTCTGCGATCTTGTCAAACATCTTGAAAACATCTTGCTGCTCATGTCACTTTATGTAGCTTATAGATTTCTGAATTATTGATATCAGAAAATCGTTACTGCATCGCTTCTTCTATATGTGCGATGGAAGACATAATAATTTGAATTTTTATATACATTTTTAAGATCAATGTTGAATATTGTTTTCTGCATCTTGTTTCTGGCAGTTGTAGTTTTATGATTAAAATTCAATCACTGCAATCTAGTTGTGCTTGGTATAACAACAAGTTTGCTCCTAGTGCATCCTTCTACGTCTTTAAATAAGGACTGCGTCGAATAAAATTGTCCGTTACAAAAATGAAAAAATCTAGTAATCGAATTTTTATAGAATAAAATATTTTATTTTGCAAATTATTTTTAGATTTAAAAAAAAAATATAAAAAACCAGAAATTTATATTTTTTAATAAAAAGTTTTAATTTTTCCGGAACCCCTTCCATTAATGTTGTAATGGTAGTGTCCGACACCCTCACAGCTGCTGAAGACCACTTTCTTTTAAAGTCTTGAAGGTTTTTGGCCACTTTTTTTGTTGTCTTCATCTCCCTTTTTCTAAAGCCCAGTATCTCTCAATCGGCCTGAGTTCTGGACAGTTTGGTGGATTGGCTTCTCTAGGAACCAAAATCACTGCATTTTGTTGGATCCACTCTAAGGCCGTTTTGCTGTAGTGACATGAAGCGAGGTCAGGCCAAAAAAATGTGGACACTTCATATTGGCGTTAAAATGGAAGCAATCTCTTTTGCAAGCATTCCTTCACATATATTTCGCTATTAATTGTCCCCGATGTCACGAATGAGCTGCTCCTTTTTCCACAACTGCAAATTGCCTGCCAAACAAGGAATTTCTTTGGGAATTTTGTCATTTTTTTTTATTTTAATTTTTCAGCGACATTTCCTCGAGAATCGGCTGTATAAAATTCCTGCCCAGGTAGCTGAGAAAAGTCCGCTAAAACATGAGTTTCGTCGTCCATTATGCAGCAATCGAGTTTTCAGCTTTTTAGCTCGTTGTTTTGCGGTTTCATTCTTGACGGCATTTCTATCCGGAACTTTTTGGACCTTGTACGTCTCCAGCCCAGCTTATTTCTTAGTCCTGCGCACGAAAGATTCTGAGCAATCCTCCTTTCTCGCCAATTTCCATCCGGATATGCTTGGATCTTTCTTTAAAATATTCTTCGACTTATCACGATCATGTGGGCCTTTTTTTACCAGAATCTTTCTTCCGATTAATACTCAGGTCTTCTTTAAAGCGGTTGATAACGCGAGAAATGGTCTTATGGTTAGCCCCTACCTCCTTGGGAATTTTTTTAAAAGACCAACTAGGTTGTTTTTGAAAAATTTTAATTATATTTTCTCGCACTTCCACTTCGTTTGCCATTTTCGCGTTAAATAAATTTTGTATTGACTATAACTGACACAAATTATTTTCTGCCATTTAATTCAGAGCTACTATGATCAAATTTTTTTAATTTGAATCTTGCAATAGCACATTATGGGAAGATATGTAACGGACAATTTTATTCGACGCAGTCCTTATGCTGCCACTCTGCTTCATTTCTTCGTTTTTCTTTACTTTATTTGATTCTGCTGGACCTCTGCTTCGCTTCTTCATCTTGTTGAAAACACCCAGAGCTCCTTCCATATATATATATATATATATATATATATATATATATATATATATATATATATAAATATATATAAATATATATATATATATATATATATATATATATATATATATATATATATTTATATATATATATATATATATATATATATATATATATATATATATATATATATATATGGAAGGAGCTCTGGGTGTTTTCAACAAGATGAAGAAGCGAAGCAGAGGTCCAGCAGATTCAAATAAAGTAAAGAAAAACGAAGAAATGAAGCAGAGTGGCAGCATAAGGACTGCGTCGAATAAAATTGTCCGTTACATATCTTCCCATAATGTGCTATTGCAAGATTCAAATTAAAAAAATTTGATCATAGTAGCTCTGAATTAAATGGCAGAAAATAATTTGTGTCAGTTATAGTCAATACAAAATTTATTTAACGCGAAAATGGCAAACGAAGTGGAAGTGCGAGAAAATATAATTAAAATTTTTCAAAAACAACCTAGTTGGTCTTTTAAAAAAATTCCCAAGGAGGTAGGGGCTAACCATAAGACCATTTCTCGCGTTATCAACCGCTTTAAAGAAGACCTGAGTATTAATCGGAAGAAAGATTCTGGTAAAAAAAGGCCCACATGATCGTGATAAGTCGAAGAATATTTTAAAGAAAGATCCAAGCATATCCGGATGGAAATTGGCGAGAAAGGAGGATTGCTCAGAATCTTTCGTGCGCAGGACTAAGAAATAAGCTGGGCTGGAGACGTACAAGGTCCAAAAAGTTCCGGATAGAAATGCCGTCAAGAATGAAACCGCAAAACAACGAGCTAAAAAGCTGAAAACTCGATTGCTGCATAATGGACGACGAAACTCATGTTTTAGCGGACTTTTCTCAGCTACCTGGGCAGGAATTTTATACAGCCGATTCTCGAGGAAATGTCGCTGAAAAATTAAAATAAAAAAAAATGACAAAATTCCCAAAGAAATTCCTTGTTTGGCAGGCAATTTGCAGTTGTGGAAAAAGGAGCAGCTCATTCGTGACATCGGGGACAATTAATAGCGAAATATATGTGAAGGAATGCTTGCAAAAGAGATTGCTTCCATTTTAACGCCAATATGAAGTGTCCACATTTTTTTGGCCTGACCTCGCTTCATGTCACTACAGCAAAACGGCCTTAGAGTGGATCCAACAAAATGCAGTGATTTTGGTTCCTAGAGAAGCCAATCCACCAAACTGTCCAGAACTCAGGCCGATTGAGAGATACTGGGCTTTAGAAAAAGGGAGATGAAGACAACAAAAAAAGTGGCCAAAAACCTTCAAGACTTTAAAAGAAAGTGGTCTTCAGCAGCTGTGAGGGTGTCGGACACTACCATTACAACATTAATGGAAGGGGTTCCGGAAAAATTAAAACTTTTTATTAAAAAATATAAATTTCTGGTTTTTTATATTTTTTTTTTAAATCTAAAAATAATTTGCAAAATAAAATATTTTATTCTATAAAAATTCGATTACTAGATTTTTTCATTTTTGTAACGGACAATTTTATTCGACGCAGTCCTTATTTAAAGACGTAGAAGGATGCACTAGGAGCAAACTTGTTGTTATACCAAGCACAACTAGATTGCAGTGATTGAATTTTAATCATAAAACTACAACTGCCAGAAACAAGATGCAGAAAACAATATTCAACATTGATCTTAAAAATGTATATAAAAATTCAAATTATTATGTCTTCCATCGCACATATAGAAGAAGCGATGCAGTAACGATTTTCTGATATCAATAATTCAGAAATCTATAAGCTACATAAAGTGACATGAGCAGCAAGATGTTTTCAAGATGTTTGACAAGATCGCAGAAAAGAACACTCATCTCGAACGAAGTCAACCAAGTCAACGGGACCAAAGCTCTCTTCAACGACTAAGAATCCAGCGAATCAACATGACGACGTCTACTGGAGATAACACCATTAGCAAATTCCACAAGAACCATCGAAGACCAACAGATCCAACACACTACATACAACGAAACATTGAAGAGGAACAAGGCAAATCCGACCCAACACACAGAATAGCAAGAGGAGAAATCTGATCCAACAGCAGGGCATACAAAAGTATATATATATATATATATATATATATATATATATATATATATATATATATATATATATATATATTTATAGATAACTTAAAAAAAAAAAAAATATATTTATTATCACCTTGTTAAAATAAGCATATTATTTTATTATATTATTAATCTTAATATTAACTCTAAGAAAACATCATTACTATATTTTCAACAATATTTAAGACATTTTGTAAAAAATTATCATTAATCCTAATATTAATAATATTTTTTTTCCATAAGGGGGGAGGAATGTTGTGAATTAGCGCATACATTTTTCTTTTCTTTATGGTTCTTCACTATTCTATTCACTATTAATGTTGGGTCTATGTTAAAATAAGTGAAGCAGCGATTGCCAACAATTCTGATATTTCGCAATTGGTGTCAGCCAAAAACTGCAAGTCGGACTTTCTTCAAAAGTCACGTACACCAAAAGTAACGTGCAACGGACGTATTGTTAATACCTTTCGTTGCAATTTAAAATATTGTAGTTTAACCAACCTCAAGTGGAGGTTCTAAAATAGTAAAAGTGTCTTTTCAATAGTAAATTTAATAAAAGTGTCTTTTAAACTCTAAAAATAAAAAAATGTCTTTTGATTAATAAAATTGTAGAATAAATAAATGTAAAATAAATCTACTCTAACTTTACAACTCTAACTTTACAACAGTGGCGATCATATATATATATATATATATATATATATATATATATATATATATATATATATATTTATATATATTTATATATGTATTTTTTTTTTACTTTTACCCCTTTTATTTATTTTTTTTTCTAAATATATATATATATATATTTTTTTTTAATTAATAGTATTATTTTTTAATACCCCTTACTTTTTTTTAATTAATAGTTAATTTTATTATTTATTTATTTTTTCCTCTTCTTTTTTTTCACTATATATTTTTTTCTTCTTATTTTTCTTTTTAATTAAAATTTTCTCCTTTTTTTTCATATATATTTTTTTTATCTCTTTTTTTTCTTTAAAAATTTAATAGTTAATATTATTATTATTATTTTTTTGTCTTCTTTTTTTTCTCATCTCTTCTTATTATATTGTTTTCTCTTTTTTTTTTTTAATTAAAAAATCTTTTTAAGATAAAAAAAAATATTTCATACCTATATATATATTTTATTCATTTTATTTATTTTACTAATATGTTTCCTCTTTTATTTTTTCAATTCAATTATTAAAACCTTTTTTTTATTTCAACCACACTAAATAATTTATTGTATAAATCGCTTTTTTTTAATTTTAAATTCTTTGCTTTTATTTATTACCTGTTTTTTTTACATTTTATTTATTCTCCTATTATATTTTCCTGTTCCCTTTGTTTTTAATTTTAACTGTACTAAATATTTATATATCTCTGGTTTTTTTTTTAAATTGAATACTAACTGATATTTTCTTCTTCTTTAAGTAATTTAAATTATTATAAGTAAGTTCTTTAAATTCATTTAAAATGTATTTGATATATTTAAGCTTATTCAAATTGAATTATATTAATGTACAAAGTACCTATGATTTCTCTGCATGTAATTAAATATAATTGGAGTTGCGATTTATTTTTTAAACATGTTTAATATTTTATTATATTATTTTTGTGTACTTATATAAGTCACATTATATGAAACTTCCCACTGGCATGACGGTAAAATTGAATTACATTTATTTGCATTGTTTATGGTATCAAAAAAAACTGCAAGATCTGCATTTATATGTCAGCTATTAACGCTTGCTTAGTGTATGATATACATACGTTCGTACAAATTACGTATGTGCTTCAGCATGAAACACTTAGGGGAATGACCTTTTTCAAGGTTTGATAGCTTGCGCCATTAATATAGGGCAGTAATTGAATTCGACAATTTTATGACTAACATTGATTTAATTTTAAATTAAATCATGTGCTTAATTTATTTCTTTTCTCAATTGATGATTAACTAACTTTAAAATTATAAGTTCTTTTCCTCAAATAGTTATATATATTATATATTTTGTTATTTCTTATTACTAAATTATTATTTTTTATATGTCCTATCTCTTTTTTTTATTACTATAAGTTTTCCTTTGTTTTTTACTTACTGTTTCCTAAACTATTTATATTTATTTTTTCCTCCAAATGACGAAGTATGTAATGTTTTATTTCATGATTACTCTTTATCTTATGGTTAGATTTATTTTGTCTAACATAATGTTGCACTCTACGAGTTTAATTGTCAAAATGTATTTGATATATAGCTAATTGGTTTTATATTTTTACTTTTATGGGTTCTAACCTAGGGTAATATTATTATATTTTTAGTTTTAACTGCATACACTATTTGTGATATGCCTTTAACAAATTATAGTGAATTTTCGTATCTTTGTTTTTGATCAATATCGTCGTGGTCACGGGCCCACATCCCTCTAGGGTCCCTTCCAAATTGGAGATAACTTATTCTTCCTAGTTTGGTTTTTCATTAAAACCATGTCGTGTGGTTTGAATTGCATAGGGTTGAGGTTCTTGTCGTATTTGTTTTTCGACACCTCCTTGGCCCTACATTGATTTTGCCTGACGATCTCGTGTGATCGCTGTATTTGGTACTTTAGTACCTTATTGTAGTCTTCTGCGTTATATAAAGTGAACATTTACGCTTTAAATTCGTAGGCATGTCGAAGTCAAACCCGTACAACGTACGGAATGGTGTTTGACCCGTCGACGTATGCACCGTGTTATTATGAACATGCATTGCAGAATTTAACCATTGGTCCCAGTTTGGCCCATCCTCTTTAGCAAAACTACGTAAATATTCAGCTAGTGGACGATGACTTCGTTCTGTTGCGGGCTCCAGGGTTCTTTTGTACTTGCCTTTATTAATGAAACCGTCAGTGACAATATTCCCTCGAAGTCCACAATTCTTTCATAACATTTATTATTAAATAAAAACGCAAGGATATTTTAGACTTGCTTTATACTTTTATTAATTATTTTTAAGTATTTTTACAAGCTTGAGTTTAAACTGAAAACACGTCTGCACTCTAAGGCAGTTAAAATCATAATCCTTAAAAACTAAACTTAACCTCTACTCATCACCTCGGTATCGTGCGACTCACGAACCCCTTGCTTATGCTTATTTCTTAAAACACAACTCATAAATGCAAGCATGCATATTCTTAAATCTACGTACTACTAAAAACCTCATGGACCCCACATCAGATATCTACTAATATTGTGAAATCATTAACCGAGAAAATTCCAATGTGCTAAATTCTTAATTGGTTCCCATGCTGGCGTTAGTCTTGACTTAAATTACAACCAATGCTTTTGTTGTTGCTTTTAAACAGACGGCACACTTGCTAGCGTGTGCCTCGGATCAAATTGCAACCAGTGCATTTTTCGTTGCTTTCAAGCGGACTTAATTTTATATCCTGAAAGTATGCACTCATAAACATTATGCACTTGTTCCTGTTACGTCGTAAACGTTATGTTAAGTTAACATGCATCTATTATTGTGCTTTTAGATTTGAACTTTATGTGCATACTGGTTATGTGCAGTCTTTATTAAATACATAAAAAAAAACGTTTCTGATTCACAACATTCTTCCCCCCTTATTTTAAGAAAAAATTATTATTAAAAAGAATAATAGTTTTTTCTTTTACATCATTAATATTTCAATATATTTCTTAATTTATTGAACTTTCAATAATATTTAAAATCAATAATTATTTTTCATATTATTATAATTTATTTTACTTATTTTCATTTTAAGAATCTTATTAATGCTTATCTTCGTTACTCAATTACTTAATTAATGGTCGCAGTTTTAGTGATATTTATATACTTTATGTAACGCTAAAAAGAAAAATGTATAACATTACAAGTCACTGAACGTTGCAATTGACATAACAGTAGTTGATCAAGTTACCGCTTTGCAATCGCTGCGTTCTGTGTTGCTCTGTTGTTTTTCTTGTTTATTCATTTAAATCATTAAATGCTTTAATTTGTGTAACGATTTGTTTTTTTGCGGTATTTATTGAAAATAATACATTTAATTTTTATTGAGTATATCTTTAATTATTGTTTATATTTATAGTTTTCATATTTTAATGTTTTTCAAGTTTTTCATTACTTATTTCTAGTCTATTAAATTAATTATACAAAAAAAAATATATAATTGTGTTTTCTATCAATTTAAAACATAAACTGCTGTGATCGATAGTTCTGTTACTCTCTGTTTACGTGTATAGGTTGGCTGGCTGCATTTATTTGTTTCTGTCACTGTTTCGAAAAACATTGTTATCATCATTTAATATCATCATTCGTCTTGATTTTCTTAGCTTTGTTAAATTTGATGTCTTCTATGTTGCGTTGTTTTTTCAGTCAAATTGAATCGTATTTTGTTGAGAGCAGATACTAAAATTGGTAATTTTGTAATTTTATATTTCTGGATATTAATACGAATTTGTCTTCTTTAAATGTTTTAAGAGTTCTTGTACCGAAATTGTCATCTTCGGAAATCATCTTTAATTATACGTACATGTTGTTGTTTGATGTTGTTCTTTTATATTTCACTTGTTGTAAAAATATTTGAATATTTGAAGTTCTTAGTGTTTTTAATTTTCGTCTTCTCTTTTAAGAAATTATGTTCTTTTGTTGAAGAAATTGTCAGCATAATGTGTGAAACGTTGTTGATTTAGTACAATTATGATAACTTTGTTGATGTGTCAAATTTCTTTTTCCATAAGGTTAGCATTGACAGCTGAATAAGTGTATATGGAATAGCTCCTTCAACTTATTTACAAAATATTAGCTTGTTCCTTGAGTGATAAAATTGTTATCTTTTAATTATATGTACGTAAAGATGTAAAATGTTGTTGCTTCTTTATAGTAGAATAGTCGCAACTTTGCTGATTTGTCGAACTTCCACATCCATGTTTATAGTGAGCTCCTTTCTTTTAATTAAACATGTTATTGATGTACAATTGTTGTTGTCCGCGCCATGACTGTCACATGTTTCTTTATCATTCTTCTCTTGTACTTCATTACATAATATTACCATTTCAGACCTTTACCCAACAAAATTAAACGATCTTCTTTGACAATTAAAATTTAAACTTAGTGTCTGTGGATGGTAGGGTGTTATATGTAATTTTTTAATTCCTAACAATTTACATGTATCCGAAAATAGTTTGGAAACGAAGTTCGATCCATTGTTTGTTACCAATACTTTGGGTATATTGTGGAGTGTAACTATTTCGTTGAAGAATGCTTTTGCTACGGTGTTGGCTTCCGCATCGGGTATAGGCACACAGCACATAAATTTCGAAAAATCGTCCTGAAAGTTAAGATGTATTTATTCCCTGAAATGGTTTCAGGCAGAATACCCACCAGGTCCATGTACACTTTGTCAAAGGGTCTGACTGGCATATCAGTTAGAACCATTGGCATCTTCGTCAGCCTTGAACTCTTGTTTACCTGACATATTGAACAATTTTTCACATAATCCTTTATTTGCTTCTGCATACCCTTCCATCGGAACTGTTGCCGAATTCTTAAAAATGTTTTTACGCCCCCTTGGTGACCACCTAACGGTGAATCGTGAAAATCTTTAATTACCGTCTCTATGTCCCGAGGTTCAGTTAGAATTATTATATTGTCATTTTCCTTTGTTATCAAATCGTCAGGATCGCATTCTGACTGTTTATTATCGTCTTCCTTGTCTCTTTTCATGGTTTTCGAACGTGTTTGTACAACTACTTTTTCAGTATTATTCGGTATGCGGCTAAGCGCATCCGCGTTTATATTACTTTTTCCCGGTTTATAAAGAATTTCGAAATCATATTCCGAAAATTTGTGTCGGAAACGCGCAAGACGTGATGTATGATCTTTTAAGTTTGCTATACCCTTTAGAGGCTGATGATCTGTATAAATTTAAATGGTCTTCCCAAAAGATATGCCCTAAAATTTTTTGTTGCCTATACAATTGCCAAAAATTCTTTTTCTATAGTACAATAGCGTGTTTCCGCATCGTTCAGAGAACTACTGGCAAACGCGATCTGACGGTCGCTTCCAACTTCACCTTGCGAAAGAACCGCGCCAATTGCTTCGTTGCTGGCGTCTGTCGTGAGCAAAAAGGGTTCGTTAAAATCCGGATACGCTAGTATGGGTGGTGACATAATTGCCTCCTTAAGTTTTAAAAACGAATTCTGACAATTGTCATTCCATATGAACTTATCGTCCTTTTTAAGCAAACAGTTTATTGGTAGTGACAGTTTCGCCATACCTCTTATAAATTTTATGTAATAATTAATTAAGCCTAAAAATGCTTGAACTTCCTTCCTATTTTTCGGAACTGGAATATTTTTTACACACTCTACTTTGGCCTGATCTGGTAGGACACCTAACTCAGAACACTTGTGTCCTAAATATATAAACTCGCGCCGCAAACACTGACATTTTTCTGTATTTAATTTCAAATTATGTTCTATCAGCTTGCATAGCCTTGCATAGCCTATGCTCGTGTTCTGCTAAATTATTTCCATAAACCACTATGTCATCTAAATAAACGAAACAGTCAATACCCTGTAAATCTGTTAGTATGTGGTTCATTATCCTTTAAAAGGTGGCAGGTGCCCCCGTTAGACCGAATGGCATTTTGTTAAATTCGAAATGACCAAGTCCTGTACTGAAAACAGTTTTTTCTTTGTCACTATCTTCATCTAGAACCTGATGGTAACCACTTGCTAAATCTAGTGTTGAAAAATACCGACTATGACCTAACTGGTCTAAAATCTCATCTATTCGTGGAATCGGAAACACCTGTTTGATGGCGACGTCATTTAATTTTCGGAAATCTATAACCAGTCTCCATTTCTTATTGCCATCTTTATCGCCCTTTTTAGGTACCAATAATAATGGGGAATTCCAAGGCGACATGCTTGGTGAAATAATTCCATCGTCTAACATCTTTGATACTTGTCTATTAATCTCATTTCTATGCATATGAGGAAGTTTATAGTGTTTCTGATTTATTGGTGGTTGATTCCATTGTGTGGGTATTTCATGTTTAAATATCGGAGTGAATGTTAATTCATCCCCTTCCAAATGAAAAACGTCATGATATGATAAGCAAATATTTTGCAAAGATGCAGGCTGGCCTCAGCTCCAGAATCCACTAACAGAGTAAGTTTTCCATTCTTTGCTGCCTTGCAAAGTACTTCAATGAACACATCACTCGTATCGGATATCTTAAAACACTCTCCATGCCGGTTAAATATTTTACGATGTATACCTAATTTTGAAGCTAATTTCATTTTCCTCGACATAAATTTACTCTTAAAATTATTAACAATTGGAGACAATTTAATTTTACAAATCGTGCATTTATTATACACTTCTGACGATAAAACGCACATAGCGCTAATAGTAAAAAGAAATATTGAAATTAATTCATTGAAAATTATACTTTCCCCTGTACAGAATGTAATCACAGTCTTGCCAGACGTTTGATCTACAATTCCCAAATTTTCAGGGCCTTAATTACAACTTTCTTTTTATTCTATTTACTTTTGATTTTATTATTCTTGATTTTAATATTTTTAACATCGGATTTTATTGGTTTTACTTTCTTTACTTAATTTGCTTTCTTTATAATTTGTTTATTTTTTATTTCCTTAATTCCTATATTTTGTTCATTTTTCGCGTCAAGTTGTGTTTTATTATTTAGTTCATTACATTTTTTTTGTGGTCAATTTCTATCTTCATTAATATGTATCTTCACTTTTTGTTCTTTATTTTCTTGATTATTTATACTCTCTATTTCGCTTTTTTGTAGTGTTATACTACAAACTTCTACAACTTCCGGCCTAACTTTATTACCTGTAGCTGATTCCATATTTTCTTCCGCATAACAATTAGTTATTGTATGGCTTTTTCTATTATACCATGAGCATTTCATATTACTTGTATTATTTTTCATTTGATTATTATTATCACCTTGTTGTGTATAATTTGCAGGTGTATTCATATTTTTCATTTTATTATTTCCACATTTACAATTAGATTCGTGTCCATAAGTTTGACACTCTTTGCAGAAAGGCATATTTTCCCATTCCAGCAATCTTCCCTATGTCCTGATTTTTTACAAAAGGTACATATTGGAAATGTTCTCCCTATTTCGGAATTTATGTATATCATCATTATTAATTACTTGTCCAAATTCATCTGCTAACGTTTTGCTTTGCTCATTTCTTTTTGAAAAAGTTTCTTCCTTAAAATTATAATTGTCCTGTTTCGACCATGGTTCTCGCTGCATAAGAGCTTCCACATTAAGAGCTTCATCTAACAATGCATCTAATGTGATTGACTTGCTAGCAAACATTATAATTTTTATTGTTGGATCCCGAACTCCAATTTTGAAAGAAGTCAGAAAGAAGCCAACAACTCTAATCTGAACACGTTATCAATACCTATGTTTTTTCTGTACTTTTTACTGGCGATCTCCAATGCCATGAATTGTAATCTATATAACCGTCTGGCAAATGCCCTCAACTTTTCTACACTATTTTGATATGTTTGTCTAATCTTTTGTAGTACTGAATCTAAGGAAACTACTTTTAAGTATGTATTTTTTAGCAAATCGTATAAATCTTCTATTTTTCGAAATTTCTTGACCTTACTAAGTCATAAGCATCCCCATTCAATCGTAACCTAACGCATTTAATAAATACATTATTCTCTGAATCTTGAATTCCAAGCTTAGCAGCTTTACAACCTTCAATAAATCTGTAAAATTCTGTTTTTAATAATGGTGAATCCGTTCCAGAGAAGCAGGGAACCAAATAACGTACGAGTTTCAAAATATTTTCCGTACCCATTTTGATTGTCGACAGTGTATTTACTATTTCTTAATTTGTTTCGTGGTATATTTGTCCTTTGTTTACCTTTACTTATGACATTTTTTTTTTATATAAATTTTTACATTTTGAAAAATAATTAATGTTTCATAATGTTTTCATTTTAAATATTTTATATTGTATTTTTGATTTAATAATTTATAAATTATTTTGTAAATTATAATTTCATAAATTATTATATACTGATTTTTGATCGCATTTTAATTTCCATTTAATTTGATATACAAATTTATTATTTTTATCACCATCATTCAGTGCTGCGAAAAACTGATACGTTTTGAATATAAATATTTGTTTGATTTTATAGTCGTTTTATAATCGATTTATATTTAATGAAAATTATAATTTACATACTAATAGTATGAATTATTTTATTATACACTGGAGGGTCCGGAGTTCGGATTCGCAGTGTGTATTTTCTTTTATTTATTGTCATATTTTTATTATATATTATTTTATTTTAAGTAATATTTCATAGTGCTTTTTTTACTTTCCATATTATTTTAAATTAATATTTCTATTATACACTGGAGGGTCCGTGGTTTGGAATCTCAGTGTGTATTTATGTGTAAATATTTTTTATTCAAAACTTTAAAAACTCACCATTTTCTATTTAGGTTTTTTACGTCCTTCGTCCTCCACTTCGTTCTACGTCCTCCTTCCCACTTTCGGTCCTTGAGAGGTTGGTACCGACGTACCGGCTGCGCAAAATGTTGTAAAGTTAGAGTTGATTTATTTTACATTTATTTATTCTACAATTTTATTAATCAAAAGACACTTTTTTATTTTAATAGTTTAAAAGACACTTTTATTAAATTTACTATTGAAAAGACACTTTTACTATTTTAGAACCTCCACTTGAGGTTGGTTAAACTACAATCTTTTAAATTGCAACGAAAGGTATTAACAACACCTCCGTTGCAAGCTTTTCTTAAATTCTATTCTCACTATGTTCTAGTGAGTTTTCACTTTCACTCAATTTTGGTGTACGTGACTTTTGAAGAAAGTCTGACTTGCAATTTTTGGCTGACACCAATTGCGAAATATCAGAATTGTTGGCAATCGCTGCTTCACTTATTTTAACATAGACCCAAAATTATGCAATGGAAAATTGTATTGCAAGCCTCTTGAAAGAGGAGTGGTCTAAGTAAAGCTTTAGCGCTTTGCCAAATTATTGCCAGCTTCTTTTAACTGTGCAAGCTAACCTGAAAGAGGTGTGTTCTACGCAAAGCTTATCGCTTTGCCAATTTGACAATGCTATGAACATGTTGCTGTACAACATGAGTACAACATGATATAAAAACATGATGCGCTCAACATATGACAACCACATCCAAAACTGAATGAATAGTGAAGAACCATAAAGAAAAGAAAAATGTATGCGCTAATTCACAACACCACGTGACCTTGTGAATATTGAGGTGCTTGCATCTAGTAACACAAATTACCATGTTTCGTGCTGTGGCGTAGTCGATCAGCCTCATTCCATTGTCGGAGGTGTTGTCGTGGACGCTGAATTGTCCAACCGTTGAACCAAAGATACCCTCATGGCCATCCTTGGCATTAAAGTCGCCAATCACAATTTTGATGTCGTGACGGGGACAGCGCTCATAGGATTCGTCGAGGCGCTCATAGAAAGTCTATTTAGTTTCATCGTCCTTCTCCTTCGTCGGAGCGTGCACACAAATTAGTCTGATATAGAAGTATTTAGCCTTGATGCGGATTGTTGCTAGTCGTTCGTTCACGGGTGTGAACCTAGAGACAATGTGGCGGAGTCTCTTGTCGACTACAAATCCTCAACCAAATTCATGGCACTCCGCATGGCAGCTGTAGTAAATGTCACAAGATGCCTGTTTAGAGCAGCCCTGTCCTGTCCATCGCATTTCCTGGATTGCTGTGATGTCAGCCTTGTATCTTTCGAGGACATCAAACAGCTGGATAGTGGCACCTTCCCTATAAAGGGTTCCAGGTGCATATCCGTAAATCAGAGGAGAGGCTATGGCAACTAACAGAAGTTGGTTACTGGCTTGCGCGTGCACTACACCATTCTGAACCCCTAATATATAATATAATGACATCTATAATATAAATAAATATATAAGAAATATTTTCCAATATACTTTATTATGTCAATAGTTTACAATTTAATCCAAAACTTTTATGGATTATGCTACTTGGGTGGTGTGTTTTTTTTATTCAAGCGCAGTTTTAGACAAGTGCACATCGCAGGAAGAAAAATTTCAAACATCAAATGCTGTCTTTAAGCGAGATTTTTTTGTGTATTGTACCAATGCATGAGCCATCGCGGTCGACCTGCAGTGCTGGAATGCTGCGAAATAATGAATTCTGTCAAACAGATTGTACTGTGTGGACGCAAAACAAAATATGCCGTTATTTTCCCATCCAACTTGTTGTACCGTTTGGATGCCGTTATAGGCCCTTTACTTTATTTTTTTTACTACTTTCGGTTACCATATGCGTGAAGTTAACAACACACCCAGTGAATCGTTCTGTCGTAATTACGAACTATTTCGGAACTATACGTTAGACAACTCTGATAAATGTGTGCGAGGTTGGTTCCGATTTCGAAATTAAATAGGAGTGAAATCAGACTAAAGGAAACACAGAGTTCTTTCCTATTTTTCTGAACTGTGCCTGAAAGAAAAAATCACAAAACAAAGAGAGCAAAACTGAAAATATTTTAAAATCAGCCAATCAAAATTGATAAAATATTTTGAAACCAGCCAACGATGTGAAGCAAAACTGATGGCATATTTGTTTCAGAATGGGACAGAATATTAAAGGAAACTATGAAGTAAAGCTGATTCAAAAGAAAATTAATGACAAAAAAAACTAAGGCATTTTTTTGGTTTTTATGTTTATTTAAGTGTTTTTTTTTAATTTGTACACTATTACAATATAATATATATAATACACATTAATATAAAACAAATTTTAAATAACATAGTTTACAATTAAACGTATTTTAAATATATATGATTTATATATAGTGGAATAGTCACGAATGTACCCATAGGACTACTTCAGAAAGGGATCGCGTGATGTGAAACTGCTGCGAGAATTGCGCGCGGTTAAATCTTCGACGGACTTTTGCTTGCTGCGACGCGCCATGGTACCGTATGGAATACAAACACCAACTTTGACTTCCAAAAGCATGTTGGCGCGCAGCTTCATGGAGGCAAGATCTGGTGTGGCAGAGAGGCCGCTCTTCTGCGGCTTCGTCATGCCAATGGAGCGAACACCCAACGAAGGCCAGTGACCATCATCGGACGGCGTGCCGGGAGTGCGAGCTCTCGATGGCGTGCGTTGCATGATGCGCTCCTACTGTGTGTTGGGCGTCACGTGTAAGTCTAGCGTAGCAGGTCGGGTTTCTGTGGCTTGACGCGAGTTTGAGTGGCGCGAAAGGCAGTTGTTGTGGGTTTTTGGTTCGGGGGCATGACGGACTTTTCGCGTGATCTGGCGCGCTCACACGTCTGCAGCATAGGCGCTGAGGTTGCGGGACGCGTTAAGAATACTGTACGCGTGATGCCGCTGAGGCGCGAACGCATGCAGCTGTCATTCAACTAACCGGCAATTGTTGGGGTTGGCAGACGCATTAGGTTCTGCAAGTTAAAAAATACAAAATAAGTAGGTAAAGTAAACGTTAGTTTGCATTATTATCAACCTCTATATATCTGTTCATTCGTCCAGGCAGCATCACATGTGGATCAAACATGGCCACCTTTTTCTTGATGCTATTCATCAGTTTGCCACGGCCGCCCACCTGCCACGGAGGAACTTTCTCTGCCATTCTCGCTGCAGCATTCATAATTGCTGTTTCATTTGTGCGTATGTCCCAGCTCGGTGTTTGCCGCAACCGCTACTGCAGCTGCCGCCACTGCCTTCAGTTCACACTAATCGGAGCTGTAGCTGATCATGCTGGAGTCGCAAGACATATTGCCTCCATTAAGGTAACCGACAGAGGTTTCGTCCAGACCGCCACATGTGCACACCAGCTGCACCGCCTTTTTTATGAACCTGTTTCGTGTAAATTTATAAATATCACTCGTCTCGTGGAAATCCTCCAGCGTAAAACTGGGAGAACCCAATTGCACCAATTTCTCCTTGGATTTTTCAGCCAGCTCCCTAAATTGCAAATAGTCTTCTTTGTTCGAGATCAAATGCTCCAAGTAAGAATAGGCAAAAGCCCGGAAGAAACAGTTCAGAGACGGGACTTTGTAATTGAGAATTGATTTTGAATTGAATTGAGCAAAACAAATTCTATTTCAAAAATAAAAAATTAGAATTGAAGCAAAGTAATTCACTTCAAAAAAAATATAAATAAATTTGAAATTTTATTTCAATTCAAATTTGTTTTGAAATAAATTGAACAAAGTATTTCAAATTAAAAAAATTTGAATTATAAATACTCAATTCAACTTATTGCTTAGAAATACTCAATGCCATCAAAAAATTTATGAATTGAATTGATTTGAATTGAATTGAATTTATTTGAATTAATTTGAGTTTTAGCAGAGCTCCCTGCAGTAAAAGTTCAAGTGGTGATAATTTCCATGTGAAATTCGCACTCCGATGCATCATTGGACATTTTTGGTTGAAATTGTTCCAATGTACACAGTTTCACATCCTGATGCGTCATTGGAAGTTTTTGGGTGCATCTGTTCAAATGGACAGAGATTACATTCAAGTACGTCATTGGAATTTTATGTGCGTCTGTTTCAATGGCCAGAACCCAACTAATTTGTCCTGTTCCCAATGGAACCTATTTGTCCAAAAAAATTCCCAATGACGCAGTTGGGTTCTGGCAAAATCCCAATGGAACCTATTTGTCCAAAAAAATGTCCAATGACGCAGTTGGGTTCTGGCCAATTCCCAATGGAACGAATTAGTCCAAAAAAAAATGCCCAATGACGCAAGCGGGTTCTGGCCAAATCCCAATGGAACCATTTTCTTAAAAAAAAGTCCGATGACGCAGTTGGGTTCTGGCCAAATCCCAATGGAACCAATTTGTCTAAAAAAATGTCCAATGACGCACTTGGGTTCTGGCCAAATCCCAATGGAACCAATGTTCCAAAAAAAAGTGCAATGACGCAGTGGGTTTTGGCCAAAATAATTTGTGCTAATTGGTATATATTCAACCAAAAACTTCGAATGATCCACCTAGATGCGTATCTATGCCCCTTAAAACAGATTCAAATATGCTGGCCCCGGGTGCAACAGATTTACCGAAAAATATCCCATGATGCATCTGGATGCAATTCTGTGCCATTGAAATACATTCAAGCCAAAATGTGGTGCGTGCCACTTCAACATCAATGCTTTTGTATTTTAAATAGAATTGATCAATTCCAATTCATGTTTGTTGAATTGAAATTGATCAATGCCAATTTCAAAAATTTGAATTGAATTGAATAAAAGTATTTCACTTCAAATTTTTTGAATTGGAATTTGTTTACTCAATTCAAATGAAATATTTTTCGAATTGAAATACTTTTTTCAAATGCCATTTAAATAAATAGAAATGAAATTATTTGAAAGCAATTTCAATTCATGAACAAATTTAATTTGAAAAATAATGAATTAGTCCCGTCTCTGAAACAGTTAACATCTGGTCGTGTGCGATGCATGAATTTATATTTGCCGGCCAGATATAGTATCTTGTTGGTGAATACTACGTCGCCCAAGTACTCGGCATTGAGGAAGGTAATGGGCAGTTATTCACTGACGAGTGGTGTTGTCTCGCAAATCTGAAATAAAAATATAATAAATAAAAACAACACTTCGTCTGTTCGTCCATCCCTCCGCCCGACCTTGCTATCAATAACGTCTGATGCACTGTCAACAGCTAACTACGACATAGTTAGCGAATGTTTTCTTTGCCCACCTCTTTCACATGTTATCATATCGCTTATGATGGGTCACCCTAAAAAAATAACATACAATATATTAAATATTACAAAACAATTTAATAATATTCAAATACTTACAAATTTAGCTAGCGTGTAGCAAGAAAATTTTCATTTTAAAATTTTTTTTCGACGTCAAAGTCAGTGGCAACATAATCATTTAGAACTTAGCGAAAAGAAAACAAACGAGAACAAAGGAGAAGGCAGCCATTTTTTTATAATGCTCTCTTTGAAAGAAAGTTGAAAAGAGAAATGGTTGATTTGATGTAACATAGTTGCATTTCACAAATGGGGATAGTTCCGAGCGGAGCTGAGAATACACTGGGCAGCTTCAACAACCGGAACGGGTGGAATCAACATCTGCCACCAAAAGTAGGTAGATCTGGGGTCGAATTCCTAAATTCTGGGGTCGAGTTGCTAAAGCTAAAACTCTAACGCTAAAACAATAAATTTCAATTTAAGCAAGAATTACGATTCAGAAATAATTCTAACGCTTATTTTGCTCTGCTAAATCTAAAAAGAGTTAGAGTGCTCGAAAAATATTTTGACATTTAAGTTATCTAAAAATGAAAAATTTTAGCAAAAAATTCGATTCTGAAATTTTTTTAGCTTCGAATAACAAGCTAAAATTACTTAATGAAATTACTTTAATGAATTGAAATTTAGAGTTAACTTTTTGTTGATTTCAAAATTTGGCATACGAAGAAGAGGTAATTTATACTTTCAAGATATATACTTAGATTTACAAATAATGTTTGGATTTATAAATAAAACATATTAGAGAGTGTTAATTGCTATGTTTCACGACGTATTTAACTGTAAACATAGTGAAGAAATTAAGTGATTTTTAAATCTTTTTAATTGTATTCTTCAATAGGGCTTTAATAGGGCTGTGCGATTAATCGTTTAATAATATTATTTGATTAATCAAATAAGTATTAATTGATTAATCAACATTTTCATTTAATCAGAACAATTAATCTGGATTCTGATAAGGCAAAATTGTGATTTATTGATTAATCAGCATTTTGATTAATCAGAATTTCTACTAGTAGTAGAATTTCTACTACTTTACTTTCCTTTAATTTTTTAATTATATTATAAATGTTCACTTTATTTAAGTTGACAAAATGTTCAAATGTTATTGAATAAAATTGTTTGATTTTAGATTAATCAAAATTCTGGTTAATCAGTAATGCAAAACTGTATCTTGCACGCGAATTCAATTCACTTTTGCTGCATACATATGAAAACTCTTAAATTGTGTTTATAGAAATTTTGACATTGTAACATGCTAAAATAACTAAAAAATTTCTGAGCAGGCTAAACATATTTTTAGCTTAGCTGCTCGAAACTTAGAATCGAATTTTAGCTGAAACTCTAAAAAATGTTCGGTGTGTTTTATTTAGCATTTTAGCGATAGAATTTTAGCTTTAGCTAGGAGAAAGTGGGAATCCGGCCCCTGATTTTCACTTCGTTCTCTTTGTAAAGACCCAGTGTATTCTCAGCTCTGCTCGGAAGTTTTCTGAACTGTGAAATGCAACCATGTTCAGTCAGATGAATTGTTTTCTTTTTTCGACTTCTTTCGCAGAGAGAATTTTTCTAATGGCTTTCGATTTTTTCTCGTTTGTTTTGTCTTTCGCCAATTGAACATAGTTGCTTTGCTAATAGAATCACCAAAGAAAATGTTCAGCACTGAATTTTCAAAAGTTGTTGAAGTAAGATATTTTCTCTTGTATTTATATAAATTATATTTTAATTATTTTCAGTATAAGTACGTAACCATGATGTTCGTGGAAGAGGTTTCAATTAGAATCAGAAAATCGTAGGTCAGTAATATAGCATTTTTCATATTGTTTTACACCATTTAATTTCAGAACTAATTTACAACCGCTGATTTGTGTGAACTAAAGGCAGCGGCGGCACCTGCAGCAGCGGTTGCGGCAAACACCGAACTGGGACATACGCACAACGGAAACAGCAATTATGAGTGCTGCAGCGAGAACGGCAACGAAAGTTCCTTCATGTTAGGTGGTACCTCGCAAGTGGGTGGCCGTGGAAAACTGATGAATAGCATCAAGAAAAGCGTGGCCATGTGGCCACATGTGTCGCCGCCTGGACGAATGACCAGAGATAAAGGTTGGTATTAATGCAAACTACTTCACCTACTTATTTTGTATTTTTTAACTTAAAGAACCTAATCGTCTCCCAACGCCAACAATACAACAATTACCGGTTAATTGAATAGCCGTGGCAGCCGCATGCGTTCGCGTCTCAGCGTGAGTGCACCAGATCACGCGAAAAGTCCGTCATGCCCCCGAACCAAAAACCCACAGCAACTGCCTTTCGCGCCACTCAAACTTACGTCAAGCCCGACTCGTTACCATTTACTCTAAACTCACACGTGACGCCCAACACACAGCAGCAGCGCATCATGCAACGCACACCATCTCTATCGAGATTGCGCACTCTTGGCATGCCGTCCGATGATGGTCATTATGTGAAGGACATATGCGAGTGAAATGGCGGTAATGGTCATGCACATCAAGATATAATTAGAGTTTCAAAGTGCCTGCTCTAATATAACCGTAAGTAGAAACTTATTTATCATATACATATTTCGTCACTATCATGCCAAAGGGGTGAATGTTAAATTTTTGACATTTGCGTTTTTTTTTACATTTTTGAATGTAGTTTATCCTCAAGTATGCTGTGCCAAAATCGTGTGTCATTTTTTTGCATATTTCTAGCCACAAAAGACAACCAAAAGGGCGAATTTGAAAAATTGAAAATCTTGTCATACAAAAAGGGGCGAATCTTTTTCGTTTTTTCGTTATAACTTTTTATTGGTATAAGATAAAGTAGTAGTGTAAAGGCATTTATTATTTGTTTTCAAAGCACATATGGATCTGCATCATTAATTAAAAATATGTTGCCAAACATTAATTTGCCATTTGCTATTTGCAGGAAAAATTTTGATTATTTATAATTAATGATGCAGATCGATATATGCTTTAAAAACAAACAAATTAATATCGTTACATCACTATTTTATCTTGTGTTAATAAAAAGTTATAGCATAAAAAACAAAAGTATTTCCGTTTTGATCAGAATATAGCCTCACAAAATCCGTATTTATAAATCTAAAGATATTTTATATACGTTATAATAATTGCCGATTAAACCAAAATAACAAAAAAAATATAAATTTTGCTAATTTTTAAAGCCCTTCAAACTTAAAAATTTGATTTCCCAACATTTTTAAAAATGCACATTCGCCCCTTTGGCATGACAGTGACGATTTGTACTATAAAACCAAAATATTAAAAAAATTCTATTAACTAAATATTTAAGTTTTAACAAAAAAAAAATACTTGAAATTAAAATAGTTACTAAAATTTAAATATTTACTAAAAATTAAAATTTTTATTTAAAATTTAAATTTGTAATAAACAAGTAAAATGTGTAATAAATTCGATTTTTTACTAAAATTCAAATTCTTACTCAAATTCAACTTTTTACTAAAATTCAAATTTTTAATAAAATCAAAATGTTTACTCCAAATTCAAATTATTATATAATATTCAAATTTCTTTTGTAAATGAAAACTTTTACTAACAACTATGAATATGAATAATAATTTGAAATTTAGTCAAAAATTAATATTTTAATAAACATTCAAATTTTCTAAACTAAAATGTTTACTTAAAATCTAAATTTGTACTAAAAATTCTAGGGCTATGCGATTAATTAATTACTCGAAATCTTGATTAATCATAACACTGATTATCGATTGATCAAAAATCCTGATTCATCAAAACCCTGATAAATGTAATTAATCAAAACTTTGATTAATTGAAAATTAAACAATTTTATTCAATACCATTCGAAAATATTGTCAACTTAAATATTGTGATTAATCATATATTCCATATTTTGATTAATCAAAATGCTAATTTATCAATTATTCACAATTTTGATTAATCAGAATCCTGATTAATTGTTTATTCAATATTCTGATTAATCGAAAATCTTGATTAATCGATTAATCAAACATTGATAAATCAATTATTCAGAAATTGATTAATTAAATAATTTGATTATTCGATTAATAGCATAGCCCTAAAAAATCGAATGTTTACAAAATATTTATTTTTTTGTAAATAATATTTTTAAATTAATTATATACTAATGATTTATATTGCTACGAAAAAGTCAAATATTTACTAAAAATTGTTTAATAAATATTAAATATTTTATAAAAATTTAAATTTGTACTATAAATTTTGAATTTTGAAAAATTTGATTTTTATTAAAAATTCAAATAATGACTAAAATTCAAATTATTACTAAAATTCAAACAATTTTTTTTGGTTTTTAAATTAAAATTTTTACTAAAAATTTACATAGCAGTACATTTACATAGCAGCAGTACATAGCACTTTGTATCTGGCAAAGACCTTGAGCCCGCAAAAACAATATTTTTGCAATAACTCTATTTTAGGTAGAAAAACAAACAACAATTTAAATTTTCACAATTTTCATATACTAAACTAATTTAGTAATATTCTTAGTTAACACGAGAAGAGGTGCAGACGAAGAACATTGTGAATTCTGGACCATTGTCGTAATTGGCTGCTTATTGGTAGAATCTCAAAACCACTGCACCCAGAAAAAAATCATGGTAAATTGATAGTATTTCAATAGAAAAACAATAATTTATACCATTAAAATTGGTCAATAGGATGCGCCCCATTAGTTCAGTAATATTGAAACTGTTAATACAATGTGTGGTTATACCATAAATTTTATAATGTGATATTTTAATTACAATAAGAAAGACCTATACAAATTTAATGATACGCATTATTAATTTTATGCTAAAGTCGAATTACATTTTCCTAATAATTTATTAAAACAAAAATATATTTTAGTTAAATTATTGTATATATTATTTTATTTAAATGTCGAAATTAATAATCACTTTTACAACACACACACAAAGAGACACTTCTTGCTGCAAAAGGTTACAACACATTTAATATCTGCTTTGGTTTCCAATAATTGATTGTAGTTCTTGAGTCTGCAGTTATTTTTCAGTCCGTTGCCATAATAGAAGTTCGATGTATTATTTATATTCTGTAATAAATATAAATAGATATATATATATATATATATATATATATATATATATATATATATATATATATATATATATATACATTAAATACATTGAGTCCTTACCAATGTCGCGTTTAATAATGTGGATTATTACAAAAAATTACATGCGACCATTTTGAATAAACACGCAGAATGACGTACAAAACGAACATGTTTGTATTAGTTTTTGTGTTTTTTTACACCACGTTTATTATTATAGGAGGAAACCATTAAAACAACAGTATGTATTCTATTTAAAATAATAATATTGAAATATTTAAATTTATGGTACTGAATTTTCCAAATACTATTAAATTAATTAGAAAACTTTTGATTTAAAAAGAAAAAACTATTAATACATGAACCATAATATCAATGGTCGTACCATGGAGTACCTAATGGTGCATTTTCTTCTGAGTGTGGCCACAAGGATCCGCGCAATACCTCTGTTTTGGGCGCAAACAGCACTGATGCAAGAAAATGTGTCAACGCATGTGGTGACGGCGTTAAGCATATCCAAGGAGCAATAAAATGTTTGTAACCAAGGTAGATAAACTTTGAATTCTCACAATTTTCATATGCAAAACTAATTTAATAATAATCTCAGGTCACACGCGACGAGGGTCAGATACGTCAAGACCAAAACAGAGAGAGCAAAAACGAAAAATATTAAAATATTAGCCAATCAGAAACCAGGTGAAGCAAAGCTGATGACGCATTTTGGTCAGACTTTTAGAACAGACATTCAAAGCAATGTCGGACGTAATCTGAGACCCAAAGGAAAATTGATGACAATAAAGGCAAATGCATTTAACCAACACTCAGGGGATGCCCCCTATTTATGCAAAGCACAGTGTTTATCATAGGAAAGGATTAGGGTTAGAGGAAGGGAGGAAAGATGAGGTAGTGTCGGTGAATATTTGTTTTGAATTTGCCAATATCAAAAATGTCGGGAAAAACAGACGCAGGGAGATTGTTCCGCAAGCGAATTGTGCGACTGAAGAACGAATTCTCTCTATAATGCGTGGTTCTGTTGAGGCCGAGTGGACTACGAAGGGGTGGGCTTGGTTCAGTGCCCGAGTAGAACGAGAGAACACACGACCTGGTGGAATCAGGCCATGTATCTCCCTCGAACACTTACCATTGTAATACCTATAAAACAGGCTTACACAACCAACGGTCCTTCGGTGCTCAAGAGAGCCAATAGAGGAAGAAATATTTTCATCCCCTATTAAATATATTGCACATTGTTGCATTGCATTCCATCTTGGGCCGAATATAGGTAGTGTAGACAATGCGTAAGTCAGCAGGAGTGAAGTATGTCTTACACCGTTTCAGAAAACCGAGGCACTTGGCCGCTTCTTTCGACACATCAAATATGTGGTCATTCGTGGTCTGACTACGTAATATTCACCGCACCCATATTGAGGGGAGGGAGGGGTGAATCCATTCTTTTGTGAGATAACAGACAGCATTGGGTCTTGCTTGCATTAAAATCAACTCTATTTGCAAGACCCCACTCGGAGATTGATTTAAGGTCATTGTTGAGTGTGTCATTCATAGTGCGTCTTCTACTCTCAATCTCCAAAGAGTTTGGGCGCTTGTTGAACGAATATGAATGACAAATGTTACTGTCATCTGCAAAGGAATGAATTGGGTTCTGGGTCAATGACAGAAGGTCATTGATAAATACCAGAAATAGGGACGAGGATAGAACGGAACCCTGCGGAACTCCAGAATTAATGGAATGTTGTTCGGAGAACACACCATCCATCGCAACTCGTATCGAACTTGGAGAAAACTCGATATCCATCGAGTAAAAGATTCACCGACACCATATGCAATTAATTTTGAGCTTTGTGGCTTTATGCCACACTCGATCAAAGGCCTTGGAAATATCCAGAGCAACAACCTTACTTTCCCCGAAAAGGTGAACACAATTATTCCACTTTTCGGAGAGGACCGCCATCAAGTCACCTGTGGATCTGGTCCTACGGAGACCATATTGTCGGTCCTACGGAAACCATAATTACTATAACTGATTCCACTATCTGTTGCAAAAATCCGTATATGGAGAATATGGAACTCGCAGTGACGACAATTTCGAAGTCAATTTGACTGCCACGAGCAGACATTTTTTATATCCGGTTTACTGTAGATGAGCTCAATGAGTCGCTTGTTCAGATAGAGATGACCGACTTTAATTGTAGAGCGACGCACTAGCAGATGACGTGTACAGTTATGCGGGAGTCACACAGCGGTCGGCGCTTGAATCCAATTACTTAATGGCCATCGATGCCACTATCTGACGCAGCCTGCCATAATTTATTACTTTTTTTAAACTTTTTACTCAAAATTCGGCTAAAAATTATAACTTACGGATATCATCCAGTTGAACCCATCGCCATTTGGGGCCTAGAAATGGTAAGGTCTACATTACAGGTTAGTCTCAAATGACTGCCATTGCGATAGTCCTTTTCCGTCAACATTTAGTTTTCAGCCGAATACACACCCTTCTTGAACATCATGAAACGTGTCGGATATTAAACTATAAAATGTTTTCTTTAATATAAATATGAATTTTTAGTAAAATTTTAAGTAAAAATTACGTTAGCATTTTTGTTAAAATTCAAATTTTAAGTAAACATTTATATTTGTAATTAAATTAAAATTTGAAGTAATTATAATTAATAATATGGACAATTTTTAATTTATAGAAAATTTTGTTAATTTTTTTAGTAACATTTAGAATTTTTAGTAAAAATTTGAATTCGACAAATGGAATTACCTTTATTTCTACCTCTGTGGACGATTTTGTGTGGCCAACTGTTGGAATGCTCTATGCCTAGTGTTGACTGTTGCAAAATTTGAGTTTTCCGGTTCCTGCGACAACATAAAAAAACACACATAAAAAATACCTCATCGGCTTCTGAATAGGTCAATGTGATTCTGCCAGCGATCGTACTAAACTCCTCAACACACATAGAAAATTATTTTCGATTCCGACAATAATTTGAAAATATTTCATGTTAAAATGGATCCACAAATATTATTTTCAAAAAATTGTCGGATTCAACAATCAAATTATCAAAGAAATATTGAACATAAAATTTTTGTTTATGAAAATTTCAATTGTTAATTTTCAATTTTGCTTTGAATGGCATTTTTAAAATTTTGAAATTTGAAATTTAATTTTTAAAAAGAAAACAAACAATTTTTAAATTTTATGTCATGTTTTATTAGCACATAAATAACTATATTATTTTGCGCCGCAAATAGAACCTTCTTCTGTCCTTCAGCTGCGCAATGATGACTGCCAGTAGGGCAGTATTTTTTACTCACACGCCACGAGCGGTTAAACTATGTTGGACATTGCCGCAATGTATACAAGGCTATAGACTTAGCGTGCAGGGTGATATCATTATGTTTGATCTACTCCCGTCGATGGAGGCCATGGTAGCTAGACGCATGCAGCCACGGACTCTGTCGGTACAATAGAGAATATAGGAATAAATTGCGCAAAGCGATTATATGTGTAATGAAACATATCTTCTTTTAATAACGATGCGACCTCAGGCGATGCTGGCTCCACTTACGCCAGCGAGTCCATTGTGAATCTAGACGCGTAATAGTAGCATTCCCGACAGTACTTCGATGATAATGCGTCTGGTGGCCGTCGATTCAGAGGACGGATTATTCGCGTGTGGCCATCAGGCGCTGATCGCTGCTCGCCGATGTGTAAAGTGTATACACACATGGAAAATAATTGTCGAATTTTGAAAATAAATATCAATTTCTTTAAAGCAACAAACGACAATATTATTTTTAGTTTGAACATAATATTATTGATTTTCTATGACACCCTGTAGCATAAATTTGACATATACAATTTTTATTTATATTTTTGAAATTTCATATTTTCTGTCTTCAAAAATATTCGTTATCTTCGCGCGGTATCGTCCAATGTTTTTTTATATGATCGACTACATCAGCGAAACGCATCTGAAGGTGACACGCGACATCCTCCGAATTGAAGGTGACCCTAATTAGGTCGCCGTTCTCGGCCACCAGATCGGGTATGTCGAGTTGCACAATTGATGCGGTGTCGAATCGGTCGCATCGGAACTATATGATAGAGTTCATCAAGCCGAGACGAGATTCATCTCACTTATAATCGATTTCCTGCACATGAGACGTGACACTTGTGCGAATAAAATTAGCAGAATACCGAGCAAAGAGCCAATCTCATGACCATCCTCGATTCCGATGACTGACGCCATGAGGCAGCATGACGTGCTGTGGAAAGTCCTGCGACAAAGCTACCAGCAGTGTCGATTACTATATATTTTTCAAATAAAAATCTATTAAAATGTTAAATGTGTGTGTGTGTTTTTTTTTTGTGTGATTTTTTTATGTTATTTATTTATGTAAAATGTCATTCAAAGCGGAAAAATAAACTAACAATAAATTTATTAAAATCAAAAATTTTATTTTCAATACTTGTTTGATAATTTTATTGTTATATCCGACAATAATTTGATAATAATATTTGTGGATCCATTTTAACATAAAATATTTTCAAATTATTTTCGGATTCGACAATTATTTTCTATGTGTGTACGTTCGATAGCGGGGCCGCCGAACTATCGCGCGACAATAACGAATATTTTTGAAAATAATAATATAAAACTTCAAAATATAAATAATTTTATACCTCAAAGTTATTCTACACTCAATAACATAAATTAATTATATTATTTTCAAACTAAAAATAATATTGTCATTTTTTGCTTTTAAGAAATTTATAATATTTATTTTCAAAATTTAACAATTATTTTCTATGTGTGTAGACCAGCGTTTGTTATTCATAAATATGCCCGACTAATTCAATTAAAATGTCTTAGGCTGCGTGTTCGAATGGTTCTCATTCAAAGACTAAATTAATTTTGTTGGCATTATTTTTTTCTGTGGTCATAGCCAAACTTACCGCAGACTACAGCAGCCCTTGTCTCATTTAACATACGAATCCGTTGCTCTGCAAATCAATTAAATTCTCCAATTACTTACTTAGCGGACGACAGAGTTAATAAAATTAATAATAACTTAAAAACACACACAGCGCGCGTGTCGCACATAATTTTATTTTTCAAACGAAATTTTCTGACGTTTTAGTCAAAGGCAAATTAATAACTTTATTTATGCGAAAATAAAACATCCGAGAAGAAAATGTAGTCATTTTTTTAAAATGCTCTCTTTGAATTTACGTTGAAAAGGGAAATGACTGATCTGACGTACCATAGTTGCATTTCACAGTTCAGAATACTTCCGAGCGGAGCTGAGAATACACTGGGATTTGTTGCGGCAACCAACTAAATTGCCCTACCGAATTATCGGTTGCGGAAACTTGCTGGTTAGGAGGTTGTACACACATAGAAAATTATTGTCAAATCCGACAATAATTTAATTAGTTTTCTTTCCTGCTTTTAATGACATTTAATATTGAAAGAACAAAAGGGAAAAACAATAATAACACGCATAGTTTTAAATTAAAATGCATTTTTATTTTAAAAATTCAATTGAATGTCACAGTTTGGATTAACTCCAAATTTGAAAAACCATTCTTAAGATAGTTCACGTTGACAGGCATTTATCATGCTGCCGACGAACTACAACTCGAACACGTGACCACGAAGCCTGTTCAACACGGAGTTGATGTGTCGTACTTCGTAGATTTCGCACAAGTAATCGGGCTCTACCTATCTACACACATAGAAAATTATTGTTGATTTTTGAAAATAAATATTATCAATTTATTAAAACCTCAGAACGAAAATATTATTTTTTTACTTTGAAAATAAAATTATTAATTTTCATTTTAATTTAGTTTGACGCAAGGTTTGACGTAGAAAATCTATTTTTTTTTTTTTACATTTTATGTTTATATTTTTAATATATTTAGAATCGTCGCGCATTTTGATAAAAACAGTTTAATTAATAAAAAAAACGCGATGACTTAATATTTTAATTGCCGAACGAAATAAAGAGGACATAAAGGCCGACAAAATCATGTGCGGTGTTTGCTTCAACATATACGTTGTCACTATGAAATCTAACGCCATAGAATTTATTCATGTCGCTCGCCGTTATATAATATTGTAATTGCTGCACGTTTCAATTCAATATGCTAGTAAAAAAACGTAAAAATTTAAAAATTGTTTGTTTTCTTTTTAATCATAATATTTCTAATTTGAAAATTTAAAAAATGCTATCAAAGCATAAATGAAGATTAACAATTGAAATTTTTAAAAACAAAAATTTTATGTTCAATACTTGAAAATTTGATTGTTGAATCCGACAATAAATTGAAAATAATATTTGTGGGTCTATTTTGTGTGGATCCATGTGTGTAGGCGATTATTTGAAATGATTTAGTAAATTGGTAAATGCCCATGTTCTTGGCGGCAATGATCCTTGGAGGGTCTCATTGCAGACAGGCACCACGGAGTTCTTGATTTCTTTCATGTACTGTACGACCTTTCTGCAAACGATAATTCGGAATGAGCGATATGCAACCACCGACGTATTTTTGGCCAACGGTATATAAAATAATAACACGATTAAGTCTTTGCGCGAAGATTTTTAATATTTAAAATATAAAAGCAAATTTCAAAATACAAATTTTTTTTTTTAACGTCAAACTATTTTTTTTTTTGTTTACTTCAATATGAAAATTAATATTTTTATTTTCAAAGGTAAAAATAATATTGTCGTTAGAAGTTTTTAATATTTTGATAATAATTATTTTCAAATATTAACAATAATTTTCTATGTGTGTATCAACCTCCTAGTCAGCAAGAATGAGATCCGAATAAACCAAAAACCTGGATATTAAGTGATTATCGGATGTATATTGAACATGGATATCGAAGCTTTTACTGCACAGAAAATAGTATAGTTCGTCATATTGACAAACGGCGTACATCAAACTGTTTTCGTAAAATGACGAACAAGTTAATCAATATAACGTACACGTATACATGTTTTGATGTAGTCGTTTATCAATATTACGTATCGCGATTTTCAATCTCACGCTCTCATATATACACATAACCTCATATATACACATAACACATATGAGCATTGTGTAATTGCGGAAAACTAACAAATAAAAATAAGTTATTTTATTTGCAAAAAAGAATATAGTGCGATAAATATACTAAATATAATTAATGTAATTTAATTTTTAAATTATATATGTAGAATTAAATGGAATTATTATTTTAAATTATTATATTTAAATAAATAAACAACAAGTGAACAAAAAATGTAATTCCCAAATAGGTAGTCAAATTGAATTCAATACTATGTGCACAGAAAATAAAAAGTGTGTAAATATAAATAAAATGTTAATCAATCCAATTAATTTTTAATTGAAACTCAGCCGATGTAACTTTTTGTAGGATTGAATTCCATATTCGTAATAATGAGAATATGTTAATTGGAGAAATTTTAATTAATTTTTTTGTCATATTGATATTAAAGTTGTTATATATATTAAATTTTTTATTGAGAATTTTTAAATCATTAATTAATTAATTAGTAACATCAATTAAAATTTTCATTCGATAGAAATTGGATCAATTAAATATTTTGTTAAAATAATTAAAATATTTGTCGAATAGAAACATATGAAAATAAAAATAATTTAATTCAATATATAACATAAATAATAAATATTAAATAAGTAAATAGTATTTATACTTTTTGGTATGTTTTGTAAAATTCTTTCAACCTAACGAATATTTTACCGAAGTCAGTTTTCACAACTTCTACAGGTGGGCCAATTTATTGAATCAAACATAAAATTTTATATTCGCTTTTTAACGATTCAATATGCAACAAAATGAGCATCATAAACTGTTTGTTCAAATTCTTGACAGCAAAAATAAATTGAGCCATTTAATGCTTTAATAACATAACATACACTACATAATACAATATCCTGTTTTAAAATATCAACGTAGAAGAAAATAATGTTAGGAGAAACTGAACGACGCCGCCGACGCACGAGACGCACAAACAAAAAACAAAATGAAATCCAGAAGAAAAAAACAGTGTTGCAATTTAAGAAAATTAATAAATCAAAAGTAACAAATAAAAGTAGTTAATACTATTAAAGATTTAGTTGTATTGAAATTATATTAAATGAATTCCTATTAATATTTTAATTAAAAAATGTGTAAATACATTTAATTAATTAGTAAATGCATTCATATTTTTAATTGGAATACGATTTTGTTTGCTATTAATATCAATTGTTATATATACGTACAATATTTTTATCTGTGTGGATTAATTTGACTATAAATTTGGTTGAATGTGTTTCATTAATTACTTTTTTTTAATAAAAAAGTGTGTTAATCCAACGTACGTTGTACATCAATTGATTAAAGAAGGGTGATAAATGCATTCATAATATTAACGTACACCGTACTTCAAAATCTGACAATGTGTTAGTAAATCTCTATTGATTATGCAATACGTAATATTGACGAATGCGATCATCGGTTCACATTTGATTAATTTGTTTGTCGTATTGATGTACAAGTTCGTTGTATTTACGTCACTATTTGGTTCTGTGTGCACAGAAAAAATATTGTACGTACACTCAGAAGAAAATGTACCATTAAGTACTTTATGGAACGACCATTGATCTTATGGTTCATGTATTAATAGTAATACTCCACATTATTAAACGCGACATATGCAAGGATTCAATGTATTTAATGTAAATAAATTATATTTACATTTTTATTTATATTTATATTTTTATTTATTACAGAAAATAAATAATACATCGAACTTCTAATATGGCAACGGACTCAAAAATAACTGCAGCCTCAAGTACTACAATCAATTATTGGAAACCAAAGCAAACATTAAATGTGTTATAACCTTTTGCAGCAAGAAGTGTTTTTTATGTGTGTGTTGTAAAAGTGAATATCAATTTCGACATTTAAATAAAATAATATATACACTAATTAACTAAAATACATTTTTGTTTTAATAAATTATTAGGAAAATGTAATTCGACTATACAATAAAATTAATAGTACGTATCATTAAATTTGTATAGGTTTTTCTTATTGTAATTAAAATATCACATTAAAAAATGTATGGTACAACCACACATTGTATTAACGGTAGCATGACGTTTGGTCTGGGGACGGCTCGCCTTGGGACGTTTCGCCTGGGGACGTTTCACCATTTCATTGTGAATTTAATTGTGAATATGCGAAATTGAAGAGAATTAAGAAAGGACAAAGATTCAGAGTTACCATACTAAATGTAGTTTCTGAAAATGCATTTGAAATTTTATTTTTAGGTAATTTTTAAAGAATTACAATTATTATAATCTGTATAATTAAATATAAAAATGAATGATTTTCAATAAATTAGTTCTTGAAAGTATTATATTAAATGTGCTAATTTACGAATGATTGAAAAGGGTGTATTTTTCTGATGATAATTAAGGAAATGCGAGTATTTCTAAAATTTGAAGTCAAAATTTATATTGGGTTTTCATTCGATCGTTATTCGATAATCGGAATTCTGTATGTTTGCTATCATAAAATTTAGTTTTTTTATTAGCAATTTTATAACTTGAATAGTAAACACTGCATTACCTACAAAATTAAGACCAACTCGCACACACCCATAGTAAAAATATATTAATTTATTCTTAACCCCGAAGTAATTAAAAAAATTGAAACAGGTTTTTTAATTGATATAAAAAATCTATAACCCAATAAATGTACCTTTCTTTGTTTCTAGTGATACATAATTTTAAAAAATCCCATTACTTTTGGAGGATTAACTTTTACATAAAAAAATCGTTTTACTATTATATTACTTTAATAAATTTAAATCATTTAATTTTTTATAATTTTAAAAAATATTGTGTATTTAAATATATTTTGCGTATTACTTAAATAAAGTGGTGGAAACCCTGATAAAATAAATTCAAAATAAAATTCACAATGGAGTGGCGAAACGACCCAGGCGAAACGTCCCAAGGTGAGCCGTCCCCAGGCCAAACGTCATGCTACCGTATTAACAGTGGTAGCATGCCATTTGGCCTGGGGACGGTTCGCCTTTGGATGTTTCGCCTGGGGACGTTTCGCCATACCATTGTGTATTTTATTTTGAATTTATTTTATTATGGTTACCACCACTTTATTTAAGTTTTACCCAAAATATATATAAATACACAATATTATTTAAAATTAGCAATATAGTAAATGATTTAAATTTATAAAAAAGGAGTAAATTATAAATATTAGTAAATGATTTTCTATTCAAACCATGGAACCAATTTAAATATATTCATGTAAGAATGCATTTATGTAAATATGAAAGAGGACATATATGTGCAAAACCTCTGTACAAAACCTCTTTTTATGTTGAAGTTAAACCTTCAAAGGTAATGGGATTTATTTATGTATCACTAGAAACAAAGTATTCAGAAAGCTACATTAATTGAGATAAACATTTATAAATGTTAAATTCGAATCTCAGCAAAAAATTAGTTTCTTAAATATACATAAATAAAACTTGTTTTTATCGATTTTTTATATCAATTCAGAAACCTGTTCGCGGTTAAGAATAAATTAATATATTTTTACTATGGGTGTGTGCGAGTTTGTCTTAATTTTGAAAATAATGCAGTGTTTACTATTCAAGGTATGATGGCTAATCAAATTTCTAATAAAAACAAACTAAATTTTCTGATAGCATAAAAATAGAATTCCGATTATCAAGTAAGGATCGAATGAAAACCCAATATTTCATTTAATACTTTCAAGATATAATATATTGAAAAATCATCCATTTTTATGTTTAATTATACATATTATAATAATGGCAATTCTTTAAATATTACCTAAAAATAAAATTACAAATTAAATTGAGTATGGCAACTCTGACTTTTTTTCGTTTCTTCATTCTCTTCAATTTCGCAATATTCACAATTAAATTCACAATGAAATGGCGAAACATCCCCAGGCGAAACGTCCCAAGGCGAACCGTCCACAGGCCAAATGTCATGCTACCATTAACAGTTTCAATATTACTGAACTAATGGGACGCATCCTATTGACCAATTTTAATGGTATAAATGATTGTTTTTCTATTGAAATACTATCAATTTATCATGATTTTTTTCTGGGTGTATATATAACAATTGATATTAATAGCAAACAAAATCGTATTCCAATTAAAAATATGAATGTATTTACTAATTAATGAATTGTATTTACACATTTTATTAAAATATTAATAGGAATTAATTTAATATAATTTCAATACAACTAAATCTTTAATAGTATTAACTACTTTTATTTGTTACTTTTTATTTATTCATTTTCTTAAATTGCAACACTGTTTTTTTCTTCTGGATTTCATTTTGTTTTTTGTTTGTGCGTCTCGTGCGTCGGCGGCGTTCGGTAAAACATTTGTTAGGTTGAAAGAATTTTACAAAGCATATAAAAAAGTGTAAATACTTATTTAATATTTATTTTATGTTATATATTGAAATTAATTATTTTTATTTTCATATGTTTCTATTCGACAAAAATTTAATTTAATAAAATATTTAATTGATCCAATTTCTATCGAATGATTGATGTTACTAATTAATTAATTAATGATTCAAAAATTCCCAATAAAAAATATAATATATATAACAAATTTAATATCAATATGACAAAAAAATTAATTAAAGTTTCTCCAATTAACATATTCTCATTATTACGAATATGAAATTCAATTCTGCTAAAAGTTACATCGGCTGAGTTTCAATTAAAAATTAATTGGATTGATTAACATTTTAGTTATATTTACACACTTTTTATTCTGTGTGTGTAGAAAAGCGTTCAACTTTTTGTAATTGTAAGCTTGAAAACCATAGCGTTCTCCAGCAAAACTGGTATCTTGTTAACCAATTGAATCTAGCATTTACCTAAACTTGAATTCCGACATTCAATATTCATTCGAGGTTTAATTTAATTATAAGCTATAAATAAAATGTGATTGATCTTCAAATTACACTTGAATTCAATTGCATATATTTCCCTAATTAAAGGTTTAAATATAAAATAAAAGAAAACGCATATAAGTTTTATACTATATATTAAAAATAATTAAAGTATGTTCTACAGCTGCAACAGCACCTGCACCGGTGGCAGTGTACAGGAACTTATTGTAAAGTCTGCGATGTATAATTTTGCCGGTTTCGCGAAAAATGTCAATGTTGTCTGCGTATGAATGAAAATATATTAATATTTCATAAACGTATTCGTAAACCTTGGCCACTTACATTGCATATCAGCTCATCGTGCATTTTCCGTGTAGTACACTCAGAAGAAAATGTACCATTAAGTACTTTATGGTACGACCATTGATCTTATGGTTCATGAATTAATAGTTTTTTCTTTTTAAATCAAAAGTTTTCTAATTAATTCAGTAGTATTTGAAAAATTCAGTACCATAAATTTAAATATTTCAATATTATTATTTTAAATAGAATAAATACTGTTGTTTTAATGGTTTCCTCCTATAATTATAAACGTGGTGTAAAAAAAACATAAAACGAATACAAACATGTTCGTTTTGTACGTCATTCTGCGTGTTAACTCAAAATGGTCGCATGTATTTTTTTGTAATAATACACATTATTAAACGCGACATTGGTAAGGACTCAATGTATTTAATGTAAATAAATTATATTTATATATTTATATTTTTATTTTTTACAGAAAATAAATAATACATCGAACTTCTATTATGGAAACGGACTCGAAAATAACTGCAGACTCAAGTACTACAATCAATTATTGGAAACCAAAGCAAACATTATATGTGTTATAACCTTTTGCAGCAAAAAGTGTCTTTTTATGTGTGTGTTGTTAAAATGAATATCAATTTCGACATTTAAATAAAATAAATTATACAATAAATTAACTAAAATACGTTTTTGTTTTAATAAATTATTAGGAAAATGTAATTCGACTTTACCATAAAATTAATAATACGTATCAATAAATTTGTATATGTCTTTCTTATTGTAATTAAAATATCACATTATAAAATTTATGGTACAACCACACTTTGTATTAACAGTTTCAATATTACTGAACTAATGGGACGCATCCTATTGACCAATTTTAATGGTATAAATTATTGTTTTTCTATTGAAATACTATCAATTTACCATGATTTTTTTTTTGGGTGTAGAATTCCCTGGATGACTTTGGTGTTAGGACCTGCAGTAATATATTAATTGATTTGTCTATTTGCTTATTCAAGCGAAAAACAATGATCTCACTGATTGTGCGAATGCAGTGGTGCACATATGCACCACTGCAGTGGTGAAAAAAATAAAATTTTCTTGTTGACATATAATTTATCACGTCACTGGGTTGACACTGAGTAATTTTGTGTAATGAATTTCGTGTCAAGTTTTTTTAACTTCGAAAACCAACGTTGGAATAACATTCATTTATTGGGCTTCATCATGATATTACATCCACACTGGTTGTAAAAGAAAATTCTCCAAATTTATCAAGCCTTAAACTCATTGCTTATTGGGATGGTGCTAATCTCCTAGTCAGCAAGCATGAGGTTGTGCCAATCTCATATTCACCAAGCATGAGGTTGTTAAAACCTCCAAGTCAGCAATCATGCCGAAACCTCCAATTGAAAATTTCTTTTAAGAATATTTTTTTTTATATAGAAAACTTATTTATGTAAAGTTTTATATATGTATTTTTGACGGATACATTTTCAAAAAATATATCTATTAATTCCTGTTCCCTGAAAAATAAAAACATTATGAAGACACATTTAATATTTTATTTCATCATAATTAAAAAAAATATGAAATTATTTATAATGCCACATATGGTCACATATTTTTATATTTTTATTATATTTCACTACTCCCTGCTGCGTTCGTTCGTAATTACGACGTATTTACGATCAAAACGTAAGACATCCCTGACAAAAGTGTGCGACACTTGTTCAGATTTACGAACTAAATAGGTGCTGTATCAGACTTAACGCGACATAGACATCTCACCTATTTTTCTGAAGTATGTCTGAGAAAAATTACGTACAAAACAGAGAGAGCAAAAACGAAAAATATTCAAAATCAGCCAATCAGAAACGAGCGAAGCAAACCTGATGACACATTTTGGTCAGACTTTTAGAACAGACATTCAAAGCAATGTCGGACGTAATCTGAGACCCAAAGGAAAATTGATGACAATAAAAACTAAGGCATTTTATATATATATATATATATATATATATATATATATATATATATATGGAATATATATGGAATTTGTGACGATACAAACTCAATATATATATATATATATTTTTTTTTTTTTTTTATTACAGTATTTTTGAAGTATTTTTTTATACTATAAACATTGATGTGCAATTTACATTTACATAAATTGAATTGTAATACTACACCTCTATTCCCTCAAATCCCATTAAAATTAGTCAATAGGACAATTATTGATTTAATAGTATACAAAAAATAAATTTGTTCATACAAACTCAATGGCAATGTCATGGTATTTTCTAGTATTTAATAGTATTTTCCGATTAAAATAATAATTTATCCTATTAACTATTTTTAATAGTAAAAAACTATTATTTATATAGTATTTTTTTCTGGGTGTATGAACATTAATAAGTATTTTGCATTAACATATTATACAATTTAATAAAGATTCTTAAATATATATGGTGTGCTTGCTAGTGGAATTTGTGACGATCACTGCAGAACGAATTTAGTTGATGGTAGCAGGTAGCTGGATGTGTTTCTCCAGGTATTTGATGCTGAGCTCATATTTGATGAAGTTTTCCATTGACATGTACCTGCAAGAAATGTATAAATGAAGAAATAAACAATAAATAAATCATACACAAGATAATGTATATATATATAATATATACTTTATTAGAAACTGGATTGTTTAATCAAAATCGGATTTTATATTAAAAATGTTAAATAAAGTAAACATTTTAAATTTTAATTAAAAAAATTTAATTTAAAATTTTTAGTAATAATTTGACTTTTAATTTTTAGTAAAAATTTGAATTTTTAAGAATAAATTTGAATTTTTAAGTAAAAGTTTGAATTTTTATGTAAAATTTGGAATTTTTTTTTTAGCAAAAATATGAATTTTTAAGTAAAAATTTAAATTTTTAGTAATAATTTAAAGTGTTAGTAAAAAATTAAAAATTCAAAACAATTCAATTTGTATAAAAAAGTGATATTTTAGACATTTAATTTAGTAAAATTTTAATTTAATATAAATTTTAATTGAATATTGAATTTACTTTAATGAATTGAATTTACTTTAATATAAATTTCAATTTAATATAAATTTGTCATATAGTAAGATTTTAATTTAGTAAAAATCATAATTTACTAAAATTTTAAATTTTGACATATAGTTTGCTAAAAATTGGAAAAAATAAAGATAATATATTGAACTCTAATTATACACACCTTAATGTCTTGGAACATGCGTACAAAGCGATTTATATAGTCTGCAGGCATGTTGACCTCACGTAGCCACTCGACAATATCTTCCTCCTTATCGCTGTCAGATTTAGTGTCTAGAATTAATATGCGTTGGAAGCGTTTTGATAAATATTGTACAATTGTAAATAGTTAAAACATTTGCGCACCTGCGTATAATTTTAACGATGAGATAGCGCATAAACACATCCTTGTTTTTCACATATTTCAGCACTAGCAGTACATCACGCAGACAGCAGACAGCCGTCGATCTGCTCGTTCGTTAGCCGATTACTCACCGGCGTGCGACACACGCAGTTGGCCAGCAGTTCTGGGCCTTTTCTCTTGTGATGACAAAAGGAAGTTCTTGAAGCTAATACAATCCAAATGTTAAATATGCAATAAAATATAAAAGAAACTATATTTACCTTGACGACACTCGTATCATTAACTACGGTCTTTAATGTTGCGTGAATCGGCGAATGTTGAGGAGGTGGTTTTGCTTTACAACGACTTCTTCTAAAAAAAGTTTTATATTAATAAAAAACTAAAATTAAATAAATTACTTACAATTTCAATAAGTAATTTCTCCAGCACACCGCGTCATTAATTCTTTTTTAAAAAGAAAAGTTCTGACACAAAAGTCAGTGGTTGTTGTTCGTTTTGAACTAAACGAACAACAAAAGAAACGAACAAAAAGGCAGCCATAATTAAAAAATTGCTCTCTCAGAATAGAAGTTGAAAAAGAAAAAGTTGATTTGCCATACCATGGTTGCATTTCGTTATTCAGAATACTTCCGAGCGGAGCTGAGAATACACTGGGTAGCTAAACAGCAATTTGTATTCATTATTTTATTAATATTCGTATATTTATTTCGCATTTTTACTTAATTAATTTGTTTGCCACTTGTGAAAATTTTTGACGTTTATTTATTTTTGCATGTATCCATAATTTTTGGCAAGAAACTGGCAACCGAACTGCTGATAGACATGAGGTTGCCGTTTGTCATTTATTTTGTTGATACAATAACTCAGTAGCCGTAACAAATGCACAAACGTCAAATTTTGGCAGAATGAAAAGTGCAATCATGAGGTTACGACAACCGAACGTGCAGTTGCGCGGAATGACATTTCGGTTATAGTAAGAAATGGTACGTTCTTTTTAATGACATGAGGTTACGACAAATGCATTTCGGTTGCAACACTGAAACGTTGGTTCAATTACCCAGTGACATGTTAGCTCCGCTCTGCCATGCTGCGAACATCTAAATGCAACAATGTAACGTCAAATCAACCTTTACATGCATTTGTGGTGCAAGTGCATATCACTTTTTAATATTTAGAAAATTTTATTTTTTTTGTGCGTCACTTTTAAAAACCATGGATGGGATCTTGTAGCAGAAACTTCAAAGATGATGAATTCGAAAAACGATTACGTATACAATTAAATCCAATTGATGTTATATTGAATGTTATATTGATGGAATGTTATATCGATATTATTCACAACGAGTGTTTTATGATTTTTTAAATACAAGTAAAACCCGTATACGAATTGATATCGCGAATCGGTTTTCGAATTCATCATCTGTGAGGTGAGCAACGAGATCTCATCCATAGTTTTTAAAAGTGACGCAAAAAATATAAAATTTTCTAAATATTAAAAAATGATATGCTCTTCAAATGCATGTAAAACAGGAATGTACAGGAATTGATATCGCAAAGCGGTTTTCGAATTAATCATCTATGAGGTTTCTGCTACAAGATCCCACCATGTTTTTTAAAAGTGACGAAAAAAAAAAATTCTAAATATTAAAAAATGATATGCAGTTTCACATCAAATGCAAGTAAAACCCGGATGCGAATTGATATCGCAAAGCGGTTTTCAAATTCACGATCAAGGGGGCTTCTGGTAAAAGATGCATTCAACTGTTTTTGAAAGTGACGCAAAAAATATATATTTTGAAATTATTTCAAAATATGGTACACACTTGCATTTTAAATGCAATTTAAAACCGCAAACGAATTTCGCCCTATTCATAATGCATAAAAATTTGTTGTATACAGCTCGATAGATTGCTTTGTTACTCGTCTGTCCCCATTACAAAAATTAAAATCCAAAAATCATGTGAATTTTGAGATTACTTTAATTAAAAAAAAGCTCCTAAAAATACAGTAAAATTTTGCTCCATTTGAATAAGGCCAGTTCAAATTAATGATGAAAAACACAGTAAACCATGGATTTTTGAAAACTTTAGTATAACACATTTAAGAGTGGCAATATTTATTATTATTTTAAAAGTCCATTCTTCAAATTAACTTTAAAGTAGTCCACGTCACCAATACGTCACAAAATTATTTTTTAATCAAGGATACTGAAAAGGATTTCAATGTCATTTCAACAGTTAAAATAAAATGTTTGATCAATTCCATTGATGTCAAACATAAAATAAAAAAGGATGGGCATCATGGATAAGAAAAACAAGGATAATATAAACAAGAGATAAAAAATACATTTTTTTTTAATTAAAAAACCTTTCTAGAGTGTATTAAACGCGATAAAAAATTGCTTGACAAATATTTCTTTATATTTTAAATTAAAATTCAACGGATTTAGTTATTTTTTAAATTTGTTCAAAGCCACATTTAAGTCTATACTAATTCGACAAGAGATTATGAGGTTTTGATGTTCATCTGCGTAATGTTACCTTATTTTTTTTGAATGTATAAGAAACCAAATAAAGTTTTTGGTCGAAAATTAAATTTGACCAATGTTTAAAGCGCTGTGATGAAGCAAAAGAATACTCAATTTTCTTTTGAACTTTTTTCATTTTAGAGATTTTAGAAAGGTTCTTGTTGAAAAGTCTACAAAAACAAAATTATGGTATCAAAACTAACCAAACATTGTCCTTGCAATTCCCTACAATTAAATTATAACATTTATCCGATATGTGTATCAGGGATAATAAAAACAAGAATTAAGTTATAAAAAGTCAACATTTTTAAATAAGATATCCTGTGTGTTAAACAGTAGATAGCATGATAAATAATAGTCAGTTTACGATATTTGTGAAGCTGATAATAAATAATGCCATTTTTTTTTAAATAATTGCTGTCAGGATAAAATAGATAAAATAGGCCGATAACATTGAATTAATATGCATAATCATCAAAATATGGTCTATATGAGTCAAAGGTCATATTTTGATGACCATTTTAATTTAATGTGACCTGTATATTTTTTAGGTAAAGGAAATATATAAAATTGCATATTTTCGGTGGTATTAACAAATGTAAATTTGCTAATGTCTCATTGCTACATTTATTTAACAATTTTATTTTTAGGTACGACACATTAAAAGTCTCGGTGGTTCCGACTACAAGAAGGCGTACTGCAATTTCAGCGCTTATATCCGATGAGCATTGCAGAGAAGTGTCTTGGGTCGGAACACCAGGTACTGTTAAAATCGACGACAAGTTTGCCATCAAAATACTTGTCAGTAAGTATATATATTATTAAAAAAGTATAAAAATAATATATTAATTTATTATTTCAGAAGATCTTATTCAAAAATATACAAATACCTGCGACAAGTCAAAAATAGAGGCAATAATTAAAGACTGCTTGCGTTGGGCAGGAGACAGAGAACGTGCACGCAATTTATCGCGTTTTAAACGTAGCCAGAATGAAACTGTGAACGATGAACTGGAAGATAAACTAAATTTTTAACAAGAAATTAATGTAATTCTATATTAAAAATGTATTTCTTGTTTTAATATTGTTATTTTTAATTGGTTTAACTTTTATAACGTTATAAAAAAAAATTAAATATTTTGTTTTATTCCCGTATAGCAATTCCTGTAGGAATTACTGTAAAAAAAATTAGAGCCTGGTAAAATATATGATTTTTATTGCTGTTTTTTTACATATCTTTATTGTATGCTTTTAGATGACCTCATTCGGTTACTTTTCAGTTGCTAAAAAGACTACTTTTAGACAATTACTTTAAGACATCTTTATGTATACCATTAAGACATCATTTATACAAATCAAAAAGGCACCTTCCGGCCAATCATTTGTATTACAAAAAGACATCTTTCTCGTAACATTTCGGACAAATTTCGGACATCGATAACATTCGGACATAATTTGTCTACTTTGGATACTTATTAAAATGATGTTAAAAACGTTAAATTCTGAAATTTTAAAAATACAATATATGTAATACTAGCTCTAGAATACGAATTCTGGCCTGGTTTAACTATTTTTTCCAAAAATGGACTAAGCCTTTTTGATTCTCAACGGCAAATTTTATTATACTTTTTAATGTCATAAAAAAAATTGTGTAATTTTTTTAGCAAAACTATTGTATGTTTAGGGTTTACCAAAATTACTTCAGCAATTTTTAGTCCATATAAACGCAAATGCAGAAAATGGTTTTAATATCGTAAAATCAATATAATATAAAATCATAACCTGAGAATTTATTAACCGCATGGGTCGTTTTCAAGAAAACGTACAGAAGAATTGTATAAATATTCCTCCAAATCCTCCTAAATGCTTAAAAATTATTAAAAATAGTAAAGAAATAAAAATTTGATTTTTTGTCATATTTACGATATTGATTGAATATCTTCAAAATATAATTGGGTTTACTGGAAAAAAATACTTGAAAGCAAATACAGTTTATGTTTTTAGTAAAAATTATTTTAGATTTATCTTTTATTTTAATATTATTCTCAGAAGAAAATTTATCATCAAGTACTTAATAGTACGACCCATCCCAAGAAACATTTTAAAGTAGTTCCGTAAACAAACGGAATCAAAATTCCGTTTGTTACGGTACGTAGAAGAAGGATCCGTCGATACTTGAATGAAAACTGAACATTTACGGCATGCCAAAATATTCCATTCCGTTTAAATGCCGTATATTGTTCGTAATTCGAATATACCATTTTTCTGCCGTTTTGTCTCCGTAGTGACGTATATGTCAGTACTCCGTTTGATACGGACTACACCGTTTTAACTCCGTTAAGTACGGATACCATACACCGTTTTCACTCCGGTCGCTGTTATAAAATTTTCAGTTCGTTTTTTACAAGATGTGAAGATGGTGCATGGGAACCAACAGAAATTAGGTAAGTGTAAATACACATACAATTAAATAAATATTTAATGGTAACTAAATCGGCAAACATAAATTCTAATCGCAGCGATGACGTGAGAATATGGAAAATTCTCAGAAAGCACATCTTAAACCAGGCGACGACAACTTCCCATCGATTATGTTTTACCGCTTGCTGCGGTTAAAACATGAAGGAGTTGGTTGGTCGCCGGCTTTCGTTGCATCGATTTAAAAATATATTTAAAAAACGACAAATGTATGTACAATTTTAATTTGACATATTCATAGGTGCCACTCCGTAGAATATTTTCTATTTGTACCATAGTTGCCATTTATTTTAAAAATTTCTCATGTGTGGTATTGGGAAAATGGGATATTTTCTAATGTAATGTGGGGAATTCGGTTGATTAGTTTTCCACCCAATGCAAAACAAAACAAATATTTGCCATTTTTGAGGTCATTTTTAATAAAATGGGAATTTGCGCGGTCTTTTTAACTTTTAATTTAATTATTTAAGAAAAATACAAATTCTTTGGGGTAAAATATGATGTCTCAAATGTACGTCATCGCTTGAATATTAAAATTTGATACTTTTTTTATATATTTTCAGATGTTTGTGTCAAGAAATTCAGAGATGTAGAAGCTGAATCTATGGACATATTTTTAATGAACATTTTTTAAAATACTTTATTGTTTAGTTAAATTTTAATGTTGTTTCAATTGGTTTTATACTTATTTTTAGTTTGTTAAAATCCATTGTTGTAAATACAATTAAATTATATTTTTAATATCCTTTTAATAAATACAATTAACCGTATTATAAAATACAACTTACTGTATTTGACTGTATTTATTTTTACATATTGAAAAGTAGAAGTAATACATGGTCATTCCGTTTTTTTTTTAATACGGCATAAAAACGTACCGTATACGGTACGTTTTTCAATGCACTCAACGGAGTCCACTCCGTTTTAGAATAATAATACTGACCATATACGGTGCAGAAACTTAACGTAGTCAACGGAGCTCACTCCGTTTTATTTTAAAAATACGGTCCGTTAACGGTCCGTCGATACTGTATGAAAAACGGTTTCGAACACCGTTATCGATGTCACGTTTTATCCATTCTCTGAACCGTAAACGGCTCCGTAATACGGTACGTTTACGGAATCTGATTTCGTATATGCTGTACCGTTAACGTATACGGTACGTTTTGTTTCTTGGGATGGTTAAAGTATATACAGATTAAGTCATCATTCAAAATTCAGTCGTCATTTACTTTTTTTTTTGAAAACTGTTTGAAAGATTCAATATTTTAAAGCAAACCAATAATGCTTTGTTTACGACTTCAAAAAACAAATGATATTCAAAATTTTAAATTAAATAAATTTCAACATTTCAACTTTCAAGATTGTTTAGGATCCAAAAGAAACCACAGTAATTGGCGAAAGTGATAAAAGTGAATGTGTGCAGTGAAATTTTAATAAAATCTCCAATTTGCAATGCAAAAAAACTATGACCTGAAATTAAAGTTTAAAATTCTTGTATTTTGAAATTTTTTTCTTGACATTCTCAGCACACTGTATGTCAATTAAACGTCTAGATGGTCTAACCTGTATATACTTCAACCATGGTACGACCATTTGATGTATGTATGATTTCAGTGTGATTTCAGATCCGCTCTGATTTTTCTCGTACAAAAATTATATGTCAAATCAATCGTTTCCTCTTTCAACATTCTCTACACCCAGAAAAAAATCATGGTAAATTGATAGTATTTCAATAGAAAAACAATAATTTATACCATTCAAATTGGTCAATAGGATGCGTCCCATTTGTTCAGTAATATTGAAACTGTTAATACAATGAGTGGTTGTACCATAAATTTTATAATGTGATATTTTAATTACAATAAGAAAGACCTATACGAATTTAATGATACGTATTATTAATTTTATGGTAAAGTCGAATTACATTTTCCTAATAATTTATTAAAACAAAAATGTATTTTAGTTATATTGTATAATTTATTTTATTTAAATGTCGAAATTGATATTCAATTTAACAACACACACATAAAAAGACACTTCTTGCTGCAAAAGGTTATAACACATATAATGTTTGCTTTGGTTTCCAATAATCCTTCGCAACCGTCGACAAGACATTCGTTAGTCAAAAAGTGTACATGCTATGCGAAAACTAATCACTGGAGGACGAAGAGAACTCGCATGCTGCGGCTGCATCATGCGGCTTCTGGGACTGCGAAGCTTGCTACAAAGCGAGGAGAATCGCTTGCCCGAAATTTTTTACAGCCAAATATGCTACCGTGTATTTAACACCGGCGAACAGTTTCCTGAAATATTTACTGTAAAACAAAGTGTAGCGACCGAATTTCATAAAATCAAAAACACTCTGTGGTGATAAGACCGTGTATTTGAAGTTAATCGCAAGCTGTCGAAATTAAACTAAGCAGAGAGTATGTTGGAAAATGAGATATTTTATTTAATTTTATTAATTTGGTTTACGTTTTTCTACAGATTATAAACAATGGTATCGACAGCGACATGGTTTAGGCGAGCACCGTCAACGCCGCATTGTATTCAGGCAGTGTATTGTCACGAGTATCCGTAGGCCGACAAGCAAAATAAGCTGCCTCTTGAATCACGCAAGAATCATTCGTATCGGTCGAGCGGATGCGAACGCCAACTAGGAGTGGCAAACATCTACGTCGGTGTCGCAACGATCATACACCTAGAAAAAAATCATGGTAAATTGATAGTATTTCAATAGAAAAACAATAATTTATACCATTAATATTGGTCAATAGGATGCGTCCCATTAGTTCAGTAATATTGAAACTGTTAATACAATGTGTGGTTGTATCATAAATTTTATAATGTAATATTTTAATTACAATAGGAAAGAACTAAACAAATTTAATGATACGTATTATTAATTTTATGGTATAGTCGAATTACATTTGCTAATAATTTATTAAAACAAAAATGTATTTTAGTTAATTTATTGTATATATTATTTTATTTAAATGTCGAAATTGATATTCACTTTCACAACACACACATAAAAAGACACTTCTTGCTGCAAAAGGTTATAACACATTTAATGTTTGTTTTGGTTTCCAATAATTGATTGTAGTACTTGAGTTATTTTTGGGTCCGTTGCCATAATATAAGTTCGATGTATTATTTATTTTCTGTAATAAATAAAAATATAAATATATGTAAATAAATATATAAATATAATTTACTTACATTAAATAAATTGAGTCCTTACCAATGTCGGGTTTAATAATGTGGATTATTACAGAAAAATACATGCGACCATTTTGAGTAAACACGCAGAATGACGTACAAAACGCACATGTTTGTATTCGTTTTTTATGTTTTTTTTTACACCACGTTTATTATTATAGTAGGAAACCAATAAAACAACAGTATTTATTCTATTTAAAATAATAATATTGAAATATTTAAATTTATGGTACTGATATTTTCAAATACTATTGATTTAATTAGAAAACTTTTGATTTAAAAAGAAAAAACTTTTAATACATGAACCATAAGATCAATGGTCGTACCATAAAGTACTTAATGGTACATTTTCTTCTGAGTGTAGCAACGCCAGCGGCTCTGATGCCATTTGGAGCAGCCCAGCACCGGCAGCCGCTGTTATGATAGAAAGCGGGCACATACTGTAACTATAGCTATACATTGCAACTGTTGCCAAGGTGTTTGTTCGATGTCTAATTTTAATAATATTCTATAATTTTTATTTAGTAGCGTTATTATTATCTCATTTTAGATGAATTAAAAACATTATCTTACAATGTATTTTGGATGCGCTTGATGTGATGAATGTTTCCATACATTATTGCCATTGCAACCACTGGTGCATTCCATGGGCACTTCAAGCTACAATTACAGCGGAAGAAAAACCATGCTATCTACTGTGGAGGTAAAATATTTAGTAATCTTAATTTGTTAAAAAATTATTAATATATATAAATATTTATATTCTTCTTTTATTAATTCATTGTTAATTTTAGTACAGGTACATGTCGAAGGACATCTTCATCAAATCCAAGCACAGCATCAAATTGCTGAAAAACCTCAGTTTCAAACAAAACTGATCTACCGTCATCTCCAGAAGATGCAGCAACAATTGATCTTTAATCTTCAGACTCTTTATTTATTTTCAATTTATATTATAGTAATGTTATGTGCATATTAATGTTTATAATATTGTAATTTATCTCTTAATGTAAACTGCTTTTCAATGTACAAAAAACTTATTGTAAAAAAAGTACTTTAAAAAACACTGTAATAAAAAAAATGTCTTAGCTTTTATCAATGTCTTAGCTTGTCATCAATTTTCCTTTGGGTCTCAGATTACGTCCGACATCGCTTTGAATGTCTGTTCTAAAAGTCTGACCAAAATATGTCATCAGCTTTGCTTCGCTCGTTTCTAATTGGCTGATTTTAAATATTTTTCGTTTTTGCTCTCTCTATTTTGTACGTAATTTTTCTCAGACATCCCAGCCAACGCAAGAACTCCGAAAAGATTGTTTTCACAATCTTTTACCTGAGCCTGAGCGCTCATGTTTTATTTAGAAAAGAGTCTTGAAATATACATTTTCTGATAAAAATGCGTCATTCAGACCTGAGCATAGTTAGAAGGCTCTTTTAGTAGTCTTGTATCGGAGCCTAAAAACAATCTAGCAGGGAGCCTAAAAATAATCAGGAAATGCTCTTGTATAAGATTCATTTTATATCGAAAAAAGCTTCCGAAAAGGCTCCCAATAGAGTCGAAAAATTGTATGCGCTTGCGTTACAAGAAAACAATATCAAAAAGGTGCAATAAAAATGTTCTTTTTTTATATTTTAATTGCAAATAACGGCGAATATAATAGTAAAAAACATCATTAAGGTTGGAATCATCGCACCTCGCTGCAACAGCGACTAGCTCTGCCTTAAAAATATTGATATGGCTGCAGAAGTCTTTGGCAGCATATATCCAGATATTCATATATCCAGTATATTTCAAATATTTCTCGATGTCAAATGTCTGCGACTGGATTTTAGCCGTACATTGTTCGCACAACGTCATCTGTACTGCTTGTGTCTGCGGGAATAAATGGAATAAAGTATAAGCTTAAGTTTAATTTTTTTACTGACTTACCATAATAAATATGCGCCGCAACACACGGTTTTTGTATATTTACAATTTATAATATTTTTTTTTTTTTTTGACAAAGTGTTTGGCATTTATTTTTGAAAGCACAAAAAATAAATTGTACTAAAACACTTTTGAAATGAAATCAAAACATTCATCTTAGATTCAAGATACGGGAGCCTGAGTGTAACTTGAACTCTGGTGTTAGCTGGGATACTTCAGAAAAATAGGTAAGATGTCTATGTCGTGTTAAGTCTGATACAGCACCTGTTTAGTTCGTAAATCTGATCAAGTGTCGCGCACTTTTGTCAGGGATGTCTTATGTTTTGATCGTAAATACGTCGTAATTACGAACGAACGCAGCAGTGGGAATAGTTCCATGTATTAATTTTTTCAGGTATTGTACCTATACTTTTATTCGTTTCATACTGTTTTATATGGAATATCGTAACTGTTACCAAAATTATGGCAATGAACGATAACCGTTCCGGAATTAAAATTTTACCGCTAAAATATCAGTATGAAAAGTTTTTCAAACTGTAGATATTGTAGAAAATTATAAACTTTTCATATTTTATAATTTTTTATTTTTTTTTCTGAATATCCAATAATATCTTTCTACAACTATAGAGGATTTTTCTGTTTAAGGATTTTCACAGCAATGCGCATATGAACAAATAGGTTTTAATTCATTTTACAAAAGCATTAAATAATAATGAAATAATCGTATCCCAGCAAAACAGTGCTGACCGAAACTCCAACACAAATACAAAATATTTGCTGCTCACTTACACATGCAAGAATGATTATTGTGACATATTACCTAGTAGGAAAAATATTGGTCATTTTATCATTCATCGCATTTCCCAGCCGGCCAAACTGTCATAATCGACATCGTAAATGATAGTAAATATTCGTAAATAATGAATAAAACAATCGTAATGATTTGAAAACGCATACAGTTTCGTTCTTAATTTGTCCATCGTAACGAGGTATCATAAACGAACTAAAAACACTCTTATATGATAAATTTTCGATTGTTTATGATCTTAAAATACGATTATATACTCGTTATAAACGATGTTTTTTGTTCGTAAACGAATTCGTTTTTAATATTTTTTACGATTAAATTTTAATCGTAAATGATAATAATTTTTAACTCTTTTACGAGCTTTTTCCTACTTTTTTAACGATACAAAAAAATGAAGTAAATGCATTTAAATTTTATATTAAGCTCCCAAATGCATTTACTTACTTCTTAATTACAGCAAATGATTTAAAGTATTCAGCAAAACAATTTATTTAATCTTGTTAAAAATATTGAACATATTATGCATTTTATTAAATGAACTATTGATTAGAAAAACAATAATAAATTTTGACAATTTTTTTTTACGATTTAAACACTCGAAAAATAGTATCTTTTTTTACGAGCAAAATATGATTGAGATTTATCATTGACATTTATCATCGTTTTTTACGTTCAAAATGATCGAATTTTATTATTATTTTGAATCGTGAAATGATCGTAATTTACGATAATCATAAAAAATGTGTGTAGGTGCCGACTGGGTTTAAACACATATGTGATTTAAAAAATGTATTTTGAAGTAATGTATTTGTCTCTTTCTAACAGACGTATGAGATAAAAACGTGAAAAAAAATTGTATACCACAAACTGAGAGTTCGCGTTAAAAAAATATTAATTAAAGGTCCATTCATATCAGACAGCACGTTGCGTATCATGCACGTAGTGTATCACGCACGTTCATGCAAAGGCGTTCATATCAGCATCATGCAAAAAGTATTAGGGTTGTAAAATAAAAACTCCTCTTATACATTTATCATAAACCGACAACCCTTAACGTCAAAATATTTAAACAGTCAAAATAATTAAAAATAAAAAAACACGAAATCCTTCATAAATTCTTATCAATTCCCTTATAATTGTTTCAAGATTAGTGGAATTCTTATGCATATTTGAAGTCGTCGAAATTTTTGGTAAATTCCCGAATCAAATTTGTGGAATGAAAATAAAGAAGTCCCGCTGGTACTGGTGTCATTGCTCCACTGAACGTCTCCATCTCATCAGAAACCACTAGGTTGTTGTAAAGGTCTTTTTCTTCAAGTCTTTCCTTCCAAACCAAATTTCCGAAGATGCAATGAAAGTCTGGCCATAAGGTCAGCGCATCCGAGACCTATTTCCTCTACATGTTCAACATTTCGATTGGATAGTAAGGTTCGGTTGAATTGAGCTAAAATAGGAGCTCAATTTTCTCGCCAGAGAGTTTGGACATCGAGACGTCCCGAAAATTAATGCGCAAGTCGTTATATTACATATAAATAAAATATAAAATCTAAGAATATAAAATTAAGTAAATAAATAAAATGAAGAATAAATTTGTCATTAAATTTATTTTGTTAAAATTATGCATTATAACCTGAAGCCAAGTCCAACGCTAAACATTGTGTTGGTTGCCTGTGGTGTTGTAGTGATTCTACATTCTGGAGAAGAGTATCGCTCTAATTGACAACGGTGACAGCTGTTACAATAGCAACCTCTACATCATCTTAACCACCGAAATAGAGTCAGTTGTCCACTGTTGGATCTGATACGAACGCAAGGAGTGTGCGCACCTTCGTCGAGCGGTATATAAAGCGTGTCACCTGCAGGATTGATGCTGCCCCCAAATGCGTTTTCTTTGTCCTTTAAATCCAAAGCTGCGTTTGTTTCAAAACTTTGTGCACACCGCAGATGCTGACGAGAGTGGTAAAACGAACGAAAACATACGCCACTGCGATAACTTTTACAAAATTTATGATATAAATTTAAATTTGATTTAAACTTTTTGACAGTAAAAAAAAGGGAATACAATATAAAAAAGTATTAAAAATGTTTGATTTTTACAACAGTGCATGCGACAGGCTCCTGCAACGGACCCAAAACGCATGATATGAACACTCTCATATAAAATGTACTGAAGAATATTTGTCGTGATACGCTACGTGCATGATACGCAACGTGCTGTCTGATATGAATGGACCTTAAAACTATAAAAAACTTAAAGCTATTTAAAAAATAAAAAGATGTTTTTCAAGTAGATGTTTTTTAAGTGGAAAGGCGTTTATGATTCGAGCAACAAATGAAGAAGCAAATTGAAAAAAGCCACCGTCGATATCATCAAAAAACGTACACAAAGAAAAAGTTGAATGAAATAAACAACAACTAAACACTAAAATGCATTTTTATAATTGGGTTGGGTTGGCATAGGTTAAATCGATCAATTTACTATTCATTTTAACAATAGTAATGACCGATTAAATGTTTGTTCATTTTAATAATCATTTTACATATACTGATGATTTACATGCTATATACACATGTTGATCATTTTAACAACCAGCTCCAGCTCCACAACTGCTGAGGTCTCTGAATGCTGTAATTGCTACCCCTAAAATGATTAATAAAATGAACGACTATGTTCTTGCTGGGATCTTTATTGATTATTAGAATGGCAAAAATCAAGATTATTAATCTGGCCACTCTGGGCCATAGACCACAAGACATGAAACTCCGTCAATGTAGATGTAAAAATCGTTTTGTTAGTGTGCGTCGCAGTCGCAATTTGGACAACTTTTTATTCAACTTAGACAACTTTTATTCAACTTGGACAATAATGCCACAGTTTTCTCATTTTAGACATTTTTCCCCCTTTATATTCAACATATTCACCACTGCTTTTGATGTTTGCGCCAAACAGAAATTTAATAACAAATTAATTTTCTGACAACATAAAAATACTCAAAACAAACGTAAACAACGTTTTAGTTTATATATATTTAGTTTTATTCAAAAATTGATAGTGTGAGTACAATTTTCAACCGATTTTGATACGAATTATGGATGATATCGTTGTCAGGCATGATGAAGAGCTATATTTGGCTGAACAAGAGTACGAAATTGTCAACTAGGACAAAATTTTAAAATATCTCTACGGAAAGGGATTATCGGACTGTTAATGCCCGGATGCATACAACTTTCAACCATGAGTTAGAGATGGAAATCGATTAGTTAATCTATTTAAAAATTAAATTTATTTGTCAGATTGTTTTTAACTGATAACTGTATTCAACCGGCCGTAAGTAAATTCACAATTATAGTTTATTTTATTTAACGTCCTCATTATATTTAAGCGCAATATTGATCCATACACATAATTTCATTATAAAAACGATTTATAATATAAATATTAAGATAAACATAATATATAATAAATTTATTTTAATATTGTAATATTTGCAAAAGTTTTGTCCCTTTTTCCCTAAACTAATGAAAAGGGGGACACACTGGTTTTATTCACCAAATTGCTATTTTTTTCTCGTAAATTTTACAATTTTTTCAGAAAATGTTAATTATTTTTTCACTTTTCCCTTAGACTATGAATTTTAGGCATAGTTTTAAAAAAATAGTGCTAATTTTTAGACTCATTACGTGTAACTCAAAACTTCTGCATTTGAGTAGTTCGGTTGCAAAAAATGTGTAAATTTTGGCAAATTTCACAAAATTTTCAGCATCTGAATTAACAAACAGCTGTTTTGTGTTGTCGAAAATTTTACACGGTGAAACAACAACAATGCAAGCAGAGATGCGGCAGAGCTCATGTACACAATCCGTGTGCCAAAAAATATCATAAAAAACAGGATTTTGCTATGTTGAATATGTTTTTTGCGAAGTCGCACGTCTTATAGTCTTTGCTTAAACCAGATCTGTTTCACGGGAACGCCATCGGTACTATTTTAATAAATTTGGCAGCACTGTTTTCTTCTGCCCTTTCTTTTTCAACAGAAATTCTTCTTCTTATTAAGTGCTATTCACAATAGCATAATATCACCACAAACAAATTTACTCTTGATACGTACAGTACCAGATCAGTAATTGATCCAAAAACGAACCTGGTTCTAATTGTTTGTTTTGATTTTGTATAAGAAAATGATCTACGGATCAGGATCAAAAACCACGGGAACGCGGCTATTGCCAGTGATGCCATCCCAGCAAAAAAGGTAACTGGTAACTAACCGGTTATTCTGCCGGTTACCTTTGTTCTACCATCGGGTGAAAGGTAACCGTCAGATTCCTATCTGTGTGAAGTACATGTGACAAGACATCCCTTTCTAACTAAAATATTGAAATTTGTTACATTTATTGAACTTATTTGGACACAAACCTTGTCTACTCAGAACTTTTTTTATAAATAATAAATTAAGCGAGACTGCATAAATCCTTAAACAATGCGTAACTAAACAACCTCTCAGAGATTGTTTAAAGAAATCTAATAAATACGGCTGAAAATGTTTAATATGTACGGGGGTTGCGTTTCCGAAATGTTTAAGTATAATTTTGCTTTGAGAACATCAATGCATTGATTTTTGAACCAACTTTTTTTGATTTTATTTATTATTTAAAGTATTTTTATAATCAAAATCAGAAGATCAGAAAAGTAAATGCATTGATGTCCACGGTATTTCATGCACACAAAGCATAAATGATACCTGTCCATTTCGTTCATATCCTAAAAATAAAAAGAAATATTGTTGAAAAAATAACAAGAACACTTTAATATTCATGAACACAGAATTCATTTAAAAATGTTTATAAAACCATTGTCTTCTGGTTTATAATTAAGCGATGTCCATTGTTTATGGATATCTTTACTGCAAGCTTGTTTAATTAGAATAAATAAGAATAGCTTGGCGTCATTTTCACTACAGACTAATAGTCACAAGTTTCAACAAGATGTGCTTAAAAGTCAACAAATCTTGTGTAAGAATAAACAAATTTACTACGCGTGTTTAATTTTAAACATTCGGCATATCAAAATTAAACATTTTGTGCTTAATATTACAAAACAAAGGTTTAAAAATGCAAATAAAATGTCTATGTACACGTTAATAATTGTTACATTAAACAATAATGGTCTAAATCGTTTTTTTACACACACATATACGCATATATGCACAAAACTCGCAAATTTACACTAAAAATTTTAAACTCAGGTTAATTTTAAACTCAGGTTTTAGAGTGTATATACAGGTAAAATCATCTATCAAAATTTAGGCCTAATATACATTTGAAAACTGTTTGAAAGATTCAGCATTTGTTTACGAAAAATTCAAAATAACATCAATGTTTTTTACAGTCTCATAAATACAACTAATACTCAAAAAATAAATCACAACATTTACTTTGGTTCAGTGTATCAGCGATATCTACTCCATGATGTGTTGAACGACGGGAAGACGACTTCGGCGCTGATTACCACACTGTGCAAATTAGCTCCACATTTCATAGTTTTTTTTTTTTAATAAATTAATTTGTCTATTACACACGGATAGAACAAATTGATTTGAATATGTTTGAATGTAATTAAAAATAATACGAAATTACCATACATGTATTACGAATGAAGTGTAATTAAAATATAATCGAAATTGAATTTATTTTTGTTCAGTTAGTTATCGACAGACGAAGTTGGCAACGTTACGCAAGATTTTCTACCTATGTCTCTTTTGTCGTCGTTTGAAGTATGTATTGGTCCTTTTAAACATACTGATGTTTGAACAGAAACATAAAAATTAAATTAGATGTAAATAAAAGTAATCTTGCAAAATTATTTTTGTGTACACGGAAAAAAATCATGGCTCGGTAATTGTTTAGAGACAAATAAAAAATGTTTGGAAATAATTACGCAAACAAATTTTGTAAAATATAAATTAGAATTTGTTTGGAGGCAAATAAATTTTATTTAGCGAAAATATAATTTATTTAGATTTAGAAATATTTGTTTGGAATTAATATAAAAAGTTTGTTAAAACAAAATTTGTTTACCGACATCAGTTTAATTTAGTATATTGTGTTTGTATATAAATCAAATATTATTGTATAAAATAATATGTACTTGGGAACATTGACATATATACATTTTATTTAGATTTATTTACAACATTTGTTTGCACTTATTATTTACACAAATACAATTTGTTTGCATAATTTTTTTTAACATTTATTCGTAGATAAACAAAGTTTATTTGCTATACACAAACAAAGTGTTTTTGTATAGAATAAATATTATTTCGTGCAAAACATGATTTCTTTGATACCTGAATATGCAGTTATTTGGACAAACAATACATTTATTTGTAACGAAACAATCATTATTACGTCGATGTACGCGGTTACAGTTCGTTGTCCTTTTTGCGTCTTATGCGATATTGTGTCTTTTGTCAAAGTGCAACATTCAAATAATACCAGGTGAAAGAAAGGTAAGTCCAATAAATGTATTTTTAAATATTTTAGATTTGTAGTTGAATGTATTACTGATGAAAATTTGAGTGCATTTATATATGCATTTAAATTATAATATAAAAAAAAAAATTACAAAATTGTGTGGCGTCGCCAGACCAAGAAACATACGTTTCCACGTGAATTATAATTTTTTGGACACAAACAAGTATTATTTGCATTTATGATGTTTTTAAATAATGTTTGTTTGTATCCAAATAACTTTTGATTGAGGAGATACTTCAATTGCCTGACACAAATATCGTTTGTTTGTCGTTAAATAAGATTTGTTTGTATATAAACATAATTTCTTTGCACATAAACAAAAATATGTGCACGTTTATGTTTCTATTTTTTAGGAAAAATTAAAGCGCATTTATAACTTTGCGGAGAAAAGTGAATAATTGTGTGGCGTCACCAGTCCAAATAACATAAGTTTGCACGTGAATTATAATTATTTGGACACAAACATACTTTATTTGCATTTAATATGTTTTTAAATAAAGTTTATTTGTATCCAAATAACTTTAGTTTTAGGAGATACTTTAATTGCCTGAATCAAATATAGTTTGTTTGTCGATAAATAAGAATTGTTTGTACATAAGCATAATTTGTTTGTACATAAACATCAATAATTAGCACGTTTATTCTTCTATTTTATTCTTGTTCTATTTCGTTGTTCTTACAGTTCATTCGTATTCGTTGCAGCTCGTGGTTCGATTTTAAAGTGCACAATTTTTGTATCAGACTCGACGCATCATACTGGAAAAATGTATGTGTTCTCTTTAAAAAGAAATGTAAGTACTGTAAGAATTTCTACAGATTTACATGTGTTTCTGTTGTTTTTCTTTTCTATTCCTTTCAGATTATAATATCAGATTTCACGTCATATACATATATGTAAGAATAACGAAATTAATATTTATACAAATTGTTTATAATATAATCATAATATTAAATTGAGATTCCTTACTTTGTAATAAGTTCAGATAATTGCAAGAAATAAAAATTTTAATATTAATATGTTTTTTATTTGCATGCAAATATGATTTATTTGCATCCAAACAATATTTTATTTAAGGAATATTATTTTATTATCACGTAAGTATATTTTATTTGAAGGGAAACTTATGTGTTTTGGGTAATATGTACATGCAAATATGATTTATTCGCATCCAAACAATATTTTATTTAAGGAATATTATTTTATTATCACGAAAGTATATTTTATTTGCAGAAAAACATTAATTGTTTGGATAACATATGCATGCAAATATGATTTATTTCCATTCTAATATAAAATGTTTGAGTCATTAAAACAATATATATTTACATATTACCCAAACAATACATTGTTTCCAGCAGAAGTTGTTTGGGTCAGTACTATTTTTTTTCAGTGTGCACGAAGTTGACACCGCCATTTACTGCCTACGTGTCTATTGGTGTTCGTATCAATAATAAATTTTTCATTTGTAAATTTAAACAATATACACCCAAAAAATACTGCATTAAAAATAAAATTGAAATGCAGTTAAATTTAACTAATTTTTATTTGCAGACCGTCCTAATAAAAATGTATTTAGTTGTAAGTAAATGCTGTAGTTGTTTTTAATGCATCATTTTTACTACACAATTTAAATTATTATGTAGTTGAAAATATCACAATTCATTTATTTACATTCAAATTCATATGTCAATAAAATCAACTAAAATGCAGTAAAAGTCATTTTAGTTGATTTTATTGACATTCAAGACATTTCTTACTATTTTTTTATACCCCACACTAAGAGTGAAAGGGTATATTCAGTTTGGTACGCCGTTTGTAACACCCAGAAGGAAGCATCTCCGGTATGGAAAAGTATATATATTCTTGATCAGCATGACCTCTTGAGTCGATTTAGCGATGTCCGTCTGTCTGTCCGTCTGTATGTCTGTCTGTTGAAACCCCTAATACTTTTAAAATTGAAGACCTAGATAAATGAAACTTATAACTTAGATTACTAATATACCTACGCTGTATGTGCGAAATTTGGCGAGATCGGTCCATTGTGACCTATGATCCGACCACTTATGTTCAAATACCTCGTATAAAATGTACATATAAAGATATAAAGATATAAAGATGAATTTTTATGTATACGTGCTCAGTTAAACTTTTTTGGTCAAATATATATTGATATCATGCTCAAATACATGATAATAATGTTTTCCGGCGAAAAGACTTGTAGTTCACAAAAAAAAAATCGAAATTCGGTACACCTACCCATTTCTAAATATGGGTATCAAATGAATGGAAATTCTTCAGCGATTGAATGTTTGTAGTTATTTTCAGGATTCGTATACCCTGGTGACCTATGTATCACTTTGAATGGTAACCACACCTACACCCAGAAAAAAATCATGGTAAATTGATAGTATTTCAATAGAAAAACAATAATTTATACCATTAAAATTGGTCAATAGGATGCGTCCCACCAGTTCAGTATTATTGAAACTCTTAATACAATGTGTGGTTGTACCATAAATTTTATAATGTGATATTGTAATGTCAATAAGAAAGACCTATAAAAATTTAATGATACGTATTATTAATTTTATGGTATAGTCCAATTACATTTTCCTAATAATTTAATAAAACAAAAATGTATTTTAGTTAATTTATTGTATATATTATTTTATTTAAATGTCGAAATTGATATTCACTTTTACAACACACACACATAAAAAGACACTTCTTGCTGCAAAAGGTTATAACACATTTAATGTTTACTTTGGTTTCCAATAATTATTGTAGTACTTGAGTCTGCAGTTATTTTTGCGTCCGTTGCCATAATAGAAGCTCGATGTCTTATTTATTTTCTGTAATAAATAAAAATATAAATATATATATAAATATAATTTATTTACATTAAATACATTGAGCCCTTACCAATGTCGCGTTTAATAATGTGGATTATAACAAAAAAATACATGCGACCATTTGGAGTAATCACGCAGAATGACGTACAAAACGAACATGTTTGCATTCGTTTTTATGTTTTTTTTACACCACGTTTATTATTATAGGAGGAAACCATTAAAACAACAGTATTTATTCTATTTAAAATAATAATATTGAAATATTTAAATTTATGGTACTGAATTTTTCAAATACTATTTAATTAATTAGAAAACTTTTGATTTAAAAAGAAAAAACTAATAATACATGAACCATAAGATAAATGGTCGTACCATAAAGTACTTAATGGTACATTTTCTTCTGAGTGTATGTGTAGGGTATTTATAGTCAGCTTAGACCGACTATAATTTTGATAATCCTAACTATCATAATTACACCTACTTTAAAATTTTCCATGTGATCTAACCTTCCCAACTGGTTTTATATTTATTTTTCTATGACAATGTAAAAACTAAAAACTGTTAATGAATATATAAAGAGAATTTGCAAAATTACATCTTAAGAGTGCATAGCGCGTTGCGCCTCGAAAATGCTGAGAAACTCGCAGACCTGCAGATAGCAGAATAACACTCCGAGGTGTTGTTTTTTCGTGGTTATTTCGGCAGTCGTCGTATCAGGACTGCAAAAATAAGCGTTAAAACAAAATTAATAAAAAATATAATAAAAAGTTTTATTTACTTACCGAATTTTTCGTTTTCTTAAAATGTCTGCAAAGAAGTGTTACCACTTTTTTGTGCAAATGCCGGAGATGCCACTTTTTAAATTTGAATAATTTATTGTATAATTAAGTAAAATCATTAAAAATTAATTAAAATACTGCAAAAACAACTAATACTGCATACCATCAAAATAAATACACAGAATACAGTGTTTTTTACTACAGTAATTTTTTGAGTGAATTTAAAACATAAAAAGACTCTTTGTCAAGAAAAAAAAACTCGACTGCACACCGCCGTAGTCAACATCAAAGTGAGTAAGAGAGAGTAAAAATGGCAGTAAGTGAGAATTATATGGTTGTAAATAATAAATTACTATATTATGATCACACCCAGAAAAAAATCATGGTAAACTGATAGTATTTCAAAAGAAAAACAATAATTTATACCATTAAAATTGGTCAATAGGATGCGTCCCATTAATTCAGTAATATTGAAATTGTTAATACAATGTGTGGTTGTACCATAAATTTTATAATGTGATATTTTAATTACAATATGAAAAACCTATACAAATTTAATGATACGTATTATTAATTTTATGGTATAGTCGAACTACATTTTCCTAATAATTTATTAAAACAAAAATGTATTTTAGTTAATTTATTGTATATATTATTTTAATTAAATGTCGAAATTTATATTCACTTTTACAACACACACATAAAAAGACACTTCTTGTTGCAAAAGGTTATAACACATTGATTGTTTGCTTTGGTTTCCAAGAATTGATTGTAGTTCTTGAGTCTGCAGTTATTTTTGAGTTTGTTGCCATAATAGAAGTTCGATGTATTATATATTTTCTATAATAAATAAAAATATAAATATAAATAAATATATAAATATAATTATTTACATTAAATACATTGAGTCCTTACCAATGTCGCGTTTAATAATGTGGATTATTACAAAAAATACATGCGACCATTTTGAGAAAACACGCAGAATGACGTACAAAACTAACATGTTTGTGATCGTTATTGTGTTTTTTTACACCACGTTTATTATTATAGGAGGAAACCATTAAAACAACAGTATTTATTTTATTTAAAATAATAATATTGAAATATTTAAATTTATGGTACTGAATTTTTCAAATACTATTGAATTAATTAGAAAACTTTTGATTTAAAAAGAAAAAACTATTAATACATGAACCATAAGATCAATGGTCGTACCATAAAGTACTTAATGGTACATTTTCTTCTGAGTGCAGTCTATATCATGGTATGATTGGTATTGACCATACTTTGTTCGTGGCAGTCTTTATCGTAAATATAACATGGTTCTTATCAACAATATTTTGGTTTTTAAGAAATACAATCATATTATAATAAATTGTATACTATAATATGATTTTAGCGACCTTATTATTGTTGATATAAAATTGAAAATACTATACTTTGATTGTGACAACCATGTAGGATTGTAAAGACCATAGCATGTCGCAATCATGTCTCAACCATATTATTTCTCTGCGTAGAGCGAAACGTTTGAAATACGTTATACAAATTTTAGACGAAAGGGAATGGAAACGAATCGTACCCTAAGTAAACAAGATGCTTATGAAAGTCTTGCTGCAACTATCTGTTTAAATGTACGCTTTGTACACTACGAAAACAAGAAGTTTATGAAAATCTTGCTGCAACTATCCTTTTAAATTTACGACTTGTAGCAAATATTCAAACATCCCATAACTTTCAATAAAGTTGCAGCAAAACTATTAATATTTTTTAAATATGACGTATATTCAGATAGTTACGAGATGTTTGCCACAGCAGCAATGAAAATTGAGATATTTGCTGCAAAACTTTTGAGGTATTTTGACGTTTGACTACCATAAAAAAGGAAAATGGCGCACTTTTTACTTACGCTTGGGTTATCCACAACAACGAAGTAAATCAAATGGTGTAAAAAGTGCCAACTCAAATATTACATTTTAATGGTAAAAGTAAAAATAAATTATCCTGTGATTTAAATTATAAACACGTGATGGAAAATATTACTTTTCAGATTTTACTTTGATGATAGCGTCGCCGGTCGGACTTGGTTCTTCTGCGAAAAACTCTCAAGTCGTTGTACAATTTTGCCTTCAACGGTTTTAAAAAGACGATGGCGATGTATACCAGGATGTACCATGTACCAGGATACTGTTTTAATTCTAGAATAAATAAAAATACATTTGATTCATTTTCTTTCAATATTCATCAAATATCTTCCTATTTGTCAGATGTTTAATTGATGGTTGCTATAGATAATCTTAAATTCGAAAGATGGTTGCTAGCAATATTTATCGTATTTGACGGATGTTTGAGAGATGGTTGTCTCAATTACGATTTAAATAATTTGTAAATAACTTGATATTTAGGGCTGTGATATTTCTGGCAATCATCTTTGTTTTCTTAGTGTACGATGCTTAATAGATAACTTTTGTAAGAACCTTTAAGTCACCTGAAAAACGATAGTCGCAAAGATAACATTTCGTATTTTGTTCTAGTTGGGTTATATATGTCTGTATACTTTTTTTTACACGCATATATATATATATATATATATATATATATATATATATATATATATATATATATATATATATATATATATATATATATGGAAATATTCTTGAAACTCTTTAAATTTTTCTTTTGTAGTATAATTTTATTTGATTCTAAATTACACAAAAAATACACAAGGAGATCAAAAATGTTCTGTTTTTGTGGAATTACACAAAAAGTGGCAACACTGACACAACTACATTTATTTACAAAGAGAACGAAGTGAAATTCAGATCTGCCTACTTATGGTGGCAGATGTTGATTCCACCCGTTTTGTTGTTGAAACGGAGTTGTTTACTTCACATACGTAAATTCAGATCTGCCTACTTTTGGTGGCAGAAGTTGATTCCACCCGTTCCTGTTGTTGAAGCCTTGTTGTTAACTTCACTTATGTATTCGAGAGTTATACTAGTTCTTTTATTATGGGTATTAAGGAGCTTTGGTCAATATTAACGCCACATTGTGATCGAAAACCTATTTATGAGCTACGTGGGAAAACAGTTGCTATAGACCTAGCAGGATGGGTTTGCGAAAGTCTGAATGTTGTCGATTATTTCGTTCATCCACGAAATCATTTAAAGTAATTACTTTAATAATAATAATTATACTTGGCGGGAGAATAAACTAATTACCCGTGAGGAATGTTAGTTCACAATTTGAGTAGCGACATTTTGATAAACGGTGTAAAAAATCGCCGCTGTTTAAAAGCACATGCCCTTCTAAATGTTTGCTCGCTCGTACCCCTGAGGAGGTCACAAATAGTTTTTGGATAATAAAGTATCGGGAAGAATTTGAATAAGAAAATTGTCCTGCCATGGGGCAAGCAGACCAAAAATAAATAAAGTTAACGTTGGGTAACCATAGTCGTACCCATTAAAATTCAAAAACCCGTTTAATTGAACTCACTTTACAGGAGCATGCGGTTTACATACCCAAAAACAAGGCCACTGAATTATTTCTGTAACATTAAATAATAATTGTGGTAGAACTGTAATTTACCGGCCACATAAAAAAAAAATAAAAATGGCCACGCTCCTTTAAATAAAAAAGTTCGCTCGGACTCCTGGCGACCTTGAAAAACCGAAAAACAGTACACGTACTTACAGGGTCATGTTATACTTAAAGGTAATCACAATTACAAATATGTAATTATTTTTAAGATCGGTCTTCTATAGCAACCCTCTAGACCAATTTTGTTCGTAGTATTTACACATTTGTGGGATGAGTTAGTTTTAAACCCTAACTCTCCTGACAACATTTAAATACGTAGACTCCTGACAAGGGTACCCGTGTGTATTTTATATGGAAAAATAGAGAATTTAGATGGATCGCATTGTAAATTTATTAGAGTAGTGAGAGCTAAAGTAATTTTCGATGAATTTATGACATATATATAATATAACCATTTCGCACAGTAATTGATAATGAGTATCGAGATATGTATTGTTTTAAAGCTAATAAAACAAGGTTTTTGAGTCATAACTTGAAAACTGAAGCATGTGGCAAATGAGGCTTGCACTTTAAATTTGATGTCCATAAAAAGGACCCTTTTTCTAAAAAAACAAATATTTTGTTGGTGCAAAAGCGAGTCTAGGTTCACCGTTTTTATCCCAAGCTACCGAATGCTGCATACGTATTTGATACGATAGAATTATCAAAAAATAAAACCGCATATTTGGTATATATATTGATTTTCAGAAACGTTCAAAAATGGTGACCCGTTTTTGCATTAAACCCTTTATCTCAAATATTTGTTTATCAAAAATGAAAGAGTACATGGGTATTTAAACATACATATTTGATTGGTATGTGTGGCGAGCTTTACAATAATAGTTAATATTCTACAACTTTGTATACGTTCTTCAAAGCTGAAGATCCAAATACCGAGGCCTGCTGTTTAATACCGACTTCGAGGTGAGAGGCTTTCTCAAGTAAATATGTTACTATCTTCGTTTGCCATTGAGTAGCAAAGCATAAACAAAATTAATATTTTAATTTTTCCCAGTCCAGATTTGAACCTGGATATCGCGACCTTTCGGTTCGTCGTCCAGCACGCATATCAACCGACGCTACACTATACACCGCTGTAAGAATTTTATTTTACTGGAGGAAGTGAAATATTTCTATTTTTAAAATCATGTCCAGTGCTAAAAATTTGTAAAGTCATTGTACGTTTTTTGTTTGACAGGTGGAACCCCACCACAAATTTTCATTTTTACGATATTTAACAGCAAAAAATTGGGATGGTTTTATAAATACTTCGCTTTGGCCGGTGAAATAACATTCAGTGTACTCGCGCGCAGAACGTATATTAAATATTTAGATCAAGCTAATCAATTTATAGATTGCTGCGTGAATATTTATATCAACTGAACTTGACGTTGTCAGTAGGAAAACTCAACTCAAAATTTGTTATTATCTGCTGATGAGAATATCAGTTGTATTGAATTTTATATCTCTGATGTGTAACGAAAATTTGACATTTTTTAAAAAAACTATAGTAGAAATTGAGTAGAAATATTTTATTCAAAATACGAAACTGAGTTTTACTCACTTTTCTACTTTTTCTGTAGATTTCAACAATTGACAATCGAGGACTACATTTTTGTGCCTCATCCCAAATATATCAAATATTTCACGTATATTTATAATGACAAAATTGTAACATATTCTATATCATTGATATTGAAGATAAGAACAGATACATTCGTATTAAGTCAACTCTTGTTGAAGTTAGTTATTTCGATTTAGATAAATTATTTTTCACTTTAGAATAAGATTAACATGGATTAACACGCGATATTTTATTTTAAAATACTGCGGAAATATATATATATATATATATATATATATATATATATATATATATATATATATATATATATTTGATCACAATTATTGTAATAAAAAAAGCCTACATCCAGAATAGATTAATAGTATTTCAATAGAAAAACAATAATTTATACTATTAAAATTGGTCAATAGGATGCGTCCCATTAATTGTCCCATACAGAACTGTTAATACAATATGTTGTTTGCCAAAGATTTTATAATGTGCTCTTTTAATTACAATAAGCAAGACCTATAAATATTTAACGATACGTATTATTAATTTTGTGATATAGTCGAATTACATTTTGCTAATAATTTATTAAAACAAAAGTGGATTTTAGTTAATTTATTGTATAATTTATTTTAATGTCGATATTGAAATTCACTTTTAAAAAAATGACCCATTAAGTACTTAATGGTACGACCATTGATCTTATGGTTCATGTATTAGTAGTATTTTTTTCTTTTTAAATCAAAAGTTTTCTTAGGAATTTGACAGTATTCAAAAAGTTCCATAAATTATAAACATGCATTTTGATATATATAGGTTTTGCTTATTGTAATTAAAAGAATACATAATAAAATGTATGGTACAACATCATATTGAATTTAAAATTGGAATATTATTAAACTAATGCTACGCTTCCAATTGACGAATTTTAATAGTATAAATAATTGTTTTTCTATTGAAATACTATTAATTAACCATGATTTTTTTCTGGGTGCACATGTAAATGGACACAGGGATTTTCGTTGCAAAAGGTTATAACATATTTAATGTTCGCATCAGTTTCCAATAATTGATTGTAATACTTGGGTCTGCATTTATTTTGGAGTCCGTCGCCATAATAGAAGTTCATTGTATTATTTATTATCTGTAATAAATAGAAAAAAAAGGTTTAATACAATAAATGTACATTAAATACATTGAGTCCTTATCAATGTCGCGTTTAATAATGTATATTATAACAAAACATGCTTGCGACCATTTTGAGCAAACACAAACACGTGGAATGAAGTACAAAACGAACATGTTTATATTCGTGTTTATGTACAATAGTATTTATTCTATTAAAAATAATAATATTGAAATATTTATATTTATGGTAATGAATTTTTCGAATACTATCAAATTAATTAGAAAAATATGGATTTAAAAAGAAAAAACTGTTAATACATGAACCATAAAATCAATGGCCGTGCCATTAAGTACTTAATGGGACATTTTCTTCTGAGTGTATATTGAAATGTGACTTGTGATTCATCAATTTTTATATTTTGTAGGAATTTATTTTTTCGAACTTGTTACTTGATATGTGAAGAAGTCATTCCCGTATTTGTGCTCGAAGGAACTGCACCCACACTTAAGAAGCAAGTTATGTCAAAACGTAAAGATATGCAATTTCGTGGAGTTAAACCAAAGGAGAAACCAAAGGAGAAACCAAACCTACATTCGCAGCACCAACATTATGCTGATAATAAAAATAGCCGCACTGGTTTTAACCACATACTTCGCCAATGCGAGACACTTTTGAATAGTATGGGAATTCTTTGTGTTCAAGGTCCAGGAGAAGCAGAAGCATATTGTGCGTTCTTGAACAAAACTGGGGTAAGTACAATAATAAACAATACAAATGCAATAATAAAAACTTAGCATTAAAGCTATGCGATGGTGTTATTAGCCAAGATTCTGACTGTTTTGCATATGGAGCTATACGTGTGTACAGAAACTTTTCAGTTTCCTCACAGGGTGCAGCGTCTGCATTGGGTGGAGCTGTTGATATTTATGATATGCAAAAAATCTGTGAATCTATGGGTGAGTCCTTAAAATATAAATAGCATGTAATTTCATCGATATGACAATAATATATTAAACTCATATTTTAAAACTGTATTTTTAATTATTAATAACACTACCCTTTACTCAGTTTGATGCAGTTTTTCTTAATTACATATTTAGCACTGATTCCGAAAATGGCATCACTTAGAAAATTGGCTTTTGTTTTTGAGATATATACACCTGTGTGCAAAAAAATAGGAACAAATTTGTAAAATATTTGATATATTTTCTCTTGATTTGATTGAATATAGTATCTACAAAACCTTCTTCTAATGAAACCCAAAAAATCCTTAAAACTGTATCCTGGACAAAATACAACTTTAAAAATTGTTCAAAATTATTAAGGATAATTTTGATTGCCTAACTAAAATATGAATTAATACAGAGATTATGCAAAAAAAACATGAAACTCCTAGATAAAATATATCAAAATTTCACTTGTTTGAAGTTGACATATGATTTGAGTAACTTTTTCTATGGCAGGCATAAAGTAAATAAAAGTCTTAGTATGCAGATCGATAGATTAACCATTAAAAAACAACCCAGAGAAAAACTGCTAAAATTGATTTAATATCAGACTACATTAATGATAATGAACTTGATGTTGTCATAAACTATTTCTACCATGAATTCTTTTCCTGCATATCACTATCTGTACTATATAGCCTTAAGTTCACTAAGATCTCATCGTATCCCTGGTACACTAAGGATTTGAAGATGCTACGTAACTCTAGGAATAGTGCTTGGAATAGATATGTCAGCAGTCAAAACCCAAGTGACCTAGAAACATACAACAACATTTTTCTGGATTTCCAGTCTAAATCTAAAATTATTTACACTGAGTATATTGATAAAATGAAGATACAAATTTTATCAGATCCAAAGAAGTTCTGGGGTTTCATCAATACTAAAAAAAAGAGCGATGGTTTTCCTGCTTCTTTTAAAAATAATGATGGATTCACTAGCGACCCTAATGTCATATGTGGCCTATTTGCAAGCCTGTTTAAACAATCATTCTCTAATGATTCTGTTATAACCGATGTTAATTATTTTGATTACATGCATTCTGCTCCTAAAACTTCATTAGTCTCTATATCATTTTCTCAGACTTCACTTCATTTGCAATAAGTTCAATAGAATCAGGAAAACAAGTCGACTGCATTTACACAGATTTCAGTAAAGCTTTCGATAAACTTCCTCATAACTTAATTTTATTCAAACTAAAGGTACTGGGATTTCCCGAATTCTTTGTTAAGTGGAAAGATCCTATTTATCTGAACGGTCATATCAAATACGCTTCAGAAATAATTTACATTTACATTTTCTCGCAAAAGAAATAAACTAGAATACAACTATTCACTAAAAGAGAAAATTTTAAATCGGGTGAACGTGGTGAAAGGTCTTGGTGTGTTTGTCGATACAAATTTATCGTTTAATTTACATATTGAAAATAGCCTCATCATTACTTGGTTTTATCAAACGATAGGCTAAAGAATTTAACAGTCCCCTTACAACTTTGACTCTATATTGCACTCTGGTTCGTTCACAATTCGAATATGCAAGTCAAGTATGGTCTCCTTTCTACAAGGTACATAATGACCGAATCGAAAGGATACAGAAAAACTTCGTACGTTTCGCTTTCAAGGGTTTAAATTGGATGGATAACTTACATCTTCCTCCATACGTAGATCGTCTGAAACTACTAAATGTAAAGACTCTTGACGAGCGCAGACAGATTGCCGATATCATTTACATACATCAATTAATAACCGGTAGACTTGATTCACCCGAGCTTCTTAACTATATTAGTTTTAACCATAATCGTAGAAGTAGCAGACATCGTGATGTTTTTTTTATGTACCTTATAGTAGAACTAATTATGTTGCTGCTTCACCCTTCAATCGAATGTGTAATTTAGTCAATAATTGTCCACAGTATAATATAAATCTGTCAAAAAATCAACTCAAATGTAGACTAAAACTATAATGTAACAAATGTTTTCCAGCAATATGCTGTGAAAGTGCAAGCTAGCTGTATTAGCTAAAACTCGATTATATGACAATATATTTGCAGATAGTCATGAAGAAACTTATGATTTTTTGAAATATTTTGCTACGTCTTAAAAATTATTTGTGATCTTCTCTTAGAAAAAAGTTATGCTATGAATTAATCTTTAATGGTTAATCTATCGATCTGCATACTAAGACTTTTAATTACTTTGATGCCTGCCTAGAATAGGTTACTCAAACCATATGTCAAACTAAATCAAGAGAATTTTTGATATATTATTTCATTTTACCAAGGAGTTTCATGTTTTTTTGCACAATATTTGTATTATTTGATATTTTAGTTAAGCAGTAAACGATATCCTTAATAATTTTAAATAATTTCTAAAGCATTATTTTTAAAAAGATACAATTTTAATGATTTTTTAGATTATACTCGAACAAGATTTTGTAGATACTATATTATATCAAATCAACAGAAAATATATCAAATATATATCAAAACAAGTTTTAAATTCAGTAATTTTATAAAAAAATTGATTTTGTAACATATTTGGTTGCACTACTAACATTCACGACTCGTCTTGGTAAATTAAGGAATATTTTTAAAATGTGTTAAAAATATGGAAAAATTATACGTCATTTTAATCATTTTAATAATAAAAATACTTTTTTGTTCTTAAACCACAAGGCGATCAAAAAGGCTATAACATAATTTATAGCAAGCAAACCACTACTATTTTTTTCACACAGGTGTATATATATAAAGCAATTTCTAATTTTTTATTTTTTTGTTCTTTTGTTTTTTTTTAGTTTTATTTCAAAATATAAAATATAAATTTTGTGTTCTCAGGGCATAACAGCATTACTCATTTTATTCCTTTTGTTATGTAGTTATTCGATGTATTGAGTGGTGCCAAATAGAAAGAAGTATTTGCATACCTTATTTTTCTACACACTATAATATGTATATTAGACTAGTCCTTTTTTGTATGGAGGAAAAAATCTTTGATTTAAAGTGACACCCTCTCATTTTGTTTATTTATACGAAAGATTATTTGACTAAAATTTTAAATCGATTAGATAATGGTAAACCCTCACGAACCTTTTCGGTTTGATAAATACTTCAAGAAAAAATCAATTTTTCGTTATGAATCGAAATATTAATGTATTGAAAAATTAAGTATGCATTGATATCGATTTTAGTCTTCTAAACAAATTGGCGATATCAATTCATTGCGCAAAGGTCTTGATAAAAGAATATACAACAATAATGAAGCAAACCTTAAAAATTTATGTTTTTCTTTCGTCACCAGTACCAGTATTTTAATTTGATGATTCTACGCATTTCATCCATACACAATTTTTGTATAGCTTTAATAGTTGAATTATTAAAATTTTACTTAAGCTTTAATATATGATCTTTTGACATTTTTTGGGTATTTTTGGGCAGTAAATGATTTTGTATAAAAAAGTTAATATTGTGGTATCTTAGAAAATCGACCAAACTAATTAAAATGATTAAAATATAATGGCGTATAATCATACACAATTTAACGTCGACTTTAAAAATAAAAGCCTATTGTCAAATTAATGTTTACATAAATAAACAAAATGAGAGGATACCAGTATTAAACTTCAAATTTCGAAAAATAAGGACCAGTCTTTTAATTGGGTATCACGGTTGGCAGTAATTGCCCGTTTTAACTGATTGGTACTGTGGGAACACACTCTCACAACTTACACTATGCTAATTATAAATTAATAAAGGCATAGATTTTATAGGCATAGATGACTTAAAATAATTCATCACACTCTAAATCAATTTTACCGACCTATGAAAAAACCAATGCCATATTCGGAATTAGCGTCACTATTTTAACTAAGAATTGTTGCAATTTTCACTGAACCAAATTATTGTAATAAAATATTTCTAAAACTTTATTCAAAATTGATGTTAGAACTATTTTTCGTTATAAGTAGGCATATATTTCAGAAATAGTACGTGTTCGAGAATTTAGTTGTTTGGAGACCCTAGCTTATTTTCAAAGATGATTGTTTTATGATTTCTTCTACTGGTTATAACTCCTTAACGGAATTGTTAATAGAAAACCATTAAACATAGTGGTAAATCGCATAATAACTTATTAATTTGTTAAAACGATTATTATTTAATAGAAAACTAATTATATTTTCATATATAATGAAATTTCCCGGATTTACAGGTTTTCCCGTGTAATATTGATTTGTATTTCCCGTTATCCATCCATTTCTTGTGGAAAAATGTAAATTATATGTTAAATTTGTTTAAAAAAAATGGTTGTGAATTATATTTGTTTAAATTCTATTATTAATTTTTATATTTTATTTGAAAAATCTGTATTTTAGATTTTGGACGAAATAAAATTATAGTTATGGCCTTACTTTGCGGATGTGATTATTGTCCAGATGGAATTGGTGGTATAGGTCGAGATGGAGTAATTCGTTTATTTAATATGTACAGCGAGGAAGAAATTCTAAACAAGTAAGATCTTATACCTTAAAAAAAACATAAGTATAATTTGAGAAGTTAAAAGAAAACAAATAAAGAAATAATTGTTGTTAAATGCCGTGGGTTGCCTGTGCACCGAGTCGCACCATCCACGGGACAGCAGCGAATGAACCCATATATCTATGAATCAACGGCGACAGCCCAGCCGCAATAACTGCGGATCACCCGACACTAAAAAGCGTCTGGTAGCCATGTTAGGCTCGGCTGTGAGCGTCTGCGTTGAAGCATGTCTGTCTGTTGAACCGTCTGTCTTGAAGCAAGCGGCTCGCTATATAAACGTGTGAAAAGGTAGAACTGAATGCCGTAAGATAATGCATCACCAGTACGTGTCCCACTGCCGAACATGGGGTTGCGATAGGTTGGTAGCCTGGCCGTAAAATAATTTACATTACCCATGAAACGGAAACGTTTTTTCCGCCCTATGCTCCGAATAGGAGCGATAGCCATTTACATAATGTTAATGTATATGTCATTGTAATGTAAACGTTAAACATACTATGTAAATACACGTCAATGAATAACAAAAAAAAAAATGCCCATATCCATAAGGATTTCTGCATGTGCATAGTGGTTTGTATATACACTCCACAGGCCAGTAAACTTTTGCCGCATATTTGTTGGCAAGAAACTGGCAACCGAACTGCTGTTAGTCATGAGGTTGCCATTTTCATTTATTTTTTTGATACAATAACGTACTCAATTGCCGTTACAAATGAACGAATGAAAAATGCAATCATGAGGTTACGACAACCATGAGGATTTGTTTGTGTGAATGATTAAAAGCCGCGGTAGCTCAGTGGTTAGTGCGTTGGTCTGCGAGCCGAAAGGTCCCCGGTTCAAGCCTGGACTGGGGCTAACAACATCTTTTCATAGAAACATTTTTCTATACCGAGCTACCTCTCGGCAGTAAATGGCAAACCTACGAGAGTAATATATTGCCTATGAAAAGCTCTCACCCGCCGTTCGGATTCGGCAATAAACTGTAGGTCCCACCATTTGAGTACAAATATAACACGCACAGCTCAAAATGGTGAGAGAGCTCGGCCGAAGTTCTATACAGGACTGTAGCGCCAAACTATTATTATTATTATGATTAAAAAAAAATCACATAAAATAAAAAAAAAACATTGTCCACAAAAAACTATCAATTTGTTTTTATAAAGCAGTATTTTCCGCCAAGCAATTTCCCAATAAAAATTAAATTATTAAATTATTCAAAATAAAAAATGTCGTTTAGTTTTATATTTTTACTAAAATGGTATTTTTCAAAAAAAAAAAACGATTTAAAAAAAAGTCAAAACAGATGCTTTTTAATCAACTAAGGGTAAATGCACACTAACATAAACTTTATATGTATTTGTGCTATTGAAGAACTTTACACTTAAAACAATTGTGGTTGAAAGCTCATTTGAAAACTTTTTGTATATTATTGTACTTTCATCTGCATTGTTCTTATGAAGTGAAAGGGATTCATTATAATGGACAGTTTTGAGTAAATAGCTACTAACAACCATATAGTATATATAGCACTTTGCTTCTTTTAGAAATTCAGAATCAATAAATATTTGCAATTCAACGCAGTTAGAAACATTAAATAAAACTTAAAATGTCAAATATACTTTTTTTTTTTGGATTATTAAAAAAAATGGCAGGGTTGAAAATAACACATATAGCCAGGGTGTATCAAATTAAAAAAACAACAAGACTTCCAGCAGTATACTACTGCTTGGAGGAAGTTAGTAGTGATTAAAAAAAGGTCATAATCATGACACCATAAAATTAAAAATCCATTTTTGCTTCTTTAATAAAACTTAAAAGCGAGAAAATTACTTGTTCGTTCTTAGATTTTAAAATTGAAGTTAAACTATTAAAATTATGTAAAATTTTAAATTTAGAAAAGATGTTTTTGTAAAGAGGACATTGAAAAAGCTGATGTTGAAAAGTGTCAGGAATGTCACAAGACAAACATAAATTTGAATTCTGGACACCAATTTGAGCAACATAGATTTTGTCATATAAGTGACCAGCAAAAAGTCAGTTTTGAGTAAATAGCTACTAACAACCATATAGTATATATAGCACTTTGCTTCTTTTAGAAATTCAGAATCAATAAATATTTGCAATTCAACGCAGTTAGAAACATTAAATAAAACTTAAAATGTCAAATATACTTTTTTTTTTTGGATTATTAAAAAAAATGGCAGGGTTGAAAATAACACATATAGCCAGGGTGTATCAAATTAAAAAAACAACAAGACTTCCAGCAGTATACTACTGCTTGGAGGAAGTTAGTAGTGATTAAAAAAAGGTCATAATCATGACACCATAAAATTAAAAATCCATTTTTGCTTCTTTAATAAAACTTAAAAGCGAGAAAATTACTTGTTCGTTCTTAGATTTTAAAATTGAAGTTAAACTATTAAAATTATGTAAAATTTTAAATTTAGAAAAGATGTTTTTGTAAAGAGGACATTGAAAAAGCTGATGTTGAAAAGTGTCAGGAATGTCACAAGACAAACATAAATTTGAATTCTGGACACCAATTTGAGCAACATAGATTTTGTCATATAAGTGACCAGCAAAAAGTCGGTTGATAATTTTAGTTTCCCAAGGTGGAAGTCCCAAACCCCAGTGCCACATACTTTTTGGAAGAGAATCAAAAATACTACCAAAAAATCTACCTTTCTGTAAAGATAAATTTTGAAATATTATATTCCATTCTGAGAAAAGTTCATTATATATACATTTTAACGCATCTTTAATAGTAAATTTATAAATAATCGGAGCATCAACAGTAGATGCCTGCTTAGCCATAAAATCAACTGTTTCATTGAAGTGGATTCCAATATGACTTGGAGTCCATACAAAAACAAATTCAATGAAAGGAGAATCATTAATAAGATTTAAAATGTCAGTAACTAAATAATTAGTAGTTACATGTTTTTTAAGCAGTAAACAGGCACCATAGCTGTCAGTAAAAATCACCACTTTTGAGTCACAATCCTCAGCTGCAATCAAAAGTGCTCTTTTAATTGCAACTAATTCAGCAGAAAGAGATGAAATAGGAATGCAAATCTTGAAAAGAAAATTTCATTACGTGAAACATTAAAAACACCATATCCAGAAGAGTTTTCAGAAATAGATGCATCTGTAGCAAAGATTGTAAAATTATTTAATTTGTACTTGTTAAATAGTGCAGTATAAATAGAGACTAAAATTTCTTGAGCATAATTAGATTTTTTGGAATTTAGCGTATTCAGAACAAAATTAGTTTTATTACAAATATTAAAACTTGTATTGCAATTGATATTATCAAAAATGTGTTTAAATTTATGGTAAACAAAACATAAGCTGGTATTAAGAACAGGAGCATTTTTAATAGCCGTGAAAAATTTATTGTTTGTAAAAATAAGTTTAATTATTTCTTTTGCACTCAGAAGCCATAGCATATAAAATATGGACAGGGGTAGAAGGACAAAGACCTAGACACCGCCTAAGAGTAGAATTTTGAAAAGAACGAATTTTGACATCAGTCGTAGTAGGGGAATGTGCCATTGTGGTTCGTGCAAATTCTATTTTCGATCTGACAAAACTTTTATATAAATTTAAACCAACTTTTGGAAGTAAGCCATTTTTAATGGAGGACCATTTTTTAATAAGATTAACATTACTCTGAGACTCACTAATTACTCTTGAATAGTGATCTGCAACTGACAAGCTGTTTTTGATGGTACAACCAAGAAATTTGAAATTATTGACCTTTTGAATAGATCTGCCATTAATAATTAGATTAATTTGTTTCCGTCCACCTTTTGCAAAATAAAGAGATTTAGTTTTATCTAAATTGAACGTTAAATTTAGATCTTTACAACTGTTTAAAAAGCACCATAATTTATTTTGAAGATTTACATTAGCTTCATAAAAACTATTATGAATGGATAACAAAATCATCTGCATATTGTAAGATAATTGTATGAGTATCTTCGAAATCATGGAGTCTTGCAGTGTATAAATTGAAAAGCAAAGGACTTAAACAGCTACCCTGAGGCAAACCATCCAATACATCAACACTGTCCTTTCCCATAGAGAGAGTTCTTGAAGATAGAAAATTAATAATCCAATCACATAAATCTGCTGGAATATTATAATGTATTAAAATATCTCTTAAGGTTTTAATGCAACAGCAATCATACGCTTTGTTAATATCTAGAGCAGCCATCAAAGCAAACATACCCCTGTGTTTCGCGAGAGATACATGATGAAAAAGCTCATTTAAACACATGGAGACTGATTTATTTTTGCGATAAGCAAAGGATCTATCTGGGAGAAGAGAATAATCAACAATAAAATTTGATAATCTCTCTTTTACCATAAGATTTATTGTTTTAAGAAAAACCGAAATTAATGCAATTGGTCTAAAACTAGTAAAAATGTCTAAGTTCTTATCTTTTTTGGGAATAGGTACAATTTTAATTATCCTCCACTGATCTCTAACAAAGCAATTCAGAAAGCAATTATTAATTGCTTCTAATAAAGAAGACTTACTATTAAGAGATAGAGCTTTAATCATATCGTATGTAATCTTATCAACACCTGCCGCAGAAGGTTTTGATTTTTTTGAAAGAACTCATTCATAGAAAATGGATATGGAATTTTAGAGTACGGAAAGAAATCAAAAAGTTGACGAGACATCGCGCTATTGACCTGTACTTGATCTCTGAGATGAGAAAGAAACTGCAAGTTATTGTCGTTATTCCAAGCAGAGAGATTCTTGGATTTTGCATTGCCATTGACGTTGCTAATGAATTTCCACGCTTCGCTAATTTGCTTGAAAATTAAGTTCTTCAATTCTATTTTGAAAAGACACCGACTTTGCTTTTTTGACCTCATCTTTCCAATTTTTAATTGCTAGTAAGGCTTTTCGACAATTTTCAGGAGATGCAAATTGTTTACATTTCTTTTTTGCAGCAAGTTGAAGACGATTTAAATTTTCATTCCACCAATATTTAGGACAAGAATTTTTAGGACAAAATATTTAGGACAAAAAGTTTGTGTATTTCGTTAAGAAATAATGTGGTGGAAATATTAGGTTTAAAATAAACAGAAACTATTGTGAGATTTGGATTGAGATTGAGTGTTTGCACTATAAGAATATCAAAATTCGAAACAAAACTAATTTTTTTAAATTTAATGGAATGTTTAAAACCAATGGCTACGCCTCCATAGCCATCACTTCTTTTTTTTTGCAACGATATTAAAATTAATGATTTTTTGATTAACATCATGTTCATTATAAGCAAATATTTCGGCGAGAATACAAATATCAACGCCATAATTATTTAAATAATATTCAATATTATTTTTATTCGCTTTCAGACTCTGGCAATTGTATTGTAGCAGTTTTATTTAAAATTGGTAAATTATTTGGAACACTAGAATTAAGAAAAGAACGGTCTAAATCAAGTTCAATTGTATTTAAACGTTTTTTAAAATGATTAATAGTATTAATTAAAGTTGAATTTTCCTCTTTGTTGAAATAATCTCCAACAAATTTTGTTAGTTCAGAAACAATTTTCTCATATTCTGTAACTTTTGAATAACCTTTATGATCAAAAACTGGACATGAAGGTGAAATAAAATCATCACGTCTCACCGGAGTGAAATGCGGCTTGGGAGTAGGTGCACGTATTTTGGACATGACAATCTTACTGTATTTATTGATCGTTAGCAATTTGTTGACTACTTTATCATTGTTTTGTATTTTATTATCGTCTTTGTCGCTGACAAGTGGTGGAAAATTTTTATCGAAGTCATCCAAAACTCAGAATTGATTAATAGAGTAAGTTTTAAGAACCTCTTTTCGAGAAAGTTTTTTAATTGTCATAATTTTTTTGATTTCAAATTCATCAGACCATCTGGGACAAAGATTTTTATCCAGAGTGCAATGATTCTGTTGATTACAAAGAATGCAGAATTGAGATACACAATTACCATTGCAAGTACTCTTCATCAGACCATCTGGGACAAAGATTTTTATCCAGAGTGCAATGATTCTGTTGATTACAAAGAATGCAGAATTGAGATACACAATTACCATTGCAAGTACTCTGACCGTCTTTGTCGCTGACAAGTGGTGGAAAATTTTTATCGAAGTCATCCAAAACTCAGAATTGATTAATAGAGTAAGTTTTAAGAACCTCTTTTCGAGAAAGTTTTATAATTGTCATAATTTTTTTGATTTCAAATTCATCAGACCATCTGGGACAAAGATTTTTATCCAGAGTGCAATGATTCTGTTGATTACAAAGAATGCAGAATTGAGATACACAATTACCATTGCAAGTACTCTGACCGCATTTGAGACATCTTTTCTTTGCCCTACATGACTTAGAAGAGTGCTCAAGACGACCGCATGTGATGCATTGCCTAACAGAGGGAATGAAATGTTCAATCTTTCTGCAAGAATAATTTAGCAAAATTTCTTCAGGAATATCTGAACTATCAAAGGCAATCTTAACAGAATAGGTTGCAATAAACTTGTTGGCATCCTCAGGATCGCGTCTGTTGATGCGATATACCGATGCAATTGGGACAGGGGATTCTATATTGTTTAATAAAAATTCATCCGTTAAATATAGAGGCACATTCCTTAAAACACCAAAACTGTGGATGTAATTCATTGGAATAAACGGTCTAAAATTGAAATCAATGATGTCCTCATTTAAAACAAAATCGTTAGCACATTTAGCTGACACAAAAGAAATACGAAATAATGTTTGGCCAATTGATTTAATGCGAATGATGCCATCAATTTTTAAATCTTTGATTTTTTCAAAAAAAATAATTCGTTTCTTAACTTAGTGTCTCTACGAGACGTATCTACTAAGACTAAAAACTCCCCTTGATGTTTGCTTGGGTAAAGGTAATTTGTATTATCGGAAGGAAGCACTGGGGTTCGGGTTTCTCCAACAAGGGAAGGCTTACCGACATTAACAGCTTTTTCTCCATCAGCTGCTGCTGTGTGTTGGGCGTCACGTGTAAGTCTAGCGTAGCTGGTAACGAGACGGGTTTCTGTGGCTTGACGCGAGTTTGAGTTGAACGAAAGGCAGTTGTTGTAGGTTTTTGGTTCGGGGGCATGACGGACTTTTCACGTGATCTGGCGCGCTCACACGTCTGCAGCATAGGCGCTGCGGTTGAGGGACGCGTTAAGGATACTGTACGCGTGATTCCGCTGAGGCGCGAACGCATGCGGCTGTCATTCACAAACCGGTAATTGTTGTGCTGTTGGGGTTGGCAGACGCATTAGGTTCTGCAAGTTAAAAAATACAAAATAAGTAGGTAAAGTAAACGTTAGTTTGCATTATTACCAACCTTTATATCTGTTCATTCGTCCAGGCGGCGTCACATGTGGATCAAACATGGCCACCTTTTTCTCAGTTTGCCACCACCTGCCACGGAGGAACTTTCTCTGCCGTTCTCGCTGCAGCACTCATAATTGCTGTTTCAGTTGTGCGTATGTCCCAGTTCGGTGTTTGCCGCAAGCGCTGCTGCAGCTGCCGCCGCCACTGCCTTCAGTTCACACTAATCGGAGCTGTAGCTGATCATGCTGGAGTCGCAAGACATATTGCCTCCATTAAGGAAACTGACAGAGGTTTCGTCCAGACCGCCACATGTGCACATCAGCTGCACCACCGCTGTTGTTGTACAGTTCGCGCTGCAGTGAGATACAGACTTGCAAACCATTAAATAAATCATTTTTAATAAAATAAACTAATATTTAGTACATCAATAAAAAGTAATGTTTGTGAATATTTTTTTAAGAGACGGTTTCCTTTCGATATCAATAGCGATTAAAACCGAAACCTAAATCTCTATAAATCAGTTTCATATTTAAAACTGAAGATTTTTTATAAAGATCAGACAAATATTATTATTTTTAAATTTTTTTTATAAAATGGAAAATCTTTGTAATCCAGTCGCTTTTTTTTCAAAATTTTAAAGAAATAGACAAACAAAAAAGAAATAATTTAGTAAGTTGGAGTCTTTTTTATGAACCAATTTCGTGTAAATTTATAAATATCACTTATACCAGCTCCCTAAACTGCAAATAGTCTTCTTTGTTGGAGATCAAATGCTCCAAGTAAGAATAGGCAAAAGCCCGGAAGAAACAGTTACCATCTGGTCGTGTGCGACGCATGAATTTATATTTACCGGACAGATCTAGTATCTTGTTGGTGAATACTACATCGCCCAAGTACTCGGCATTGAGGCAGGTGATGGGCAGTTATTCACTGACGAGTGGTGTTGTCTCGAAAATCTGAAATTAAAATATAATAAATAAAAACAACACTCCGTCTGTTCGTCCATCCCTCCGCCCGATCTTACTATCAACAACGTCTGATGCACTGTCGACAGCTAACTACGACATAGCTAGCGTCGAATGTTTTCTTTGCCCACCTCTTTCTCATGGTTGTCGCGATGTCTACGCCACTGTCGCTGCCGTCGCAGAATTGGAACTGATGTTGTTGCTGTTGACGCTTCATGCAGACATCGTTTAATTCCAGAGCGATCATTTTGCCTCCCAGCAACTCTTCACTATTCGTCCATGCAACTGTTGTAAAAAGTCACGAATGTACCTATAGGATTAGTTCTGAAATTAAATGAAAAATATGAAAAAATGCTATTACTGACCTAAAAAATACTATTACAGCTTGGAGTCAGTGCCGCAGCGACTGAGAAAATGCACTTTATCATCAATTTAAAACCATCATAAGCGATGACGGGTCACCCTAAAAAATAACGTATAATATATTAAATATTACAAAACAATTTAATAATAATCAAATACTTACAAATTTAGCTAGCGTGTCGTAAGAAAATTTTCATTTTAATATTTTTTTCGAAGTCAAAGTCAGTGCCAACATAATCATTTAGAACTTAGCGAAAAGAAAATAAACGAGAACAGAGGAGAAGGCAGCCATTTTTTTATAATGCTCTCTTTGAAAGAAAGTTGAAAAGAGAAATGGTTGATTTGATGTAACATAGTTGCATTTCACAAATGGGAATAGTTACGAGCGGAGCTGACAATACACTGGGATATAATATAAACACAATTTTAATAGTGTTACTTAAAATACGTAGTGTTGCCAGATCAACAGCGACTAATACGCTTTCGTTATGAAAGCTCTCTATTAGAGATGGGCATGTGAGTGGGTTTTGACTCATGCTCACGAAAGAATTTTTCTAATCACGCACACTCACGGTCTTTTTTGTTCTACTCACACTCACTCACAATCACGTGGGCAAAATTAAGATTCAATCACAATCACGCGTGATTCACGTGAATCACTTTTTTTGTTTGCTATTGTTTTCAGAATGAATAAAAATACATATACCACGCGATAATGATGTTAGGGATTTTGATAAAATATATATCAATTTTTAACGGAGATGGAAATGTGAAGACGTTCGAAGAATAATTCTCCGGTGTAAAATCTTTGAGAATTGTCTCTGGGAAAAATTATATATAGAAGAGAATTATCAATAAAAAAATAGTATGGAGTCACGCTCACATGCCCGTCTCTACTCTCTATAAACGTATAGGTTAATGGCTGCTAAATGCACACTTAGACCAAAAGAGGTCATTTGTGATGCCAGGGATCTATTTCCTATTACTTCTCGTTGAACCAATTTGTGCTTTTGACAAAGCTAAGTATATGTTTTATGTCATGTTGGAAATATCGTTCAGGTTTCCTAGGAAGTGATACCCGAAACATTTGTACCTTTTGTGCGAAAGGGCTTTGAGTGTACAGAGGAGGTGCAGAGTGGTTTACTCTTCCTCCTCGCCCATACAAAAGTCAGGAGCTCGTACACCCAATCTAGTTGCGTGAAACATTGTGATAATATCATCATGTATCATCTCATGCTGAATGTTAAGTGTGGTTCACTTCCATCTAATTCGTCTGCTTTCACATTTCCTTCGATTTCCCTGTGCCCTGGTACCCAGTACCAGGCAACTTTTAACGGTAGGGACTCGAATATTATAGTTTTGATAGCGGCTTTACTATCGATGAAAATACCAATACAATTTACGAATACTGCATTCCATCTTAGCCACTTAAGAACCTCTTTTATAGCCATGACTTCAGTGGTCCGGTAGACGGAAGGCTATACCTACGTTTAATTCCTACCTTACAGTCCATTTTAGAGCGGTCGGTATGGAATTGAAGAGAGTTTCCCGTTGTGTATGTGCCTCTTTTCCAGTCTTCTCTAGAGGGTATAGTATATAGTCCGTATTTCTAGGTATACTTGATAGCGTCGCACTGTGGAGCAGGGAGTACCAAACGTTGGCGAAAAGCTCAAATTGTGTTATTTTCAAGTATGAGGATTGACTAATATTATACACTAAGGGAAAAAAGTAATAAAATTAAATAAAAAAGTAATAAATTTAAATACTTTTCGACACGTTTTTCACCCGTTGTCTTTTTTATTTAAATTAAATACTTTAAATTTATTATGTACGTAATAAAATTTGAAGTAAATACTCTCATAAACATGTCAATTGATATTTTAAAACTATTTATTTCATGTAAAGGTTAGGAACAGATAAAATTATTATTTTTTTTACATGGCCACGTATTAATAATTTTGTTGTGGCTGTCTTCAAAAAAACATACTTTAATAATGTTAAAAATATTTCATCAATATATTTTTTTTAAATAATGAATTTAAATGCGTTCGTAATAAAATTAAATACCTTTTATTTAATTTGAAATTAAATACGCGCGTAATATGTTTTTGTGTGGAGTATTACTTTTTTATTAAAAAACGAGTTGGGAAAGTTAGGTCACATGGGTAAGTTTGGTCACATGGGGCGGATTTTTATAGTCGGTCGGGCCCGACTATGGAATACCCTACACCTTTGGTGTGGATATTAACCCTCAGAATATTATTCATATATTAGAAATTTACGTCTTATATCCATAATTTAAAAAAATTATATAAAGTATAAAAAACTAAAAAAACAAATTTGAAAAATATAATTGGGCGGACCACGCCTATATTTAAAATTTTGAAAGGCTAATATTTCATAGATTTGGAAATAATGAAAAAAAAAAGTGGGCGGATCACGCCCATTTTTGGACCACATATTTTTAGGTGAATTCTAACAATAAGTTTTAAATTTTATAACTGTACCTTGAATACTTTTCGAGTTATTAGTTCCGAAAGAGTTATATAAAAGTGACTTGTATGGGAGGTGGGCGTGTCCGTTGATCGATTTGGCTCATTTTCAAACTCAGTTCCTACTTTTGGCTAAAATATACTGAGACGAAATTTCATCGCATTCTGATCAGTATTTCTCAAGTTATTCTGTATTCGGACAGCAAGACAGCAAGACAGCAAGACAGCAAGACGGACAGACAGACAGACAGACAGACAGACGGACATGGCTAAACGGACTCGGGTAGTGATGCTGATCAAGAATATATATACTTTTCCATACCGGACACGCCTCCTAAGGGGCGTTACAATATATGCACAAAGTTAATATACCCTGTACCTCATAGGTGTAGGGTATAAATATTTAAATCAAATTTAAATACATTTAATTTTATTACGTCAATTTTTTCTTAGTGTATGAAACATTTATATGTAGATTTTAGATTTAAAATGTGCGTGGTAACTCCCAAACAATTGAAATGATTAAATTAATATATATTGGAAATTACGGGAGCTACAGTGATCCAACTTTATGGTAGAATGTTTTTCGTAAATATAATGCAGTTCTTGAAATTTCATATTGATTGGACAAGTGGGCCTGGTACCTTCCATATAAGAAAAATGTTCAAAATGTCATATCGTCGTTGTAGAACGAAAAGTCACAAAATAAATTTTTATGAAAAACTTAAATTTAGGGTTTATTAATTAATATTATAAAAAGTAATTCAAAAGTAGTTCAAATATCAATTGATAGATTTACATTTTCTTATCATGTGGTAGCCGCGGTAGCTCAGTGGTTAGTGCGTTGGACTGCGAGTCGAAAGGTCCCCGGTTCAAGCCTGGACTGGGGCTAACAACATCTTTTCATAGAAACATTTTTCTATACCGCGCTACCTCTCGTCAGTAAATGGCAAACCTACGAGAGTAAAACATTGCCTATGAAAAGCTCTCACCCGCCGTTCGGATTCTGCAATAAACTGTAGGTCCCACCACTTTGAGTACAAATATAACACGCACAGCTCAAAATGGTGAGATAGTTCGGCCAAAGTTCTGTACAGGACTGTAGCGCCAAACTATTATTATTATTATACCATGTGGTAAAAAAATTTGAAATCATCGATTACAAATTGACAGATATATAAAGATTTTAAAAATGAATATTTGGTATTTTGAAAATGTATTTGGTGACTTTTCGTCCTACAACGACGATATATTGGAAATTAATAGAGCTACTGTGATGAAACTAATATACAGTTTTTTGTTGATCGTGCACAACTTCGCCCGTGCTACAATTTGTAATTGCAAAATTATATCGTTTATAAAGTGTGGATACATTTACGCCCCGTTTTCACTTTTTAGTGCATGCCTACGTCGCTATTTCCCGCCCACATTGAACGTAGTGCCTATTCAAATGTTTAAAAATGATCCTTTGTTCCGATTTGTACAACTCGGCTTTTAGTAAGTCAGAAGTTATAGTATTTTTTAAATTTTAGTTATATGAGACGTGTCATGCGGCACACCCCTTTGTACAATCTCACCCACATTCTACGTGACGATTACAAAGTTTAATGTGATCCCTTGTTTCGATTTTTAATACTCTGCTTTTAGTAGGTGAAGAGTATCCAATCCCACCCACATTCTACGAGACGATTCTACTTTTTAATACGAACCTTTGTTTCCATTTTTATAACTCTGCTCTTAGGAGGTCAGGAGTTATAGCATTTAGAGAACAGATAAACACAACAATATACATCATTGAGCCAATTTCATGACTGTGGGTATCTTAATTACACAGATATTTTGAAATAACAGTTCAGTTTTGCCACTGCCATTTTTGTACCATAAGAGGCGAAGTTTAAAAAATCCCTACGTAGTGAGCGCTTACGTCGGGAAATTAAAACCCTGTCCAAATTTTATGTTCCTAGGGTCAAATTTAGTTTTTTTCGTTTTTCCTGGATGTTTCCGACTGTTTTCCTAAACCACTCTTGCATTGACACGAACAAAAAACAAAGGGTAAAAAAATCCGAAAATTAAAATCCGAAATGCATGTGAATTTTGAGATTATTTTAAAAATACAGCAATATTTTGATCCACTTGAATAATGCCAGTTCAAATTAATGATGAAATACACAGTAAATCATGGATTTTTGAAAACTTTAGTACAACATATTTAATGCAATTTTTATTATTATTTTAAAAGTCCATTCTTCAAATGAACACGTCACCAATTTAAGGAGTACCTCAATCGAAATACTTTTGAATCAAGGATACTGACATCCTTCCTGCATTAATTTAAAAAAAAACACAGTATTATTTGTCATCAGCTTCACTATTATTGTTAACTGACCATTAACATGAACTTTCTCTCGAGTTTAACACACTCTAGAAAGGTTTTCTAATTAAAAAAAAGTTAAATTTTTTATCTCTTGTTAATATAATTTAAATTATATTGCTATTCTTATCAATGATGCCCATTAAGTTTTTATTTTATGTTGAGCATCAATGGAATTGATCAAACATTCTATTTTAACTGTGGAAATGGCATTGGTTGCATTAAAATTCAACGGATTTAGGATTTATAAATTTGTTTAAAGCCACATTTATGTCTGTACTACTAATTCGACATGAGATTATGAGGTTTTGATGTCCATCTGCGTAATGTTACCTTATTTTTTGAAAGTATAAGAAACCAAATAATGTTTTTGATCGAAGATTAAATTAGACCAATGTCAAAAAGTGCTGTGATGAAGCAAAAGAATACTCAATTTTCGATTGAACTTTTTTCATTTTAGAGATTTTAGAAAAGTCCTTGTTGAAAAGTCTACAAAAACAAAATGATGGTATCAAAACTAACATTGCCCTTACAATTCTAAAGTTTTCAAAAATCCATGGTTTACTGTGTTTTTCATAATTAATTTGAACTGGACTTATTCAAGCGGAGCAACATTTTACTATATTTTAACTGTAGTTTCATTAATAAAAGTAATCTTAAAACGCATTTCGGGTATTATTCTTTAGGATCGTGGCAGACGCGTAAACAAGCAATCTATTGAACTGCATACAGCATTATGAATAGGGCGAGATATGAGACAAAATTTTTAGCGTACTCCAGCTGGGGTGTAAAAAGAAGCGTCTTCGTGCAAGAGAGGCCAGTATAATCCAGGCTGACGAGGAATATCAATTCCCATCACTATAAGCCAGGCTCCCGAGGAATACCGAAACCTATAAATACCCCGAGAAGAATATCAATTCCCATAGTACACTGAGAGGCATAACGATTCTCAAGTACACTAAACATAGTACACTGAGAGGAATAACGATTCCCCAAACCACATTGAGAAGAATATAATAATAATAATAGTTTGGCGCTACATTCCTGTATAGAACTTCGGCCGAGTTCTCTCACCATTTTGAGCTGTGCGTGTTATATTTGTCGAATCGGACGGCGGGTGAGAGCTTTTCATAGGCAATGGTTTTACTCTCGTTGAAAGTTTTTTAATTGTCATAATTTTTTTGATTTCAAATTCATCAGACCATCTGGGACAAAGATTTTTATCCAGAGCGCAATGATTCTGTTGATTACAAAGAATGCAGAATTGAGATACACAATTACCATTGCAAGTACTCTGACCGCATTTGAGACATCTTTTCTTTGCCCTACATGACTTAGAAGAGTGCTCAAGACGACCGCATGTGATGCATTGCCTAACAGAGGGAATGAAATGTTCAATCTTTCTGCAAGAATAATTTAGCAAAATTTCTTCAGGAATATCTGAACTATCAAAGGCAATCTTAACAGAATAGGTTGCAATAAACTTGTTGGCATCCTCAGGATCGCGTCTGTTGATGCGATATACCGATGCAATTGGGACAGGGGATTCTATATTGTTTAATAAAAATTCATCCGTTAAATATAGAGGCACATTCCTTAAAACACCAAAACTGTGGATGTAATTCATTGGAATAAACGGTCTAAAATTGAAATCAATGATGTCCTCATTTAAAACAAAATCGTTAGCACATTTAGCTGACACAAAAGAAATACGAAATAATGTTTGGCCAATTGATTTAATGCGAATGATGCCATCAATTTTTAAATCTTTGATTTTTTCAAAAAAAATAATTCGTTTCTTAACTTAGTGTCTCTACGAGACGTATCTACTAAGACTAAAAACTCCCCTTGATGTTTGCTTGGGTAAAGGTAATTTGTATTATCGGAAGGAAGCACTGGGGTTCGGGTTTCTCCAACAAGGGAAGGCTTACCGACATTAACAGCTTTTTCTCCATCAGCTGCTGCTGTGTGTTGGGCGTCACGTGTAAGTCTAGCGTAGCTGGTAACGAGACGGGTTTCTGTGGCTTGACGCGAGTTTGAGTTGAACGAAAGGCAGTTGTTGTAGGTTTTTGGTTCGGGGGCATGACGGACTTTTCACGTGATCTGGCGCGCTCACACGTCTGCAGCATAGGCGCTGCGGTTGAGGGACGCGTTAAGGATACTGTACGCGTGATTCCGCTGAGGCGCGAACGCATGCGGCTGTCATTCACAAACCGGTAATTGTTGTGCTGTTGGGGTTGGCAGACGCATTAGGTTCTGCAAGTTAAAAAATACAAAATAAGTAGGTAAAGTAAACGTTAGTTTGCATTATTACCAACCTTTATATCTGTTCATTCGTCCAGGCGGCGTCACATCTGGATCAAACATGGCCACCTTTTTCTCAGTTTGCCACCACCTGCCACGGAGGAACTTTCTCTGCCGTTCTCGCTGCAGCACTCATAATTGCTGTTTCAGTTGTGCGTATGTCCCAGTTCGGTGTTTGCCGCAAGCGCTGCTGCAGCTGCCGCCGCCACTGCCTTCAGTTCACACTAATCGGAGCTGTAGCTGATCATGCTGGAGTCGCAAGACATATTGCCTCCATTAAGGAAACTGACAGAGGTTTCGTCCAGACCGCCACATGTGCACATCAGCTGCACCACCGCTGTTGTTGTACAGTTCGCGCTGCAGTGAGATACAGACTTGCAAACCATTAAATAAATCATTTTTAATAAAATAAACTAATATTTAGTACATCAATAAAAAGTAATGTTTGTGAATATTTTTTTAAGAGACGGTTTCCTTTCGATATCAATAGCGATTAAAACCGAAACCTAAATCTCTATAAATCAGTTTCATATTTAAAACTGAAGATTTTTTATAAAGATCAGACAAATATTATTATTTTTAAATTTTTTTTATAAAATGGAAAATCTTTGTAATCCAGTCGCTTTTTTTTCAAAATTTTAAAGAAATAGACAAACAAAAAAGAAATAATTTAGTAAGTTGGAGTCTTTTTTATGAACCAATTTCGTGTAAATTTATAAATATCACTTATACCAGCTCCCTAAACTGCAAATAGTCTTCTTTGTTGGAGATCAAATGCTCCAAGTAAGAATAGGCAAAAGCCCGGAAGAAACAGTTACCATCTGGTCGTGTGCGACGCATGAATTTATATTTACCGGACAGATCTAGTATCTTGTTGGTGAATACTACATCGCCCAAGTACTCGGCATTGAGGCAGGTGATGGGCAGTTATTCACTGACGAGTGGTGTTGTCTCGAAAATCTGAAATTAAAATATAATAAATAAAAACAACACTCCGTCTGTTCGTCCATCCCTCCGCCCGATCTTACTATCAACAACGTCTGATGCACTGTCGACAGCTAACTACGACATAGCTAGCGTCGAATGTTTTCTTTGCCCACCTCTTTCTCATGGTTGTCGCGATGTCTACGCCACTGTCGCTGCCGTCGCAGAATTGGAACTGATGTTGTTGCTGTTGACGCTTCATGCAGACATCGTTTAATTCCAGAGCGATCATTTTGCCTCCCAGCAACTCTTCACTATTCGTCCATGCAACTGTTGTAAAAAGTCACGAATGTACCTATAGGATTAGTTCTGAAATTAAATGAAAAATATGAAAAAATGCTATTACTGACCTAAAAAATACTATTACAGCTTGGAGTCAGTGCCGCAGCGACTGAGAAAATGCACTTTATCATCAATTTAAAACCATCATAAGCGATGACGGGTCACCCTAAAAAATAACGTATAATATATTAAATATTACAAAACAATTTAATAATAATCAAATACTTACAAATTTAGCTAGCGTGTCGTAAGAAAATTTTCATTTTAATATTTTTTTCGAAGTCAAAGTCAGTGCCAACATAATCATTTAGAACTTAGCGAAAAGAAAATAAACGAGAACAGAGGAGAAGGCAGCCATTTTTTTATAATGCTCTCTTTGAAAGAAAGTTGAAAAGAGAAATGGTTGATTTGATGTAACATAGTTGCATTTCACAAATGGGAATAGTTACGAGCGGAGCTGACAATACACTGGGATATAATATAAACACAATTTTAATAGTGTTACTTAAAATACGTAGTGTTGCCAGATCAACAGCGACTAATACGCTTTCGTTATGAAAGCTCTCTATTAGAGATGGGCATGTGAGTGGGTTTTGACTCATGCTCACGAAAGAATTTTTCTAATCACGCACACTCACGGTCTTTTTTGTTCTACTCACACTCACTCACAATCACGTGGGCAAAATTAAGATTCAATCACAATCACGCGTGATTCACGTGAATCACTTTTTTTGTTTGCTATTGTTTTCAGAATGAATAAAAATACATATACCACGCGATAATGATGTTAGGGATTTTGATAAAATATATATCAATTTTTAACGGAGATGGAAATGTGAAGACGTTCGAAGAATAATTCTCCGGTGTAAAATCTTTGAGAATTGTCTCTGGGAAAAATTATATATAGAAGAGAATTATCAATAAAAAAATAGTATGGAGTCACGCTCACATGCCCGTCTCTACTCTCTATAAACGTATAGGTTAATGGCTGCTAAATGCACACTTAGACCAAAAGAGGTCATTTGTGATGCCAGGGATCTATTTCCTATTACTTCTCGTTGAACCAATTTGTGCTTTTGACAAAGCTAAGTATATGTTTTATGTCATGTTGGAAATATCGTTCAGGTTTCCTAGGAAGTGATACCCGAAACATTTGTACCTTTTGTGCGAAAGGGCTTTGAGTGTACAGAGGAGGTGCAGAGTGGTTTACACTTCCTCCTCGCCCATACAAAAGTCAGGAGCTCGTACACCCAATCTAGTTGCGTGAAACATTGTGATAATATCATCATGTATCATCTCATGCTGAATGTTAAGTGTGGTTCACTTCCATCTAATTCGTCTGCTTTCACATTTCCTTCGATTTCCCTGTGCCCTGGTACCCAGTACCAGGCAACTTTTAACGGTAGGGACTCGAATATTATAGTTTTGATAGCGGCTTTACTATCGATGAAAATACCAATACAATTTACGAATACTGCATTCCATCTTAGCCACTTAAGAACCTCTTTTATAGCCATGACTTCAGTGGTCCGGTAGACGGAAGGCTATACCTACGTTTAATTCCTACCTTACAGTCCATTTTAGAGCGGTCGGTATGGAATTGAAGAGAGTTTCCCGTTGTGTATGTGCCTCTTTTCCAGTCTTCTCTAGAGGGTATAGTATATAGTCCGTATTTCTAGGTATACTTGATAGCGTCGCACTGTGGGGCAGGGAGTACCAAACGTTGGCGAAAAGCTCAAATTGTGTTATTTTCAAGTATGAGGATTGACTAATATTATACACTAAGGGAAAAAAGTAATAAAATTAAATAAAAAAGTAATAAATTTAAATACTTTTCGACACGTTTTTCACCCGTTGTCTTTTTTATTTAAATTAAATACTTTAAATTTATTATGTACGTAATAAAATTTGAAGTAAATACTCTCATAAACATGTCAATTGATATTTTAAAACTATTTATTTCATGTAAAGGTTAGGAACAGATAAAATTATTATTTTTTTTACATGGCCACGTATTAATAATTTTGTTGTGGCTGTCTTCAAAAAAACATACTTTAATAATGTTAAAAATATTTCATCAATATATTTTTTTTAAATAATGAATTTAAATGCGTTCGTAATAAAATTAAATACCTTTTATTTAATTTGAAATTAAATACGCGCGTAATATGTTTTTGTGTGGAGTATTACTTTTTTTATTAAAAAAATATTTAAATCAAATTTAAATACATTTAATTTTATTACGTCAATTTTTTCTTAGTGTATGAAACATTTATATGTAGATTTTAGATTTAAAATGTGCGTGGTAACTCCCAAACAATTGAAATGATTAAATTAATATATATTGGAAATTACGGGAGCTACAGTGATCCAACTTTATGGTAGAATGTTTTTCGTAAATATAATGCAGTTCTTGAAATTTCATATTGATTGGACAAGTGGGCCTGGTACCTTCCATATAAGAAAAATGTTCAAAATGTCATATCGTCGTTGTAGAACGAAAAGTCACAAAATAAATTTTTATGAAAAACTTAAATTTAGGGTTTATTAATTAATATTATAAAAAGTAATTCAAAAGTAGTTCAAATATCAATTGATAGATTTACATTTTCTTATCATGTGGTAGCCGCGGTAGCTCAGTGGTTAGTGCGTTGGACTGCGAGTCGAAAGGTCCCCGGTTCAAGCCTGGACTGGGGCTAACAACATCTTTTCATAGAAACATTTGTCTATACCGCGCTACCTCTCGTCAGTAAATGGCAAACCTACGAGAGTAAAACATTGCCTATGAAAAGCTCTCACCCGCCGTTCGGATTCTGCAATAAACTGTAGGTCCCACCACTTTGAGTACAAATATAACACGCACAGCTCAAAATGGTGAGATAGTTCGGCCAAAGTTCTGTACAGGACTGTAGCGCCAAACTATTATTATTATTATACCATGTGGTAAAAAAATTTGAAATCATCGATTACAAATTGACAGATATATAAAGATTTTAAAAATGAATATTTGGTATTTTGAAAATGTATTTGGTGACTTTTCGTCCTACAACGACGATATATTGGAAATTAATAGAGCTACTGTGATGAAACTAATATACAGTTTTTTGTTGATCGTGCACAACTTCGCCCGTGCTACAATTTGTAATTGCAAAATTATATCGTTTATAAAGTGTGGATACATTTACGCCCCGTTTTCACTTTTTAGTGCATGCCTACGTCGCTATTTCCCGCCCACATTGAACGTAGTGCCTATTCAAATGTTTAAAAATGATCCTTTGTTCCGATTTGTACAACTCGGCTTTTTAGTATTTTTTAAATTTTAGTTATATGAGACGTGTCATGCGGCACACCCCTTTGTACAATCTCACCCACATTCTACGTGACGATTACAAAGTTTAATGTGATCCCTTGTTTCGATTTTTAATACTCTGCTTTTAGTAGGTGAAGAGTATCCAATCCCACCCACATTCTACGAGACGATTCTACTTTTTAATACGAACCTTTGTTTCCATTTTTATAACTCTGCTCTTAGGAGGTCAGGAGTTATAGCATTTAGAGAACAGATAAACACAACAATATACATTACTGAGCCAATTTCATGACTGTGGGTATCTTAATTACACAGATATTTTGAAATAACAGTTCAGTTTTGCCACTGCCATTTTTGTACCATAAGAGGCGAAGTTTAAAAAATCCCTACGTAGTGAGCGCTTACGTCGGGAAATTAAAACCCTGTCCAAATTTTATGTTCCTAGGGTCAAATTTAGTTTTTTTCGTTTTTCCTGGATGTTTCCGACTGTTTTCCTAAACCACTCTTGCATTGACACGAACAAAAAACAAAGGGTAAAAAAATCCGAAAATTAAAATCCGAAATGCATGTGAATTTTGAGATTATTTTAAAAATACAGCAATATTTTGATCCACTTGAATAATGCCAGTTCAAATTAATGATGAAATACACAGTAAATCATGGATTTTTGAAAACTTTAGTACAACATATTTAATGCAATTTTTATTATTATTTTAAAAGTCCATTCTTCAAATGAACACGTCACCAATTTAAGGAGTACCTCAATCGAAATACTTTTGAATCAAGGATACTGACATCCTTCCTGCATTAATTTAAAAAAAAACACAGTATTATTTGTCATCAGCTTCACTATTATTGTTAACTGACCATTAACATGAACTTTCTCTCGAGTTTAACACACTCTAGAAAGGTTTTCTAATTAAAAAAAAGTTAAATTTTTTATCTCTTGTTAATATAATTTAAATTATATTGCTATTCTTATCAATGATGCCCATTAAGTTTTTATTTTATGTTGAGCATCAATGGAATTGATCAAACATTCTATTTTAACTGTGGAAATGGCATTGGTTGCATTAAAATTCAACGGATTTAGGATTTATAAATTTGTTCAAAGCCACATTTATGTCTGTACTACTAATTCGACATGAGATTATGAGGTTTTGATGTCCATCTGCGTAATGTTACCTTATTTTTTGAAAGTATAAGAAACCAAATAATGTTTTTGATCGAAGATTAAATTAGACCAATGTCAAAAAGTGCTGTGATGAAGCAAAAGAATACTCAATTTTCGATTGAACTTTTTTCATTTTAGAGATTTTAGAAAAGTCCTTGTTGAAAAGTCTACAAAAACAAAATGATGGTATCAAAACTAACATTGCCCTTACAATTCTAAAGTTTTCAAAAATCCATGGTTTACTGTGTTTTTCATAATTAATTTGAACTGGACTTATTCAAGCGGAGCAACATTTTACTATATTTTAACTGTAGTTTCATTAATAAAAGTAATCTTAAAACGCATTTCGGGTATTATTCTTTAGGATCGTGGCAGACGCGTAAACAAGCAATCTATTGAACTGCATACAGCATTATGAATAGGGCGAGATATGAGACAAAATTTTTAGCGTACTCCAGCTGGGGTGTAAAAAGAAGCGTCTTCGTGCAAGAGAGGCCAGTATAATCCAGGCTGACGAGGAATATCAATTCCCATCACTATAAGCCAGGCTCCCGAGGAATACCGAAACCTATAAATACCCCGAGAAGAATATCAATTCCCATAGTACACTGAGAGGCATAACGATTCTCAAGGACACTAAACATAGTACACTGAGAGGAATAACGATTCCCCAAACCACATTGAGAAGAATATAATAATAATAATAGTTTGGCGCTACATTCCTGTATAGAACTTCGGCCGAGTTCTCTCACCATTTTGAGCTGTGCGTGTTATATTTGTACTCAAAGTGGTGGGACCTACAGTTTATTGCCGAATCGGACGGCGGGTGAGAGCTTTTCATAGGCAATGGTTTTACTCTCGTAAGTTTGCCATTTACTGACGAGAGGTAGCGCGTTATAGAAAAATGTTTCTATGAAAAGATGTTGTTAGCCCCAGTCCAGGCTTGAACCGGGGACCTTTCGGCTCGCAGTCCAACGCACTAACCACTGAGCTACCGCGGCTACAGAAGAATAAGGATTCCCAAAAGCAACAACAATAAATAATTAAAACTGAATTTATAAAATAATAAAGTAAAATACTTGAACAAAGCAAAAGCTTAATTTTTGTAAGAACCCTGGACACCGCTGAACATACCCTGGAAAGTTCGTTACAAAATAAAAAAAGTGAATTTACTCCAGTTTTTTCATTCTTAAGTATGAAAATTTACTAAAGCAAAAACGTTATAGATACCATATGTAGACTGCATTACAAAAGAAAAATAGTTTTTATAGTTTTTAAAATAAACTTCAAAAAATTGATCACAAATTCGACAATATTTTTTCTTGCAATTCTTGCGAAAAAATTGAGAGAGTGTAGGAAAAATGTTGATACATATGATATAAATTGAATGACGCAGCATTGTAGGCAATTTAAGGCGAATTGCTGTGTATTCTGCTATTTGTTTTCCTATAATGTCAATTGACCGTAGTTCTTAGCGCACCACTCATGCATAATGACACAGTTCTTTGTACTCTGCTGAGATTGGTAAGATATGATGTTTTCTCAGTTGCTGTCCACCAGACTAGATGCATACAAGAGTATGGGTCGTACTACCTTGACGTATAACGAATGCATTATATGTGGGGTTAAGCCCAACTTTCTTGCCTTTACGAAGGCCTTTTTGATTCTTTCTAGAATGTTTGGTTTCCACGAAAGTTCACTGTACAATTCAAGATTTACTCCATTTAGGCCTGGTTGGTCGATATGAGGAATCATATTTCCTGGGCTCTAATCACGTATGACGATAATAGTCTAACGATACCGTTTAGACGATAGTCTTTCTTAAACAAAAACGATAGCGTTTTACGACTATCGTTTCAACGACGATAGTTTTTAAGTTACGTGATGAGAACCCTGGTACTAATTCTTTTTTGAATGGGTTTACCCCATCCCCACAGGTTTTGGTCTAGTTAGATAGTTGTCTTAGACCAAACTGCTCTTAGAGTGAGTAGATGTTTTCCGGACACCATTAATGCAACGTCATCGGCGTAGTTTTAATGGTCTTCTGTAGTTTGAACATTATTTCATTTACTACAATGTTTCAAAGAAGTGGAGATAACACTCCTTGAGAAGTGCCACTACTAACAAAACGTTTGTATTTTGGGTGTTTGGGTTTGGGTGTAGTACTGTTGCGAAGATACGTGCAAGCGCGGATCCAGGGGGGGGGTCGAGTTGGGGGATCTCCCCCCACAAAAAAGGCGCACTTTTGAATTTTTCAAACAAATTCAAAAAAAACGCAACATGAAAAAAATGCGCCTAATATTCAAAATTTTGCGCTTTTTAAAAAGAGCGGAAACTATAGAGAAAGGCGCAAAATTTGCAAAAAATCATAAAATCATAAAAAATGTTCAAAAAAGCATAAAATTGCAAATGCGCCTAATTTACAAAATTTTTGCGCCTCTACAGAAGAGCGCAACATATAGAAAAAGGCGCAAAATGTTCAAAAAAGCATAAAATTGCAAATGCGCCTAATTTACAAAATTTTTGCGCCTCTATAGAAGGGCTCAAAAATATAGAGAAAGGCACAAAATGTTCAAAAAAGCATAAAATAGCAAATGTGCCTAATTTACAAAATGTTGGCGAGTCTACAGAAGGGCGTAAAATATAGAAAATGGCGCAAAATTTTCAAAAAAGCATAAAATTGCAAATGCGCCTAATATTCAGAATTTTTAGGCCTTTTTAAAATACCGGAAACTACAGAGAAACGCGCTAAATTTTCAAAAAAATAAACACAAAATGGAAAAAGCGCCTAAAATGCAGAATGTTTGCGGCTTTAAAAAAGATCGCAAAATATAGAAAAAGGCGCCAAATTTAAAAAAAAAAAAACTCCTCATTTACAGAGTAAATATGCGTCATTTTCATTATGTGTTTGTTTTGATAATTTTGCGCTTGTAAAGACGATAAAATTTTGTAAGTTATGCGCTGTTTTAATTTTGATTGTTATTTGAATAGTTTACGCCTTTTTGAGCTTCTCTACATTGGGCCTTTGAGTAAAAATTACTAACTATCTCCAGATTACTAATATTCTGTAAATTACCTTTTTAATTGTTCGCTTTTTTTTAAATTTTGCGGCTTAAAAATTTATTTTTGACATTTTAATCTTTGTTAAAATTGTCCAAAATAGCGGGTAACTTTTATTTTAAAGTTGACTTGATTCTAGGCAGGGTCGAGACAGTTTAGAAACATTTTTTCGACATATTTTAAAAAGAGATAGGCGAAGTTTGTATCACAAGCTGTCTGCCCGAACTGCCCGATTCCTAAATATGCCGTAAATCTGTCATTAAAAAACCTCAAAATTTTACAAACTGCTACTTCTTAAAATATTCCATTTATAAATATATTTTGTCTCGGGGTATCTATATTAAATCGAATTTAAACATTATAGGCGCATAACCATATACAATTATAGACAACTTTAATAATTCGACTTAAAAAAAATCGACTTTTTTAGAATTTTTGTATAGAATAAATTGTCAAATAGATGATTTTGAATTTAAATTTGACTTTAAATTGTCTATACTAATGCGCCATAGTTTTTAAAAAATATACATATATTTTGTATATCTTCGTTGTATAACTATAAGTCCAAATACCAAAGTTTGATAAAAGTTCGACAATTCATAGTTTTAGATGTGTTGGTGTATTTTCATAATTAACGAGTTGGGACGGACTTATATAGTCGGTCGGGCCCGACTATGGAATACCCTACACCTTTGGTGTGAATATTAATGTTGGTAATTTAATTGTATACCTACCTTTGAAGTTCTTAATTATGCTGAACATTCTTACACTCAGAATATTATCTACATACCAATTTTCTGACGACGTATATCCAATTAATTTAAAAAATTGATGTAAAAGTGAAAATAAAAAAAAAAAAAAATGAAATATGTAGAAATATAAAAGTGGCCGAATCACGCCCACTTTTAAAACATATGTAGAGATTTAAGGCTAATATTTGATAATTTTGTTTTCACTAATTTGCGAATAAAATGTCCACTATGAAAAAGCGAAATGTAATAAAAAAATAAAATGTGGGCTTATCACGCCCATTTTTGGATCACATATTTTTAGGTGAATGCTAACCATACACCCAGAAAAAAATTCCCTCAAATCCCATTAAAATTGGTCAATAGGACAATTATTGATTTAATAGTATACTAAAAATAAATTTGTTCTACAAACTCAATGGCAATGTCATGGTATTTTTTAGTATTTAATAGTATTTTCCGATTAAAATAATAATTTATCCTATTAACTATTTAATAGTAAAAAACTATTATTTATATAGTATTTTTTTCTGGGTGTACGTTTTGAATTTTATAAGTATATCTTGAATACTTTTCGAGTTATTTCTTCATAAAGAGTTATTTAAAAGTGACTTGTATGGGAGGTAGGCGTGTCCGTTGACCAATTTGGCTCATTTACATTGACAAAACTAACTTTTGGCTAAAAAGTATTGAAACGAAATATCATCGCATTCTAAGCAGTATTTCTCAAGTTATCGTATATACGGACAGCAAGACAGACGGACGGACGGACGGACGGACAGACAGACAGACGGACATGACTTAACGGACTCGGGTGGTGATGCTGATCAAGAATATATATACTTTTCCATACCGGACACGCCTCCTAAGGGGCGTTACAATATATGCACAAAGTTAATATACCCTGTACCTCATAGGTGTAGGGTATAAAAATCAAATATTCACAAAATATAGTTTTTAAGTATGTCCAATCGGCACTGCGCTAAAAGGTTATGATTGTTTCAAATTATAATTGAAGAAGTTATTAACAACAAAAAAATCGATATTGAAACAAAATTTATTTGATGACTTTTAGTTCTATAACGACGATTTATAATCCGATTTTTACGTTTTTAGTATTTTTGAAATTAAAAAACTGTTGTAAATTAATTTAATAATTGGTGAAGTAACTATTACCTTTTATTTCTCGAATAAATGGTACAAAAAACTAGGTTAAATATCAAACTTAATTTTGGTACAATTGGTACAAATGTTATACTTTAAAAAAAAAATCAAATTCAAATATTTTTGGTTTTCGAAATATGCTAACTTGAAAAGTGAAAATAATCATTAAAAATACATTGTGTATATCTGAAGTAGTTTTCCAACGAGATGTCGGTATTGATCACCTTTAATATAATAACAAATTTTGTTTCCAACGAGTACTTAGATATGTACACCTTCCTAAAATCAGAGACCAAAAATAATTAATTTTTTCAAATTTATGTGTAAAAAGTCATTGTAAGAAATCATGGCACTGTAAAACAAAGGGTACCATTAGATAACATTCGATGAACATTTTTAATTTATGGTCTTATTTTTATTATAGGACTGTTAAATTTTAAAATATTTTTTAATAATTATATTTGAGAAATATAAATAAAAGTTTGATTAATATTATTAAAGTCAAAAATAATTATTTTTGATAATTACTTTCAAAATTCAAATATAATATTTATTTTAGATACATATTTATTAAAACCAAAATTAATTATTATTTTTGTTATTTTTGATATATATATATATATATATATATATATATATATATATGGAAAAAAAGTCGTTACACCTACCAAAAAATCTCCAAACAAACAACCAAATTGGCTGAACTTTAGATATTTTTTCTTCAAACTATCCCCTCTGTTTGTGTCCCAGACTAAATTGGGGCGCGGTCGGACTTGTGGTACCCCAGATAAATCGAAACCTTGTACACCTACCTATATGAACATGTAGGTACAGAAATGAAAGATATTGATCTCACGATTAGTATGTTATTATGTTCATGATTCGATAACCACAGTAACCTCAGGACCCTTTTTAGTTTTATCAACTGAGTTCATTTTATACACGAATACAAGTGTGGGTACCCCAACGAAAAGAAATTTACCCAGAAGTCTATTATACACTTTTGTATTTATGTTTTAAAAAATAAAAAATTTATTATTTTATAACAAAATTTCGCCTGCGACGCTTCTTCGATATAACTTCCCAAGGAGATATTATAATTAACTGTTGGGCCACTTATAGAAAATTTAAAAAAAAAAAACGTTTCACGTTACCTATTCATTTCAACATTTTTTTCGTCATTTTGATAAATAATTAAATATTTTTCTCAACAATCAGCATTTAATTTTTATTTTTTACATAATTACAAATCCTAATCGCTATATATCGTTATAAGATCATAAAAATAACCATATAATTACAAATGTGGCATTATTACCTTTCATTTGAGTACCTATATGACCAAATATGTAGGTGCACCGTATATCGATTTTTCTAGGGTACCACAGATCCGACCGCATCCTATATTTTTTTTGTTTTTTAAGCAAATAAAACGGTTGATTTAAAGAAAAAAAGTTGGTTTAAGGAAGTACAGTTGTGTATAATTCATTATTCACTGTATTTGATGAGAAACTATAAAAAAAGGGCGCAAAATAAATTTTTTGGGGCGCATTTTAGAAAAAATTGGAAAAAAGGCGCAAAAAAACAAAACTTTAAAAGACATCTGAAAATTCGAATCGTATAATATAAATTAATATTAAGAACATACACATTTCCATGGCCTTGTTTGTGGGTATGTAAAAATTTTTTTATTTTAATTTTTACACTCCCCATCACCCAAAGAACGAAGCGGTTGATGCAACCATTTTTTTTTACAAGCGATTTATTTAATTCTGTCAGCATTAGGCTAATGCAATAAATGTTGCAACGCCACGTATCAGTTCACTCAACTAATGCATGCATTTGACCAAACCAAATATTCGGCGATTGTTTAGGTGTGGTAGCCAATTTAAGTACACAAAGTCAGCCAAATCACACAAGTTAGCTGCACATCGGAAATTGCTAAAAAATCGATGTTAATCAAACTTCGTGTTGAAGCACTAGGGCTAAATATGAAAAGGAAACCCAAGCACAAGAACTCTGATGAATTGATGTGTTTTTATAGATAGTAGATTAGGGTATGAGCAAACAGAACAGCATGATTCATGTGGTTTCGACGATTTAGGTAAGTCAGCGTCTGCTTGTAGCGACTATGTTGCTGTTACTAAATTTTGTTTGTTATTTTTTTTTTTTTTTTCAAAAAATCAATAGTTGTAAATCGTAGTTGATTTATTGAAAGATGGAAACTTGTTAAAACATATATGAATGACGAAAAAAATCGGTAGAGACAATCCAGATTAAAGGTCACACGTCTTCGGCTGTGTTCAAACGGTACAGAAGCTATAGTGTTCATACTCTTTGGAAGTTGGCATGTTCTAATCCCAACGTGACCCTTTCTTTTTAATGTGGAGAACTATTTTAATTTAATGCATTTAATGCAAATTCATGTTTTTTAAACAACATCCATGCGAAATTAGTACTTATAACTTTATTTAAATTATTATGCATTATTAATATTTAAGCAACAAAATTTTAACAATCCCTGTGTTCGTTCTGTCTAAGGTGTCGGTATAAATTATTAGAGTGCGAGATATCGAGTTCAAATTCAGAAAAAGGTAAACAATTGTTTTTGAATTTTGAATTAATTACACATATATAAATGATACTTATTTAAGAATATTATTGTAAATTTGAATATAATGGACCATGACAACTAATTTGCAAAGCAAATTTAAATGTTTGTAACGAAATTAAAAGAATTAAATAAAAGTTGGTAGTGGCTGAAATTCGAACTCGAGTTTATTTTGTTTTAGTCCGACACTACTCATCGTGCCATTTAAAATAATTTTATTTCGTTCAAAATTGTCGAATATAAAATATTAAAAGCTGCAGAGTCGTTTTAACGTATTGAATGCGACTGCTATAGCACTAGATCTATTGCAGCAAATTGCCTTATTATTACTCCAAATTAGCTGCATAAAGGGTCTTCAAGGGGGGCTAAGTAGCTTTTAGGTAGAAAATGCTGCCCAACTTCGTCTGTCGATAACTTCCCGAATGAAGACGAGTGTTGCAAATATACGTGTATTTAAATTTGAATACCATTTCCTCTTTGTTTTGAAACATAGTTATAATCAAGTAAACTGCCAAGAAATAGTATATTCAAATGAAATTAATATTTGTATTGTAACATATTTATGGTAAGTTTTGAAGATAATAATGTTTAATAATAATAATAGTTTGGCACTACAGTCCTATAAGAACTTAGGCCGAGCTCTTTCACCATTTTGAGCTGTGCGTGTTATATTTGTACTCAAAGTGGTGGGACCTACAGTTTATTACCGAATCCGAACGGCAGGTGAGAGCTTTTTCATAGGCAAGGTTTTACTCTCGTAGGTTTGCCATTTACTGCCGAGAGGTAGCGCGGTATAGAAAAATGTTTCTATGAAAAGATGTTGCTAGCCCCAGTCCAGGCTTGATCCGGGGACCTTTCGGCTCGCTGTCCAACGTACTAACCACTGAGCTACCGCGGCTACATAATAATGTTTACACGTAGTAATATTTGATTAGAATTTGAACAAAAATATATTCAATTTCGATTATAATTTAATTACATTTCATTCCTAATACATGTATGGTAATTTCGCAAAATTTTCAGGAACTTCTCATGAAGCGTATATATGGCGCCGCTCATTAGCCCAAAATTATTTTTAAAGATATATAAATGCAAGGAAGGCGTAATTATTGGATTTTGGGGGATAGTGGATTTCCTCTTCAACCTTGTCTTATTACGGCCATTAACTCAACGTCTAATGAAGCCGAATGCAGATATAATGTTGCGCACAAAAGGACTCGGTGTATTGTAGAACGTTGTATTGGCGTTTTTAAGAGTAGATTTCGGTGTCAGTCAGTCAACGGTTTCATTTATGACACTTCTTTGAACTGAAGCTTTCATAAGAGCTTCTTTTTCTATAATATGTCTTCTAAAATGGTTAAATTTGTTGTATTATATAGATATGACATTAATTGTTATTATACTTCTGATCCGTCCAAAATGTTGTCCACTTTTGACGGTTCTTCACCGCATCTCCTAAACAATTTTGCTGTTCGCTTAAATTCTTCCACTTCTCCATTCGCGTATTAGACTCATCTACTCTTTCAAATCTGCATAATTTTATATTTAAATTACGTTATAATTAAACAACGATAATACAATAAAAACTTACTTATATTGGGAAAATGCCATATTATTTTCCATATAATTAATCATGAAGTCCTTTTGCTCCTCGCTGGCTTTCTTTAATTTATTTTCAATTTTAAATAATTTGAATTCGCAAACAATTCAATTCAGAAACACTCAAATTCACAAACAAAATTTCAGTAAAAAAAAGGGTAGTTGTATAAACTTTTTTGACGTTTGTATTCACTTTTCACAGTTTCAGAATCGCTAGATTGCTATATTCACAAAATATCGTGTACACAGTATTTTTCACAGTTGCGGAATCCGGCCCCTGGTGATTTTGTTGGTCATTGAAATGGGACAGTCCAATCGGACGGTTGGTGTGGTTTTTATTTAAGCGATGTTTAAAATTACGAACATAGTTACTCGAAGCGCAAACGTGTTCGTGAGTAAGTTCCCACTTTTCTTAATCGGGAGATTTTCTAGAAGCTATTCGGAGGTCAAGTTTAATCTTAGAAACAGTTAAAAAATAGTAGGACTTTTTAGCATTGAGACAAAGTTTTTTGTAGTAGCCCAATTAGATATATCAGTTATCATCAAGTTATCCTATTTTTCTAAAGTAAATTTTGAAACACCCTGTTACGCTAGAACAATTTGTTTCAAGGAATCAGTCCCTAAAATATTTGCTCTATTTCTAAAATAATTTACATGTATTTTAAGATATTATAAAGAATAAATAAAAACAACTTACCGCAGTTTCTCCTTTTCGTAACGTTCTATTTCAAATGAAAATTTATAATTTTCCAAATGAAATATATGAACAGGAGAAATCTGGGCAACTTTTATGGGGCCTATTATGATTAGCGAAGCGAATGTACTTGGCGAAGCGAACGCTTTGGCGAAGCGAACGCAATTTGGCGAATGAACTGGCGAATGTACTAATTTTTATGGTTTTAAAAGTGAGCAACACTTACAACATTGACGGATAGAATTACCATTTCAGAGTTGAAAAAAATAGTATCATGTTGCGTACTTTTAGTACTGCCTTTTTTTTAGAACAGATACTATTTTATCTTAATATCTATTTGTTTATTATTAAAAAACCATTTAATATTATTTATGGTTCAAAAAATGTTAACTCGATTCAGAACAATAATACTTTTTCGGTTTTTTGTTATTTTTTGTCTATAAAAGATTAAAAAGTATCCAAATAAACTTCGGAACAATTCAAATTAGTTAAAATGTACAGTAAAATATGTTTTTAAATGTTAATATTGGAATTATTTTTACATAAAAATAAATACTTTTTATTAAAAAAAAGTAGTTTTTTTATTTGGAGCAATACTTCTTTTATTTTAGTTTAAAGAAACCCTAGAGTTTCAAAACAGCTGATGTGAATATACTTGTTTAGAAAAATAATAAAAATGTTCCAAAAAAACGATGGGCCCAAAACAATCAAAGAAGTGCGTGGTAAACAGAAGCCAATGCGGTGTGCAGAAAGCTGGAGCGACGACGAGGAGGAAGGCTACAATATGTTACAGTGATGGTGGTCTGTCCTCCTCTGTGGCACAAATAACATCGCGCGATGAACCAAACTGCATCCTCAGCAGCAGTCGGAGCAGTTCCAAACATTTCTTTTATTAGTGTTAAGTTTAAAATCAAAATAAAAAGTGTGAAAAAAATTGCTTTTTTTTACGTTTATTAGTTAGGTCACAAAAAACTCAAAATTATAGACATCCTTCTATAAAAACTAAAGGATAAGATAAATTGAAAATCAGAAAAAGCCTAATAAACAAAAGCACAAAAGAAAAAAAAATTAAAAATCAAAAGAAAAACTGAAAAACAATAGATAAAGATACGTTCGCCGATTCGTCACATGAACTGTTGATTCGCTTGATTTTGACACTTGAAGCGAATGAAAATCGGTTAAGTGTTGCATGTTTTTTTACGTTCGCTTAACTTTTCCCGTTTTTTGGCGAATGAAGTCTGGCGAATGTAACCGTAATAGCTTTTTGGACGTTCGCTTCGCCAAAACCATTCGCTTCGCTAATCATAATAGGGCCCTATAAGTTAATTTTAAAACAAACAAGTAATAAACATTAAATTAAAAAACAATACATAACATTCCCTGCCCCGTGAAACGTCTACGTTTCACCACTTTCAATATCTAGCTTGGCAAGCTTTGCGATAGCAAATCAGTACACTGCGTGTGTCCTCATACTCCAGCTTGACTATCTTGAACGCAGTTACGTGTTCCCACTCCTCGAAATCAAAGGACGTATCGCCGCACATCATCACGCCTTCCAGACTACCAATGTTGCCGAAATAGAGCAGCTGTATTTATCCTGTAAGCTATACGCATCTGACACGATCGGTTCATCGCCATCTTCCGGCTGCGCACCGGCAGTAGCGGTCTATTTGCTGCACCTCCCAGCGCCATTATGCTGAGCTTCAGTGGTGCCGTGCCTGTCGTCTGCTGCAGCCTGCATTGAAGCAAAATGCCCACTTTACTCTTTTCCTGCTGTTGTTGTTGCGACACCGGCACAAACAAAATTGCGTCACTCAACACGATTCCTGCGTTGCCGACGTCATTGTGAGGTACATAAGCTCGAGTAGATTCCTAATGTGTCGATTGAGCGCGTTATCAGCAGCCAGCAACTGGGTTTAGTCTGCGGCAACAAACGGCGCCACCAGTCGTCGTTCTTATAGTGCGACTGCTTTGCCAGATTTTTCATCTTGAAAGCGTTGCCAGCGTCGCCGTACATTAGATCTCCTTCGTCCTCGATTTTCATGTGAGGTTCGGCCATCATATAGCCGCCAAGAACGCCGGCATAAAAGACACCAGCGGCGCTGGGTGCAGCACTAGTGCGTTGCATCAGGTAGTTAATTGGCGGACTACTGCTGATCGTGATCACTTGCCCGCTGAGAAAGCGTAGGCAAACATAGGGATCGGCAAGCGAGACCTCAATCACCGCCGACCCTACTTCGATAGGCATATTCTGCAGCAGCCGCATGCCCTGCGGCAGGCGAACATTGCGTGTTGTCACTTGAAGTATGAAGCGATTATTTCCAACTTGCCGACGTAGATTGTATTCTGATTGCAGCTAAAACCTGTGTTTCCGATATCGTTGATCTCATCGCCGGTCTGCATCACCAGTGAGGCTGTTCGCAGTGGGCAAGTGGTGTTAGTGAAGACACAGAGCGCACCGTACTTGCTGTGTCCGATAAAATCTACAATTTCCAGTTTAAGCTGAGCCAGTTGACGGCGGCTGAAGCGTGACGATGTCTTCCTCCATTTCAACGCGCTCGTCCATGCACATAAAATTGAGCAACTGCACCGACGTCTTTGCGCCCGTGTCGTAAATCTCCAGTTCCTCGTCCTCGCTGCGTTTCTTAGGAGCTTCGGGGGCGAGTGGCGTTACCGCGACAGCATCGTCCAGTGTTATGACGGTACTTTGATCCTCCTCAGTGCAGTGCAACAGCAGTGAGCCAAAGAAAATGTATTCATTTTGACAGACGCCGATGCAACTGGTTAAAGTCGCTGTGCGTTTAAAGTGAAAATTTCGTACAGTGCGCATTGAGTCCACCCACAGCGTCAGCACGTATATATCGCCGCTCTTAATCGATATGACCAACTTGTCGCTGTCGATGAAAGCCATCTTGGCTGCATCCATACTGAGTTTGACGCCATCCTGCGGCTTAAGTGGGAATGTGGTGCTGTGGTCAGCTGTGCTGTTCGTGCTGACACCGTACGACGACAAGATCTGGTTAAGGTAGATTAAGTCATTTCTGTATAGGAAGCAACTGTGAACAGTCGAAGGTCAAACCGAATTTACCAACTTCCTTGTACCGTTTTATTTTTCGCTCCACTCCAATTATTCTCTGCCTCTCCATACCATACCGAATATAATAGACCATGACAACTAATTTGCATAGCAAATTTAAATGTTTGTAACGAAATTAAAAGAATTAAATAAAAGTTGGTAGTGGCTGAAATTCGAACTCGAGTTTATTTTGTTTTAGTCCGACACTACTCATCGTGCCATTTAAAATAATTTTATTTCGTTCAAAATTGTCGAATATAAAATATTAAAAGCTGCAGAGTCGTTTTAACGTATTGAATGCGACTGCTATAGCACTAGATCTATTGCAGCAAATTGCCTTATTATTACTCCAAATTAGCTGCATAAAGGGTCTTCAAGGGGGGCTAAGTAGCTTTTAGGTAGAAAATGCTGCCCAACTTCGGCTGTCGATAACTTCCCGAATGAAGACGAGTGTTGCAAATATACGTTTATTTAAATTTGAATACCATTTCCTCTTTGTTTTGAAACATAGTTATAATCAAGTAAACTGCCAAGAAATAGTATATTCAAATGAAATTAATATTTGTATTGTAACATATTTATGGTAAGTTTTGAAGATTCTGCTGGACAATATAATAATGTTTAATAATAATAATAATAGTTTGGCACTACAGTCCTATAAGAACTTAGGCCGAGCTCTTTCACCATTTTGAGCTGTGCGTGTTATATTTGTACTCAAAGTGGTGGGACCTACAGTTTATTACCGAATCCGAACGGCAGGTGAGAGCTTTTTCATAGGCAAGGTTTTACTCTCGTAGGTTTGCCATTTACTGCCGAGAGGTAGCGCGGTATAGAAAAATGTTTCTATGAAAAGATGTTGTTAGCCCCAGTCCAGGCTTGAACCGGGGACCTTTCGGCTCGCTGTCCAACGTACTAACCACTGAACTACCGCGGCTACATAATAATGTTTACACGTAGTAATATTTGATTAGAATTTGAACAAAAATATATTCAATTTCGATTATAATTTAATTACATTTCATTCCTAATACATGTATGGTAATTTCGCAAAATTTTCAGGAACTTCCCATGAAGCGTATATATGGCGCCGCTCATTAGCCCAAAATTATTTTTAAAGATATATAAATGCAAGGAAGGCGTAATTATTGGATTTTGGGGGATAGTGGATTTCCTCTTCAACCTTGTCTTATTACGGCCATTAACTCAACGTCTAATGAAGCCGAATGCAGATATAATGTTGCGCACAAAAGGACTCGGTGTATTGTAGAACGTTGTATTGGCGTTTTTAAGAGTAGATTTCGGTGTCAGTCAGTCAACGGTTTCATTTATGACACTTCTTTGAACTGAAGCTTTCATAAGAGCTTCTTTTTCTATAATATGTCTTCTAAAATGGTTAAATTTGTTGTATTATATAGATATGACATTAATTGTTATTATACTTCTGATCCGTCCAAAATGTTGTCCACTTTTGACGGTTCTTCACCGCATCTCCTAAACAATTTTGCTGTTCGCTTAAATTCTTCCACTTCTCCATTCGCGTATTTGACTCATCTACTCTTTCAAATCTGCATAATTTTATATTTAAATTACGTTATAATTAAACAACGATAATACAATAAAAACTTACTTATATTGGGAAAATGCCATATTATTTTCCATATAATTAATCATGAAGTCCTTTTGCTCCTCGCTGGCTTTCTTTAATTTATTTGCAATTTTAAATAATTTGAATTCGCAAACAATTCAATTTACTAACAAAATTTCAGCTCCTCGCTGGCTTTCTTTAATTATTTTCCAATTTTTTTAAAATTCGAATTCAGAAACACTCAAATTCACAAACAAAATTTCAGTAAAAAAAGGGTAGTTGTATAAACTTTTTTGACGTTTGTATTCACTTTTCACAGTTTCAGAATCGCTAGATTGCTATATTCACAAAATATCGTGTACACAGTATTTTTCACAGTTGCGGAATCCGGCCCCTGGTGATCTTGTTGGTCATTGAAATGGGACAGTCCAATCGGACGGTTGGTGTGGTTTTTATTACAAAAATTTTATACAAATGTTCATGCCAAATTTCAAGATGGTATTTTGAAAAAATAATTTTCTAAATTTTTATTTATTTTTTGCATTGAACAAAAAATTTTTTTTTTTTTCGACAGTAAAAGTTGCAATAATTCATAAATGTATTTCTAACTCTTATTTCTAAAATGCTGTCAGTCAATATGACTCTAGGTTTTGAGATATTGATTTTGGGGTATATTTTTTACATTTTTCAAAAAATGGTATATATCTCAAAAACTAGGGACAGTTTGAAGAAACTGACGCCATTTTCGAAATCAGAGTTACAAATACATTAAAATTATTGCAAATTTTACTTTTGAAAAAATATTTTATTTTTCAGTACAAAAAATTTGTAAAAATTTAGAAATTTAATTTTTAAAATATGATGCTATCAGAATACCATCTTGAATTTTGCATGAACATTTATATTAAATCAACCTAATAACACGATGTTTTTCAGAATTTTTAAAGGGTCATTTTTAAAGACATCAATTTTGAAATGTAAGGATAATGACCATGGGCCACATGTTAAAGTTTAGAATTTACAACTTAATTTTTCTTAAAGCCTGTTCTATTAGCTTTAAAACGAGCCATCAACGAACATTTCTACTTTAAGAGATATTGAAATATAAATAACCGTGCAAAAGTGATTTTTGGTCCATTTTTGTAACTTTGAAGCACTTTATCTCTGGAAGTAGAGGTCTAAAAAAATAAAAATAAATTGGTCAATGCATATCTTAATAAGCTTTATCAGCTGCCCAAATTTCATTGAAATCGAACCGCTGGTCGATTTGGTGAGGAATGGCCCATATATATATATAAATAGTGGACATACAGCAGTTGTTAGAATTTGTTATTAGTAAAGTTCTTCATTAAGGTGAATTAATAAAGTTATTTGTTATAATTTAAACCAAACATAAGAGTGTTTTTATTTTGTACACAATCCAGAGATACGAACTTGTAGGACAGTTTTCCGTAGACCGAATTTTCGTAAGTGCGCTGAATGGTCTTCCGTTTCTTTCTAACACAGTGCCGAGTGCGCTGAATTGTCTTGCGTCTCATTTATTATTGTTGATTGCTGTTCTATGGAGCAAATGACATCTTTTCGTAACACTGCCATCCACCTAAATCTGTTCGTCCCGAACAGATGTTAATCCTCTCTCTCTCTATACGGCGCCAACTTTTCTAAATGTACCACTTTAATTTTTCATGTCATTAATGTCATGTCATTAATCCTTTTATTTATCTTGTATGGTCCTTCCCAGTGTGCTTGCAGCTTAGGGTTTAAAAATTTCACTCTTTCTGAACTACAAAGCATAACTAGATTTCCTTCCTTAAATCCCTCAGAGTTTGCTATCAAGTCGTATCTGTACATTGTCTTATCACTTGCAATTTGTATACTCTGCCTTAAAGACTGATGTAACTCTCGCTCTTCACTTTTCTTCTTGCTCTAAACACTATTTGGAATTGTCTTTTGCACATCCATGACAGTACGTTCGCATTGTGCTCCTACGTTGTATTGATTCATCTTACCGCGACTCCTGACGGGTTTTCTTTTTGCGGATACACATTGCTTACATCTGTGAATCCAATAGGCTACTGACTTCTGATATCCGACCCAATAGAAATGTTTCCTGACTTCTTTAATCGTTTTATTAATGCTCAAGTGACATCCATTGGATCCACAATGACATTTCAGTAATATCGCTTTTATTTTTGACTTGGGAATAATAATTAAATTTCGTGCAGATCTGCCATTTTTAGTTTCCCACACATGATACAAACAACCATTTGTAGATTCAGGCTTTGCCTGTCCAATAAGCAGGGCTTACTGGGCGCTTGGATGCTAACTCTTTCCATAATGGAAAAAATCATGTATAACCCCAATTTTTAAAAATAATTATAGACCCATCGCCAAACTTTCGCGAAACTGTTTGAGCGTATTGTGTACGATCAAATTAAAAATCACTGTAGACATGTAATTGACACACGTTAGCACGGATTTGTAACTGAAAGATTCACAGTGTCCATTCTATTGGACTTTACTTATTTTTCAATAGGCTCAATAGAATCTGGAAAACTGGATTGTATTTATACAGATTTCAGTAAAGCTTTCGATAAACTTCCTCACACTTAAATTTTATTCAAACTAAATGCTCTAGGATTTCCTAAATTCTGTGTTAATTGGATTAATAATAATAATAGTTTAGCTCTACAGTCCTGTATAGAACTTCGGCCGAGCCCTCTCACAATTTCATCTGTGCGTGTTCAAATTGGTGGGACCTACAGTTTTGTGCCGATTCCGAACGGTGTGTGAGAGCTTTTTACTCTCGTAGGTTTGCCATTTACTGCCGAGAGGTAGCGACGCATAGAAAAATGTTTTCTATGAAAAAGATGTTGACATTCGCTGGGGATCGAACCGCGGACCTTTCGGCTCGTAGTCAAATGCACCAGTGACTTTTCGCTCGTAGTCCAACGCACTACGCAGACGAGCTACCGACGCTTGGATTGGATCTTATTTATCAGACCGATCAAATACGTTTTAGGAATAGTTTATCGGGGGTACCCCAAGGTAGGCCCACTGTTATTTATACTGGCTGTTATATACAAAATACATTATTCAAATTTATTAATTTTGAACAATTATGAGCATTATCAATTAAATTAATATTGCTTCAAGTATCAAAAATATATCACAAGATTTTCTTTTTTAGTTAACTTTATTTCATTTACTAAAATTATGGTTTTAAAAATTACTAATTTTTAGTTAATCAGTTTCATGGCTTGTCAGACACATACAATGTTGACTTTTTCTTACTATAGTAAATTTTGCTGGCGAAATTTTTCTAATTTTATTCTAACGGTTTCCGAATAATATTTTTGTATTATTGCACATACAATTATTTTTAAAATGTGAAACACCCACCTTTTTAGAAATCGCATTATTAGTAAAAGTATGCACATCTAGCCTAAAAAAGAATGTATTTTGATTGAAATAAAAAAAAATAAAATTATATAAAGGGTTTATTTCTGAATACAATATCTTTAATAATATTCACGACAAAAGATAGATTTTTATTCAAGAATGTAGCTAATAAAGTCTATTTTAGAAAATGTTCAATAAAAGTTTAAACTTCATTATTTACGGTTTACTAAAATCTTAAAATATTTTAGACTAAATTTTTACGAAAATTTGATTTTGAATTATAATATCTGTAACTATTATAATTATTAATTATAATTATTGATTGTTTTTTTTTTTGTTTGGTAAATAATTTTATGTACGATAATCCATGTAAGGACCACTTATGGATATAATGCTCATAAAATTACTATTTTTGAAAAATACATTTTTCGCAATTCTTACCACTTGTTATGAACCAATGGTGGACAATGGTGGACAAATTTTGTAAAACTTTTTACTTGAACTTTTTAGTGGAAAAACTCAACAAAAACTCTGAGCTCTCGATTTCATACGAGTATTTTCGAGTAGCTCGGGTACCCGGACGCTCGAAAGCCCGGCAAATACCAGGGTAGTTCAAATACCCGTAAAACCCTAGTATTAAATGATCGAGTTACCCGGATAGTTCGCAAAACCCGGGTACTTTTTTCGTTCGTTGTTCGAACTATTCGAGTAGCTCGTTCGTTCGAGTAGCTAGTCTGTTCGAACTACCCGGGTAGCTCGTTCGATCGTTTGTTCGATTGACGTTTGTTCATTTGATCGCTTGTTTATTTGCTTGATGTGGAAGTTGGTCGGAAGTGGTTGGAAAAATGTGGGTGGAAAATATGCGTGGAAAAATGTGTGTGGACAAAAGTGCGTGGGCAAAAGTGGGCGGAAAGTGCTAAAAAGACATACAAATATTTTATTGCAGACATCGGTAGCAGACATCGTGGGAAATCAAATGGTACCACTCTCTGTGGTCCATGACCCCCAAAAGGGGGTCAAAACCGCATTTATGACCCAAAAATGTTGTTTCCGAAAATCGATAGCGGACGTCATTAGAAGGATATTGATACCCTTTGGTGTGGCCCTTGACTCCCAAAAGGGGATCAAAAGACCCAAGATTTTTTTTCTGAAATCGATAGCGGACATCATTTGACGCCAAATGGTACATTTGGAGTGGTCCAGGGGTTATAATCCCCAAATCCCGCATTTTGACATTCACAAAATATGTTTGTTCGAAAATGGGGTTTTTACCCTTTTGGGGACACCTGGACCACTCCTAAGGGTAACAATAGATGCCAAATGATGTCCCAAAAATGGGTTTTTGACCCCCTTTTCAGGGTCACGAACCACACCAAAGGGTACCATTAGCCATCTATCGATTATCGGAATCTTAATTTTCGGGTCATAAATGCAGGTTTGACCCCCTTTTGGGGTTCATGGACCACTCCAAAGAATAACCACTTATATCAACTGCTGAATTACTACAATTTATCTTTACAATGTCCACTCACGAGACGCACTAGTTCACTATTAAATCACAACTGAAGTGCTGTACCTCTGATGCGGCTCCCTTATATACTGTATGCATCAGTTCGACACGTTTCGACAAGCTTCGACTTGTTTCGAGAACCTACTACTCGTTTCGTGAATGACGCATGCTATTGGCATCTCATTCGCACTCATGTGTTTTAATGCACTGATCTTCCGTCTCTTTCTAACACATGCTTAGTTCGCTGAATTGTCTTGCGTCTCATTAATTAATGTTGATTGCTTGCACTATGGGGCAAATTACATCTTTTCGTAACACTGCCCTCCACCTAAATCTCTTCGTCCCGAACAGATGTTAATCCTCTCTCTCTCTATACGGCGCCAACTTTTCTAAATGTACCACTTTAATTTTTCATGTCATTAATGTCATGTCATTAATCCTTTTATTTATCTTGTATGGTCCTTCCCAGTGTGCTTGCAGCTTAGGGTTTAAAAATTTCACTCTTTCTGAACTACAAAGCATAACTAGATTTCCTTCCTTAAATCCCTCAGAGTTTGCTATCAAGTCGTATCTGTACATTGTCTTATCACTTGCAATTTGTATACTCTGCCTTAAAGACTGATGTAACTCTCGCTCTTCACTTTTCTTCTTGCTCTAAACACTATTTGGAATTGTCTTTTGCACATCCATGACAGTACGTTCGCATTGTGCTCCTACGTTGTATTGATTCATCTTACCGCGACTCCTGACGGGTTTTCTTTTTGCGGATACACATTGCTTACATCTGTGAATCCAATAGGCTACTGACTTCTGATATCCGACCCAATAGAAATGTTTCCTGACTTCTTTAATCGTTTTATTAATGCTCAAGTGACATCCATTGGATCCACAATGACATTTCAGTAATATCGCTTTTATTTTTGACTTGGGAATAATAATTAAATTTCGTGCAGATCTGCCATTTTTAGTTTCCCACACATGATACAAACAACCATTTGTAGATTCAGGCTTTGCCTGTCCAATAAGCAGGGCTTACTGGGCGCTTGGATGCTAACTCTTTCCATAATGGAAAAAATCATGTATAACCCCAATTTTTAAAAATAATTATAGACCCATCGCCAAACTTTCGCGAAACTGTTTGAGCGTATTGTGTACGATCAAATTAAAAATCACTGTAGACATGTAATTGACACACGTTAGCACGGATTTGTAACTGAAAGATTCACAGTGTCCATTCTATTGGACTTTACTTATTTTTATCAATAGGCTCAATAGAATCTGGAAAACTGGATTGTATTTATACAGATTTCAGTAAAGCTTTCGATAAACTTCCTCACACTTAAATTTTATTCAAACTAAATGCTCTAGGATTTCCTAAATTCTGTGTTAATTGGATTAATAATAATAATAGTTTAGCTCTACAGTCCTGTATAGAACTTCGGCCGAGCCCTCTCACAATTTCATCTGTGCGTGTTCAAATTGGTGGGACCTACAGTTTTGTGCCGATTCCGAACGGTGTGTGATAGCTTTTTACTCTCGTAGGTTTGCCATTTACTGCCGAGAGGTAGCGACGCATAGAAAAATGTTTTCTATGAAAAAGATGTTGACATTCGCTGGGGATCGAACCGCGGACCTTTCGGCTCGTAGTCAAATGCACCAGTGACTTTTCGCTCGTAGTCCAACGCACTACGCAGACGAGCTACCGACGCTTGGATTGGATCTTATTTATCAGACCGATCAAATACGTTTTAGGAATAGTTTATCGGGGGTACCCCAAGGTAGGCCCACTGTTATTTATACTGGCTGTTATATACAAAATACATTATTCAAATTTATTAATTTTGAACAATTATGAGCATTATCAATTAAATTAATATTGCTTCAAGTATCAAAAATATATCACAAGATTTTCTTTTTTAGTTAACTTTATTTCATTTACTAAAATTATGGTTTTAAAAATTACTAATTTTTAGTTAATCAGTTTCATGGCTTGTCAGACACATACAATGTTGACTTTTTCTTACTATAGTAAATTTTGCTGGCGAAATTTTTCTAATTTTATTCTAACGGTTTCCGAATAATATTTTTGTATTATTGCACATACAATTATTTTTAAAATGTGAAACACCCACCTTTTTAGAAATCGCATTATTAGTAAAAGTATGCACATCTAGCCTAAAAAAGAATGTATTTTGATTGAAATAAAAAAAATAAAATTATATAAAGGGTTTATTTCTGAATACAATATCTTTAATAATATTCACGACAAAAGATAGATTTTTATTCAAGAATGTAGCTAATAAAGTCTATTTTAGAAAATGTTCAATAAAAGTTTAAACTTCATTATTTACGGTTTACTAAAATCTTAAAATATTTTAGACTAAATTTTTACGAAAATTTGATTTTGAATTATAATATCTGTAACTATTATAATTATTAATTATAATTATTGATTGTTTTTTTTTTTTGTTTGGTAAATAATTTTATGTACGATAATCCATGTAAGGACCACTTATGGATATAATGCTCATAAAATTACTATTTTTGAAAAATACATTTTTCGCAATTCTTACCACTTGTTATGAACCAATGGTGGACAATGGTGGACAAATTTTGTAAAACTTTTTACTTGAACTTTTTAGTGGAAAAACTCAACAAAAACTCTGAGCTCTCGATTTCATACGAGTATTTTCGAGTAGCTCGGGTACCCGGACGCTCGAAAGCCCGGCAAATACCAGGGTAGTTCAAATACCCGTAAAACCCTAGTATTAAATGATCGAGTTACCCGGATAGTTCGCAAAACCCGGGTACTTTTTTCGTTCGTTGTTCGAACTATTCGAGTAGCTCGTTCGTTCGAGTAGCTAGTCTGTTCGAACTACCCGGGTAGCTCGTTCGATCGTTTGTTCGATTGACGTTTGTTCATTTGATCGCTTGTTTATTTGCTTGATGTGGAAGTTGGTCGGAAGTGGTTGGAAAAATGTGGGTGGAAAATATGCGTGGAAAAATGTGTGTGTACAAAAGTGCGTGGGCAAAAGTGGGCGGAAAGTGCTAAAAAGACATACAAATATTTTATTGCAGACATCGGTAGCAGACATCGTGGGAAATCAAATGGTACCACTCTCTGTGGTCCATGACCCCCAAAAGGGGGTCAAAACCGCATTTATGACCCAAAAATGTTGTTTCCGAAAATCGATAGCGGACGTCATTAGAAGGATATTGATACCCTTTGGTGTGGCCCTTGACTCCCAAAAGGGGATCAAAAGACCCAACATTTTTTTTCTGAAATCGATAGCGGACATCATTTGACGCCAAATGGTACATTTGGAGTGGTCCAGGGGTTATAATCCCCAAATCCCGCATTTTGACATTCACAAAATATGTTTGTTCGAAAATGGGGTTTTTACCCTTTTGGGGACACCTGGACCACTCCTAAGGGTAACAATAGATGCCAAATGATGTCCCAAAAATGGGTTTTTGACCCCCTTTTCAGGGTCACGAACCACACCAAAGGGTACCATTAGCCATCTATCGATTATCGGAATCTTAATTTTCGGGTCATAAATGCAGGTTTGACCCCCTTTTGGGGTTCATGGACCACTCCAAAGAATAACCACTTATATCAACTGCTGAATTACTACAATTTATCTTTACAATGTCCACTCACGAGACGCACTAGTTCACTATTAAATCACAACTGAAGTGCTGTACCTCTGATGCGGCTCCCTTATATACTGTATGCATCAGTTCGACACGTTTCGACAAGCTTCGACTTGTTTCGAGAACCTACTACTCGTTTCGTGAATGACGCATGCTATTGGCATCTCATTCGCACTCATGTGTTTTAATGCACTGATCTTCCGTCTCTTTCTAACACATGCTTAGTTCGCTGAATTGTCTTGCGTCTCATTAATTAATGTTGATTGCTTGCACTATGGGGCAAATTACATCTTTTCGTAACACTGCCCTCCACCTAAATCTCTTCGTCCCGAACAGATGTTAATCCTCTCTCTCTCTGAATGGCGTCAACCTTTCTAAATGTACTACTTTCATTTTTCATCTAACGCCCGCAGTATTCTGAATCCGATACACTACATCATTAATTATTTTAATTATCTTATATGGTCCTTCCCAGTGTGTTTGTAGCTTAGGGGATAAGCCTTTCGTCCTTTGTGGGTTATAGAGCAAAACAAGCTCTCCTTCCGTAAATCCCTCTGAATTTGTGCGCAAGTCGTATCTGGCCTTCATCTTATCACTCGCAAATTGTGTACGCTGTCTTACAAATTGATGCAGTTCGTTCATTTCTTCACTTTTTCTGGAAACATAATTGTGTATAGGAATTCCAGCTGAAGGATTCGCACCAAACTTTAAATCCGCAGGTAATCTTAAGTCTGTTCCAAAAACAATTTTAGATGGTGAAGCTGCTGTGGTATCATGAACCGCCGTTCGATAGGCCATGAGGAATAGTGGTATGTGTGTATCCCAATATTTTTGATTTTTATCAACCACTTTTCTGAGAAACTCTTCCAAAGTCCGATTGAATCTCTCCACCATGCCGTCTGATTGCGGGTGCAAAGGCGTTGTTCGTGTTTTGTGTATGTTGAGGACTTTGCATACTTCTTTAAATACAGCAGACTCTAATTTTCTTCCTTGATCTGAATGCAATTCCAACGGTACTGCAAAACGGCTTACCCAGTTGTTAACTAATGCATCCGCAACGGTTGTGGATTCTTGATTCGGCATGGGATACACTTCAGGCCACTTTCTGAAGTAGTCAATGACGACAAGGACATACTCATTACCCGCATCACTGATTGGAACGGCCCGGCGACATCCATGGCAATACGCTCGAATGGTGCTCCCACGTTGTACTGATGCATCCTGCCGCGACTTCTGACTGTTGGTCCTTTTGCTGGTACACATTGCGGGCAACTGCGAATCCAATCGGCGACTGACTCTTGGCATCCAATCCAATAAAAACGTTTCTTTACCTTCTCGACCGTTTTATTAATGCCCAAATGACCACCACTAGATCCACCATGGTATTCCGCTAATATTTCGTTTATTTTTGACTTGGGAACAACAATCAAACTTCGAGCGGATGTGTTACCTTTATTTTCCCATACACGATATAAGCAACCATCTTGTAGCTTTAAGCTCTGCCACTGTGCCCAGTAAGCTTTAGTTATTGGACTGCCGCTATATCTTCCCACGATGGGTTTCTTTGCTGTTCCTTGAACATCATGATTTTTGTGAGGTCGGGATCACTCTTTTGATCAATTTGAGTTTGTTCCGGAGTCCATTTTTCATCGGGCAAAACATTTAGCAAACGAATGTCAATTATGTTTTCTTTTCCTTCCGCTAGTTTACATGGGCGTCGTGACAGAGCATCTGCATTTCCATGATTTCCTCCTTTACGATATTCGATTGAGAAATCGTACCTCTGTAATCGTTCTATCCAACGCGCAATTTGGCCTTCCGGATCTTTGAACTGAAGTAACCATCGTAGTCCTGCGTGATCGGTTCTCAAGTGAAACTGTTGTCCGTATAGATACTTATGGAAAATTTTCACACTTTCAATTACAGCGTCAACCTGAATGGCGTCAACCTTTCTAAATGTACTACTTTCATTTTTCATCTAACGCCCGCAGTATTCTGAATCCGATACACTACATCATTAATTATTTTAATTATCTTATATGGTCCTTCCCAGTGTGTTTGTAGCTTAGGGGATAAGCCTTTCGTCCTTTGTGGGTTATAGAGCAAAACAAGCTCTCCTTCCGTAAATCCCTCTGAATTTGTGCGCAAGTCGTATCTGGCCTTCATCTTATCACTCGCAAATTGTGTACGCTGTCTTACAAATTGATGCAGTTCGTTCATTTCTTCACTTTTTCTGGAAACATAATTGTGTATAGGAATTCCAGCTGAAGGATTCGCACCAAACTTTAAATCCGCAGGTAATCTTAAGTCTGTTCCAAAAACAATTTTAGATGGTGAAGCTGCTGTGGTATCATGAACCGCCGTTCGATAGGCCATGAGGAATAGTGGTATGTGTGTATCCCAATATTTTTGATTTTTATCAACCACTTTTCTGAGAAACTCTTCCAAAGTCCGATTGAATCTCTCCACCATGCCGTCTGATTGCGGGTGCAAAGGCGTTGTTCGTGTTTTGTGTATGTTGAGGACTTTGCATACTTCTTTAAATACAGCAGACTCTAATTTTCTTCCTTGATCTGAATGCAATTCCAACGGTACTGCAAAACGGCTTACCCAGTTGTTAACTAATGCATCCGCAACGGTTGTGGATTCTTGATTCGGCATGGGATACACTTCAGGCCACTTTCTGAAGTAGTCAATGACGACAAGGACATACTCATTACCCGCATCACTGATTGGAACGGCCCGGCGACATCCATGGCAATACGCTCGAATGGTGCTCCCACGTTGTACTGATGCATCCTGCCGCGACTTCTGACTGTTGGTCCTTTTGCTGGTACACATTGCGGGCAACTGCGAATCCAATCGGCGACTGACTCTTGGCATCCAATCCAATAAAAACGTTTCTTTACCTTCTCGACCGTTTTATTAATGCCCAAATGACCACCACTAGATCCACCATGGTATTCCGCTAATATTTCGTTTATTTTTGACTTGGGAACAACAATCAAACTTCGAGCGGATGTGTTACCTTTATTTTCCCATACACGATATAAGCAACCATCTTGTAGCTTTAAGCTCTGCCACTGTGCCCAGTAAGCTTTAGTTATTGGACTGCCGCTATATCTTCCCACGATGGGTTTCTTTGCTGTTCCTTGAACATCATGATTTTTGTGAGGTCGGGATCACTCTTTTGATCAATTTGAGTTTGTTCCGGAGTCCATTTTTCATCGGGCAAAACATTTAGCAAACGAATGTCAATTATGTTTTCTTTTCCTTCCGCTAGTTTACATGGGCGTCGTGACAGAGCATCTGCATTTCCATGATTTCCTCCTTTACGATATTCGATTGAGAAATCGTACCTCTGTAATCGTTCTATCCAACGCGCAATTTGGCCTTCCGGATCTTTGAACTGAAGTAACCATCGTAGTCCTGCGTGATCGGTTCTCAAGTGAAACTGTTGTCCGTATAGATACTTATGGAAAATTTTCACACTTTCAATTACAGCAAGAAGCTCCCTCCTGGTGACACAGTAATTTCGCTCGGGCTTGGACAATGTTTTACTGTAGTATGCGATAACTTTTTCTTGCCCATTGATCACTTGAGAGAGAACTCCGCCTATTCCGTATCCACTTGCATCCGTATCAAGTATAAATTTCTCACCTGGAATTGGATACGCAAGAATTGGTGCCGAGCACAGTAGATCTTTTAATTTCAAAAATGCCCTTTCTTGATCATCGCTCCATTGAAATGTGCGGTTCTTTCTTGTCAACTCATGAAGACTGCTAGCAACATTGGCAAAACCTGGAACAAATCGTCTGTAGTATGTACATAGCCCCAAGAAATTTCGTAGGTCATGTAGATTTTGCGGTCTGGGCCACTCCTTGACTGCAACTATTTTATCCTCATCGGTATGCACTCCTTCCGTGGTAACTCGATGACCCAGATACTTGACTTCTTTCTTAAAAAGTGAGCATTTCTTTGGGTTAAGTTGTAGACCCGCATTTTTTAATCGTAGGAATACTTCCTCTAGATTTCTTAGATGTTCGTTGAAATCCTTGCCCATAACAATGATGTCATCAAGGTATACTAGGCATGTTTTCCAGTGTAAACCTTTTAATACGTGCTCCATTAACCGCTCGAATGTTGCTGGGGCATTGCATAGTCCAAACGGCATTACCAAAAATTGCCATAGTCCATCTCCAGTACTGAATGCGGTCTTCTCTCGACCTTTCTTATCGATTTCTACTTGCCAGTAACATAATAATCGAGTTTTAGCTAATACAGCTAGCTTGCACTTTCACAGCATAATACTGGAAAATATTTACCCACTAAATTAGTTGGGCTCGTGAACAACACATGCATTTGTTACATTATAGTTTAAATCTACATTTGAGTTGATTTTTTGACAGATTTATATTATACTGTGGACAATTATTAACTAAATTACACATTCGATTGAAGGGTGAAGCAGCTACATAATTAGTTCTACTATAAGGTACATAAAAAAGAACATCACGATGTCTGCTACTTCTACGATTATGGTTAAAACTAATATAGTTAAGAAGCTCGGGTGAATCAAGTCTACCGGTTATTAATTGATGTATGTAAATGATATCGGCAATCTGTCTGCGCTCGTCAAGAGTCTTTAAATTTAGTAGTTTCAGACGATCTACGTATGGAGGAAGATGTAAGTTATCCATCCAATTTAAACCCTTGAGAGCGAAACGTACAAAGTTTTTCTGTATCCTTTCGATTCGGTCATTATGTACCTTGTAGAAAGGAGACCATACTTGACTTGCATATTCTAATTGTGAACGAACCAGAGTGCAATATAGAGTCAAAGTTGTAAGGGGACTATTAAATTCTTTAGCCCATCGTTTGATGAAACCAAGTAATGATGAGGCTTTTTTACATATATTTTCAATATGTAAATTAAACGATAAATTTGTATCGACAAACACACCAAGATCTTTCACCACGTGCACCCGATTTAAAATTTTCTCTTTTAGTGAGTAGTTGTATTCTAGTTCATTTCTTTTACGAGAAAATGTCATGGCTTGACACTTTTCTGGATTAAGAATCAAGTTATTCTTACAACACCACGTTTCAAATGATTTTAAGTCGGACTGGAGTATATGAACGTCCTTATCGTCATTTATTGATTTATATATTTTCATATCATCGGCAAAAATTAATAAATGCGAGTACTTAATGTTGTATATCACATCATTAATAGCCAGTATAAATAACAGTGGACCAAGATGACTACCCTGGGGTACCCCAGATGTTGCAATAAATGGCGAAGATAAATTATTTCTGAATCGTATTTGATATGGCCGATCAGATAAATAGGATCCTATCCACTTAACAAAGAATTCGGGAAATCCCAGTACCTTTAGTTTGAATAAAATTAAGTTATGAGGAAGTTTATCGAAAGCTTTACTGAAATCTGTGTAAATGCAGTCGACTTGTTTTCCTGATTCTATTGAACTTATTGCAAATGAAGTGAAGTCTAATAGATTAGATACTGTGGATCTTCCGGTAACAAATCCGTGCTGACGTGTGGTAATTACATCTCTACAGTGGATTTTAACTTGATCATATACAATACGTTCTCTTTCTTCTTTTTAGTATTGATGAAACCCCAGAACTTTTTTGGATCTGATAAAATTTGTATCTTCATTTTATCAATATACTCAGTGTAAAGAATTTTAGATATAGACTGGAATTCCAGAAACAATTTGTTGTATGTTTCTAGGTCACTTGGGTCTTGACTGCTGACATATCTATTCCATGCTCTATTCCTAGAGTTACGTAGCATCTTCAATTCCTTAGTGTACCAGGGATACGATGAGATCTTAGTGAACTTAAGGCTATATGGTACAGATAGTGCTATGCAGGAAAAGAGTTCATGGTAAAAATAGTTTATGGCAACATCAAGTTCATTATCATTAATATAGTCTGATATTAAATCAATTTTAGCAGACAACAATTCATTTAACAATGAAAAGTTGGCTTTTTTAAAATTAAATTCATAAGCCTTGTCTGCAGATTTACTATTAATGATATTCGCTCTATCAGATTGATAAAATATTGTTAGAGACGGATGATATGCATCAATGTCCATTAGAACATTAGTCGAATTTGTAACTACAACATTGTTACTATCTGTAGTAAATACTAAGTCAAGTTGTCGTTCCAGACAATTAGTAATACAACTTACTTGTTGTAAGTCAGATGATATAGTGTCAACAAAAATCTGTTCTTGTCGAGATTTAGAGTTAGACGCACAGAAATATGTGTCGTCGTCAGAGTTATTCCATATTAAATCTGGTAAATTAAAATCACCTAAAAGTATGATATCATCAGAACTATTAAGCATTTCCAATACAAAATCTATGGACTTAGATAAGGTCTCATAGACTTCTACGCTACTTTTCGGAGGAATGTAAGCGTTTAAGACATATACACAGGAATTCTGAAGTACAATCCTAACACAAATAAGCTCTAATGACGCAGCAATTGGAATTTCTAATAAGGAACTTATTAAATTGTTCTTTATTGCTATTAATATTCCACCACCGACTGGAGATTTTTCGATGTCAAATCTATCTTTTCTAAAAACATTGAATGAATTATCAAATAATTCAACATTTGAATAGCTCTTATTTAGCCATGTTTCAGTTAACGCGATGATATCGTTCGCGAAATTCTGAGTAGATAAAAAGAGATCCCGAGTCTTTGAACGCAATCCCCTTACGTTTTGGTAGTAAAGGGAGATACGCTTAAGTTTTTTGGATTTTGGTGGACTGTTTTAGTTGGTCTATTGTTTCTTTTGGTTTTGAATTCGGAAACAAGAATGTTATCAGTCCACAGATTTGAACTGATAACGGCCGCAGCATGTTCTTCCGCAATTGACAAAGTAAAAGATGCATGTGTTGGCCTGTTTCCGATTTTTTTACAAGAAATGTGTCAGTTGGCACGAGTTTATTCATTTTTATAAAATTGGAAACATTCTCCGTTGTTGTGTCAGGCATCAACCGAGATAAAAAAATTCTTTTTAATTTTGGGATTGCCTTTAACGTTGAACTAACTGGTGTCTTACTACTTGTGGTTGTTTTGGGCAGTGTAACTGCTATTAGTGATGGACTAATAGAAGGAACAGAAGGGGTAACAGAAGTTGTTTGGGAACTACGTTTAGCCTTAGGAGGACTTAAAGATTTATTATTATATTTTCGTTTGCGTTTTTTTTCAACTTTTTTAGTTGAAGGTTCATTATCAGAGACTGGTTCATTAATAATAGCTGTATTATCTTCAACACAGTCTGGCTTATTTGCGGTATCACTGATTTCTACTATTGAGCTAAATTCGTTTAACGAATTTAATATTTCACTGTAGTTTGAATTTAAAATACTAAGTTTTTCACCAAAGTTTTTAATTTTAACAAAAAAAACAGATGGAGAAAGGGGTCTACAAGTAGGACAGTACCACTGTAAATCTGAATGCACTGAACATAAAAATTCAGTGCATCCAATAGAAATATTAGCACATGTAGCGTGATACAATTGACCACAGGGACCAGAACAGGAAAACATTGAGTTTAGAATGTTCTGACTTTTACATTTGTCCCTCAGTGAGCAGGCAGCGAAGTTTTCAACTGATAAGAAATCCATAGTATAAAACTATCGAAATACACAAAGTTAAGAATTTAGTGCTAAAAAAAATTAAAAGGTACGCAAGGGTTAATGCTACTGATTTTGAACACACTAACAACACAACAAGAGTTTAGCGTAAACAAATATAGCACAAAGAAGAATTGGAAAACACAAATAAACTAACAATAACAATTTACATGCAACAGAATTATTTTATGCAATTATTACAAAAAATGTGTGCAATTAGTTGAATAATTGCACATTAACTATTGGTTAAATCAATTGTTAGACAATAATGTAAAACAATGTACACTACACTTTATAAAATTTATATTACTTTGTTTTAATTTTTAAATGACACTGTTCTAATCACAAATGCATGCGCTAAAACAAAAACAACCGTCACCGACAAAGAAACGAAACCAATGGAGAAACCGCTTTGCAAGTCCAACGTTGAAAACCACTTAGCATTAGATAGTGTATCCAAGGTGTCACCGATTCTGGGCAGTGGATAACTATCTTTCTTGGTGACATCATTAAGTTTCACCAATACTACTGGTGAACTCCATGGACTCTCAGATGGTTGCACCACGTCATTTGTGTGCATTTCTTCAACCAAATGTGATACTTCGTCTCTTTTCGCAAATGGTACCCTTCTTGGTGCTTGACGAATTGGGTTAGAATCACCAGTGTCTATTCGATGTTTTGCAATGGCAGTTCTGCCGTCCTTTTGGCCCTTTTCAGCAAATATACACCGATATTTGTCAATTAGCTGTTGTACTTGATTTTTTTCTTTGGCAGCCAAATCCTTCGTCCACTCATTTATAAACTTGTGAGTAGATTGTTTGTTTATTTGCGGTGTGACATAGTCCTTTGATGTATTTGACTCGCAATTTATAATCGCTAACGCCTCTTGACAGTGGCCTACCACTGTTCCCTTTTTGATTAATTTTGACGAATTTTCCAAATTGAGAACTCTTATAGGTACAATTCTGTCTTTCTCCGTCTCAACAAGTGTTCTTCCTACCACTATGTTACTTTTATACAACTCTTCGTTTGCTTCAATAACCCACAACTTGCTTATCCCACAATCTCCATTTAATTTCGCTCAAAAAATTACTTCTGAATTAGGTATTTTTCTATTTTTATAAGCAATAACTTGTTTCATTTTCGGCTCTGGTCACAATCAATATTTAGTTGGATCTCCGTGTTGGCATAATTCAAAATTTTTATTGTTAAATCAAGTGTGAAGCCGTTCTTTATCATGAAGTTCATGCCAAGTATTATTTCGTCTACTATTTCTGCCACAATAAAATCATGCTTAACTGTCGTAGTACCAATCGTTATTTTCTTGGTAATCTTTCCTTTGATAGGGGCCTCTTCACCTGTAGCTGTTTGTAATCTTATACCTACAAGCGGCTCTACTTTATCCTTAACAAGGTTACTTCTTATTATTGAGTGTGAAGCTCCCGTATCCCATGTTACCATATATGCTGTACAATCAATGAGTCCTTCGACAGTTAGGCTATTTGGCTTTCGAGCAATTTGTGAAATGGAGATTCTGGGGCAATCGGTTATGGGAGTCAGATCGTGCCCCGCAGAACTGACTTGTTTTAGTGTCATCACATCCAAAATTGTACGTCAATGCAGATCACGTCGCAATTGTGTTGGTAAATACAAAACACCATAAACGAGTTTCGGGCAATGAAACATCTGACGAACTAGCACGTGCTGGATCTGAGGATAATCCATTTGGACCAGAACCTGTGCTTGGACTACCTGCATCTACGGGAAAATTCGTCACCAGCTCTTGGGTCGCCTCTGCACACAAGAGCATATGGCTGAATGAGACGAAATGCAGATTCTCCAAGCTCATGACACCGACGATAACCAAAAGATCGGCCTCGTTTCTACTTTCCTTAAGTAGAAAGGAGTGCAGAAAACTGACGGGACTTCTAACGGGACACAACGCATGTGAAAAACACATGAACGCAATCGGCCTGGCCGAAAGCGCCTTATGTTCTGCCTGCTACGAAGAAACTGGCACCACAGAGCACTATCTCTGTGACTGTCCAGCATTTTCTAGAATTAGAAAGCAGATCTTTGGCACAGACGTGATGAGAGAGGATCAGCTTCACTCTTTATCACACAATAGTCTTCTTAGATTCAATAATGAATCTAAGAAGTATCATTAAAAACCAGGGAACTGGGTCACAGCACAATGGATATAACCATGTCTGAGTTCTGTGGCTCTATTTTTTATCCCACATTATAAAAAAAGACTCGTTTTAGTTTAAAGATTGATTAAAATTTACGTTATTTTGGACATGATCCTGGGTTTTTTCATGTCGGGGTTCATTTGCAAATGGATTCATTGAGCGCTTGCGTTGCGTTTACGGCGCTTGCGTTTACGGACCTTTGGCGTTGGGCGGCACAACGTAGTTGCTGTCTCCGGTGTTAGCGCAGTGGTTACAGTTTCCATAAATGACACTTCTGGCATTTTCACTGTGACACGTCTTGTTTCCGGATAACGTATGCCGTCAACGAAGATGCACTTTTCTATCAAATCACTCGTTGAATCTGCATACGACTAATACGCAGGCCTCTCGACGTCCACTGCATACGCCTGCAATGTTTCACCATTTCTTTGCATTCGGCACTTTAGTTCCATTCTGTAGATTTGCTTCATGTGATCACTGCCGTATTTTCGTTGCAGTGCAGACATAACCGCTAAATAACTGTTTCGATCACTTTCTGGAACAGTCTGCAATACTTCGGCTGCACCTCCTTTAAGCGCCACGATAAGTGCGGCTACGGTGTCCTCATTGTTTCATCGATTACTTACAGCCGTGGTCTCAAATTGCAGCTTGAAAATGTTGAACGCTGTGGTTCCACCGTATATCGGCGACTTTAACCTTGTACCACTGACAACATGTTGTGAGGGTCCATTTATTTGCAATACTTCGAAATCTTTTTGCATTTTATGGAGCTTCTGGTAGATACCATTAATTTTATCATCAACGCTAACTTCCATATCCCTTACATGCTCCTCAAGATCTTTTACTTTGCCATTGAGTGTATTAGAAACTTCTAGAAGCTGCTTAGACTGTTCATGCATCTGTAACTCCATTTTTTCTTGATGTTGGTTGGAATTTTCTAGCAATTTCTCCTCAAGTCGATTTGAATTTTCTTGAAGTTTCTGTTCCATTCTGGTCGAATTTTCTTGGAGCTGTTTTGAACTTTCTAGAGGTTTCTGTTCCATTTTGCTGGAATTTTCTTGAAATGTCTGTTCCATTCTGGTCGAATTTTCTTGGAGCTGTTTTGAATTTACTAGAAGTTTCTGTTCCATTTTGCTGGAATTTTCTTGAAGCTGTTGTTGTATTGCTCCGAGCAACTGGTTCATATCAAAACTTTGGGACTGTACTTTTTGCTCCGTGTCCACATTTTTCGATGACGCTGTTGCGCTTCTACTTCAAACTCGTGCTCTGCGAGGTCAATGCCTTGGTTATCTAATTCTTCCATTAGACGCTTTTGTAGCTCTATTTTCGTACCAGCAGTTGCAAGATTACGAATCGACAGCTCCTTCTTTAGCTGGTCGACTTTAAGCTGATCGAATTTAACCATTTTGTATCACAATCCCACTTCTGACACCAATGTTACGAAAATTCAGTCTACGGAAAACTGTTCTACGAGTTCGTATCGCTGGATTGTGTACAAAATAAAAACGCACTTATAATTGGTTTTAACTAGTATTATTTCAACTAGTATTAATTAAATTTATTTATTTAAATAACAACTTAAAGAATAATCACTTATATCAACTGCTGAATTACTACAATTTATCTTTACAATGTCCACTCACGAGACGCACTAGTTCACTATTAAATCACAACTGAAGTGCTGTACCTCTGAAACGGCTCCCTTATATACTGCATGCATCAGTTCGACACGTTTCGACAAGCTTCGACTTGTCGAAACGAGTAGAAGTCGTGAATGACGCATGCTATTGGCACCTCATTCGCACTCATGTGTTTTAATGCGCTGATCTTCCATCTCTTTCTCACACACTGCCTCAGTGCGCTGAATGAACTTCCATCTCCTTCTAACACATGCTTAGTGCGCTGAATTGTCTTGCGTCTCATTAATTAATGTTGATTGCTTGCACTATGTGGCAAATTACATCTTTTCGTAACAATATTGTGTCCAGATTATTTTTGATTACAACAAAAATGTATTTTTTTAAGCTAGGTGTGCATAATTTTACTATCTACTAAGACGATATCTGTAATGAAAAGCCTGACATATCATTTTAAAGATAATTGTATTGTAAATTTAAATCAAAAATGTTATTTCAAACTCGTAAGAATAAAATTAGAAAATATTCGACAATTAAAATTACTGTAATAAAAAATAGTCAACCTTTTTTGTGTTTTGCAAGCCATGGAACTGTACCGATTAAATAAAAAATAATAATTTTAAAAACCATAATTTTATAAAAGGATTTAAAATTAAGTAAAAAAGGAAATGTCACAGGATCAATATTTGTTTGCTGTTCTTAGTTTTAGAAGTCCTAGTTTCAGAAAGTCGACGCGGAGCTAAAGAATAATTAGTTCTAAATTTTTCATACAAATTTGAATCAGCTAAATAAATAATTAAAAAAGGGTTACAATCAAAATAAAAATGTTCGACTTTATATCCAAATATTTTGCAAACGTTTAAAACAAAATTACCATTCCTTAGTACAGGCATGTCAAACACGCGGCCCGCGAACCTTTCATCTGCGGCCCGCGAAGACTTTTTAAATATAAATATTAAAAAAAACATTTATTTTTAAGAATTGAAAAATTAAAAAAAAAAAAATTTAGGCGTTAACATGATTATTTTGTATTGTTGGTAATTTTAGTGCCGCGCCATGTATACAATTTTACATGCCATATAAGAAATTAAATTACTAATCTTGGTTAAAAACTTATTAATTTATTTAAAAAAGTCATTTTTTTTAGGTACATTATTTTCCAAAAGTTAATAATGAGAATTTAATAAGTTTTTAATATAGAGTTTTAATTTTTTTTCCTAATTGTCATTTTAAATATTATACATGGTGTTGCACAAATAACATAACAATAATGTTTACCTTTTTTCATCAAGTAATCTTGGTTTTTATTCATAAAATTATAAATTTATTGTAAAGTTTTGAATTTCCCTTGGCTATGTATCAAAAATATGTGGTAGCGCATAGTTTTGTAAGTCTAGCACAGAAAAGAAAGTAATATTATTGTTTTTGGTTCGATTATGCAAAATAAAAGGAGAGAAAAATAATTAAAACTTAAAAATCTGGATCTTATTCAAGGATTGAAACCGAAACCGATATCCGTTTAAAACCGATTCATTTTGAAAACCGTAACCGAAACCGTGATACGAAAATCATAAATAAACCGATATCCAAAATCGATATAAACGGTTTCGGTTTTATACCGGTTTTAAAAAGGTTTTAAAAAAAGCACAAAAACATACAGAAACCAATTATTTTATTTTATAGAAAATCTCTAAAGTACAAGACATATTTAAATGTCATTAAATAAAATCTGATGTTTCCAAAAATAAAAACTTATGGCTACAAAAACTCAGAAATGTGCCTGAAATTTGTTATTCTTAATACATTTGCGTGCTGGATAAATCGAATTCAACTAAAAAAAAAAAAACTGCAACTCCAAGCACAAAATAGACAAAGCTATTTGTTTTTCTTTTTTCTACACTACGCTTGGGCTTTTCGTCGTCCGTCGAATCACTTATTTACCGGCAAATTGTATACAACTAAAAAAAACTAAGACTAAGATATTTTTAATATATAAACATTTTAACAGTGTACCTAAATTTGATTGCTATTGCTTTTAGTGTTTATGTACATTTTGTGCTTCTGCTTTGAAGTGCAGCAACAAGAAAATGTGATCACAGCATCCATGCTTGTTATAGATTTTTTGTCGGAATTTTTTTTATTTTTTTTAAAATAATAAACGGAATATTTAATATAGGCATATTTCTGTGGGACTATGGGGGCGATTATTACAAGGCAACGTCTGAGTGCTTCAACAATGGCCAGCGCAATCCTTGTCGGTGTCGTCTCAAGTCAACTCACTGGTCACCAGAATTGGCAAATTGTCAAATGGTTATACGAGCACTGCCCCCGCCACGATATCAAAATCGTGCTAGGCGATATTAACGCCAAGGTGGGAAGCCATTTATTGTCCCACAATCGGAAAATTTAGCCTCCATGCCAACACTTCCGATAACGGAACGAGGCTAATCGACTTCGCCGCACTACGAAACATGGTAGTTAGTAGCACTAGATTCGAACATTTCGATATCCACTAGGCCACATGGTTGTCGCCCGATCAAAAAACTCGAAACCAAATTGATCACATTGTGATTGACGGAAGGCACGCTTCGAGCGTGATGGACGTACGCACTATCCGAGGTGCTCGCTTAAGCACTGCAAAGAAGGTACGGAACCAAACGCAGAGAAAGCTAGACGTCGGAAAGCTGCAATCACAACGGCCTGCTTGCTGAATTATTTAAGACCGGAGGCGAAGAGCTAATAGAGAGCATGCACGAGCTCGTAAGCAGAATATGTTCGGATGAAAGCATGCCAAGTGACTGGAACCTCAGTGTACGCTGCCCAATCCTTAAGAAAGGGGATCCCACTATCTGCGCCAACTACCGTGGGATCAGCCAACTCAATATCGCATACAAGGTTCTATCGAGCGTATTATGTGAAAGACTGAAGCCCAGACCTGGTAAGTCCACCACAGACCAGATTTTCACATTGCGCCTAATCCAGGAAAAGACCCTAGAAAAACAGATCGATACCTACCACCTATTAGTCGACTATAAAGCCGACTTCGACACTCCGATAAGGGAACGATTATACGCCGCAATGTCTGAGTTCGGTATACCTGCGAAACTTATAAGGCTTTGTAGGATGACCCTGAGCAACACACGTTGCTCAGTGAGAATAGGAAAAGACCTCTCCGTGCCATTTCATACCGAACGAGGTTTTAGACAGGGTGACTCCCTATCGTGCGATTTTTTTAACTTATTGATGGAGAAAATAGTTCGAGCTGCCGAACTCCGTCAAAGCGGCACTATCCACAACAAAAGTGTCATGCTGCTCGCATATGCCGAGTCAGCGTAGCATTCTCCAGATTGGAGAAGGAGTCGCGTCGAATGGGTCTAGCGGTGAACGGGACAAGACGAAGTTTCTTGTGTCAACAAGCAAAAAAGCGTCTTGGACAAAAAGCAGATTTTGACACCCACAAGTTCGACACTGTGAAGGACTTCGTCTACTTGGGATCCAGCATAAACATCAACAACGACGTCAGTCTGGAGATCAAACGGAAAATACCTCTTGCCAACAGGTGCTACTTTGGGCTCAGTAGGCAATTGAGAAGTAGAGCCTTCTCTCGCCGGACAAAAATAACGCTCTACAAGTCACTCATCATGCCCGTCCTACTTTATGGTGCGGAAACATGGACGCTGGCCTCCACCGATGAGAGAGTACTGGGAACGTTCGAGAGAAAGATTCTCTGTAAAATCTTTGGCCCTATCTGGTTAGCTACCGAGTATCGAATCAGGAGAACCACGAGCTGTATGAGTTATTCGACGACATTGACATAGTCAAGCGCATCAAGATCCAGCGGCTCCGCTGGCTAGGTCATGTCGAATGAATGGTTGAAAACACTCCAGCCAAGATGGTGCTTGAATCGAAACTCGAAGGTGGACAGCGTAGAAGAGGGCGTCCAAATCTGCGTTGGAAAGACCAAGTTGAGGACAACCTGGCAACGCTTGGTATTTCTAACAGGCGTCAGCGCGCGCAAAGCAGATCCGACTGGCGCGGCTTCATCTCAGCGGCCCAAACCGACTCACGGTTGTAAGGGCCATTTAAGTAAGTATATTTCTGTTTTCTTCAGAGATTAAAAAAACCGTACGTTATACGTACCGTATGTCAAAAGAACACACACACTATCTTGCGGGGTAACATTTATCTTTGCGAACTCAAATTCAAGCGCAACAAATCGAACAGTAACAGAAAAAAAAGAGTACAACAATAGCGAATTACGATACATACACACACTTTCACAACGACAACTCTTCGTTGTTATCCTGTATCATCGCATGGCAACAAACAGATGCAAGACAACAGACAGACGCATGACAACGGACATACGCATGATAACAGACAGCCGCATGGCACCATAATACATGTATGTATCTAGTACAGTTATCTAGTTGGCAACAACAACGAGTTTTCTTTGTGGTACAAAAACTTTCCCGCCAAAAATTCTATCTAAAGCTTGGATGTTGCTTTATTCGCATTTTTGTTGTTGTTGTACTTTCAAACGAATCAGCGGATTTGTGAAAAAAAAAACAAAAACACAAAAAGAAATATCAGCTAAATGAGGTACACTGTGAAAATGATAATTTATTAATTTTTTTTGTTTTATAAGTTAAATGAAATAATGTACATAGATCTTAACTTAAGAAAAACTTCATGATTTTACAATTAACAAAAAAAAAACTATGTATAAAAGTAAAACAAAAATAATAAGTGCATATGCACAATCGATGTACGAACTTGCGAAGAAAAACAACATTGTTTTGTCTATTTTATCTTTTTAAAGCGAATTTTGAAGCACTTTTGAAGCTATTTACCGCTTCAAAAGTGCTTCACAGACCTCATTTTTAAGATGCTTATATTCTTTAGCCTTGAAAAATAAAAAAAAAATAAAAAATATAAACACACATCTTCATTTATGTTCACGTTCATAAATATTTTGCACGCTTTCCATTGTTGTTCCATTCCATTTTTGAACATCACTAGTAGTAACAAAATATCGCCTTTTTTGTGATAAATTTGCATATATATATTTTTTATGAGTGTCAAGTTTTAATATGAAAACTTTATGTGGCTGTGATATTTTTACTTATTTTAATTTTTGACAAATTCTTGACTATGTTTTGTATTTAAAATTTAAAACTTGACATATGTAAAACTAGACTTACTCAATCAAAATCCCTGAAGAAGCTGACAAAAAAAAAACATCAAAAATTCGGAGAAAAATGATATAAAATCTTTTAAAAATTATCAGACCGAAAAAATTATCAGACCAAAAGAGCCCACAAAATATATTAACAAAAAAAATAAATAAAGTCAATCTCGTTGAATTGTTTTTAAAATAGTCTCTACGCATCACAAGATTAATAGTGATTTTTTATTTGTTACTTGTATTAGTATAATATATTTTATTGTTCAAGACAATATTGACAAAAAATAACTTTCATACAAAAACCGAAATCAAAACCGAAACCGTAACTTGGAACCGGTATACCGAAACCGTTTCGCTATAAAAACTGAAAACCGTAACCGAAACGAGGAAGAAAACCGAAATCGAACCCGTTATTCGTTTAGGTTTCAATCCTTGATCTTATTTAAGAAAATGTTTTTCGAATCAGTATCAAAAAAAGGGCAATCAGAATAAAACAAGAAACAAAAATTTATTTTATTAAAAAAAAAATTGACAAGTCTTGCTTTGCACAAATTGGAATTGAAATCATTTTAACATGTTTTTTTAGTAATTTAAACTTTTTGTATTAGAGACATTCCACACCAAGCCTACCAGAGTTCAAGACTCAGCTTCTCCAGAGAGTTCAAGACTCACCTTCTCCGTGATGCCAAATGAGTTTGACATGTCTGCATTGAAAATTATTAGTACAATTTTCAACAGTACTGCATTTGTTTACTTTTTAAGCAGTCGATGAAAATAGCTCAAAATAACGATTGCAATTTTCATAAAAACGTAATTTTAAATATATATTTATTTATATATATATATATATATATATATATATTATTTTCTGCCGAAACACTTCATATGTTTACTTTTGTAAATTGAACTATTATACTCTTTAGACTGAGATCTTGGCGCCATGATGAAAAATACACAGAGCTTGAGATGCGTGTCAATGATAAAGCTGTTTGTGTGAACTGTGGTCATTTGGGAAAAACACAAAACCACCTTAAGAATGGCTGTGGGGTTTGCCGTACGTCTAATGGATGCGATGAAACACTATGGAAGTAAGTGGAAAATCAGGAAAGTTTGTTAAGTCTCATAGGAAATTTGATCATTAAGGAATAAGTTTTAATAGTAGGCAGTTGCAGTTTAAAGGCAAATCGCAATTTTAATTTAGATCTTGCTTGAGTTGACAGAAATATTAGAATCAATAGAAACCAATGATTAAACCGAAAGACCTCATGCATTTAATCGTAAAATCTCACAAATATCGTAAACTCATAAATTACGTAAAAATACTCGCTTTTATGTCGACAGTTTGACATTTGGCATAGCCAAAGTCGATAAACGGGCAATCGATTCAAATCGAAAGTGACCTCATGTGTTTTATCGTAAATTCTCACAAATATCGTAAACGCACCAAGAACGCAAAAGTAGAGCTTCTCGCTCGTCCGTTTGACATTTGCCTAATAATACTACTCAATCATTTTGCCATGGATATCCCATTCATTAATTCTATATAATTCTATTTTGACTACATACTCAGTCTTTTTTTTCTACTATTTGAATGTATATTTAATGTATATTTAAGCCGTTCTCACCTACTAAAATTTTACAAATCCGCAAAACTTAAACGCAATTTTAATATTCTAATGAATGCAATTATTCCGATTATTTTTTAAGATAATTGGATCTAAATTCTTAATATTTTTAGATAACTTTTTATATATTTTTTATAATTTATGATTAATGATAAACAAAAAATGATTCTTGGTTATCCAGAGCATAGGTCAAACTAACTATTAAAATTACTAATTTTCTTTTCTAATTGATCTACTTTTAATATATGCCCTGTGTACATAATTGTTGTACTCTTTGATATAATCAATTTTAAATCAAAATAATTATGCCTGTAACACTACACATCAAAATGTTGTATTATTGGAAATGACCTAAGGAATTTGAATACATTAATTAAAAAAAAAATGTTTAAAAAATCTTTGGATAGGTTTACAAGATATCGGCCGGCCAATAACGTTTGAACCGAAAAAAAGGTGGTTACATATATTTGCAAATATTTCGAGTTTTAAATAACTGATTTGGTCAAATAAAACATTATTAAAAATCCAATAAATATTTCTCATAACATTTTGAAATTGGTTTACTGGTTTGAGAGAATTCGATAGAACTCGAAAAAAAAATTTTTCTTCAACAAGAATTAAAATCAAATATGCATTTAAAAAATTGGTTAAAATCGAAAAAGCGCGATGATTCACAGGCTGTGATACTCCAAAATTAACCTTCATGTTTAAGAGAAATCGATGTAAAAAAAATTTTCAACAAGAATTAAAATCAAATATGCATTTAAAAAATTGGTTAAAATCGAAAAAGCGCGATGATTCACAGGCTGTGATACTCCAAAATTAACCTTCATGTTTAAGAGAAAACGATGTAAAAAAGAAATCTATTGATACATTTTGAGGACAGAAAAAACCATGTGAAAGCATTACAATTGGGTGTAAACTTAAAAAATCCCATTTTGAGTTTTATACCCTACACCAGGCATGTCAAACGCGCGGCCCGCCAACCTTTCAGCTGCGTCCCGCGAAAAATTTTTAAATAATATTAAAAAATGTAGTGTTAAGAATTGAAAAATTTTTAATTTATTTTATTTTCAGGCGTTAAAATAATTATTATGTATTGTTGTACATTTTTGTTTTTTATTCATACAATTTTTAATTTATGTTAAAGTTTTAAATTTCTTTTGGCTATATTTCGCCGGATATATATAAAATATATGGTAGCGCATAGTTTAGTATGTTTAGCACCGAAAAGAAAATTACATTATTGTTTTTGGTTCGACTATTAAAAATATAAGGAGAGAAAAATAATTAAAACTTAAAAATCTCAAAAACTGGACCCTTTTTAACAAAACCATTTTCGGAATCAGCTCCAGTATCTAATAAAGGCGCTTTTATTAAAAAAAATATTGACAAGTTTTTAACCAAGAGTCTTGCTTTGCACAAACGCGCCGTTTTCATCGAAGATCAATGGAAAATTTGATCATCTTAACATAATATTTTATTTTACAATCGAAGAACCAAATGTTAAAAACGAGCCCACCTCATCTTTAGAATTGCCAATGCGGCCCGTGATGCCAAATGAGTTTGACATGCATGGATTACAGGCAAGTAATTTCAAGTGGGGTCCGGCCCAGTGATGCCAACTCATATTTTCATTTTCCACGATATTGTTAGCAAAATTCCCCAATTGATTATAAAATTCCCCGCACAAATGTAATTTAAATACACTGAGAATAAGTAGTATTTTTACTACATTTTTCATAAAAATCTAAATAATCCATAGAATAAATATTACGCAATATTTTTTCATTTAATATGTTTTTTATTTTTTTTCTTGATTTCTCTAATTTTCGAATGACATTTATCAGCCATTATAAATTGAGAAAAATTATTTGTTATTACAGAGTGGTGCTATTTAAGGTAGAGATGGGCACGTGAGTGAGTTTTGACTCACTCACGCTCACGAAAGAATATTTCTAATAACGCACACTCACTCACGGCCTTTTTTGCTCTACTCACACTCACTCACAATCACGTGAGTAAAATTAAGATTCAATCACAATCACGCGTGATTCACGTGAATCACGCTGAATCACGTGTTTTTTTTTGCTATTCTTTGTTGGTGAGATTGGTCGACCGATCGTGGCACCTCCAATGCAACCTACATCTTTAAAACGCAATAATAATGTTATGATGTTAGGGATTTTGATAAAATATATATCAATTTTTAACGGAGATGGAAATGTGAAAGACCTTTGATGTGCTGTTCATATAAAAAAGTAAAAATTGCCTCAAAGAATAATTCTCCGTTAAAGAATTCGTGTAAAATCTTTGAGAATAGTCTCTGGAAAAGAATCTACTATATATTTGTGAATGTAAGTATGTATGTCTGTCTGTATGTTCCGAATAGACGGCTGAACCGAATTGAATCAAATTTTGACACAATATGTATGTTGGGTCTGGGCAGAGTATAGGCTATAATCGGTGGGATTGGTGGACTGGGCGTGGCACCTATCATATATCCGAAAAATTAAAAACACATTATATCAGCAATTAGGCTAGCAAATTTAATGAAATTTTGGTGAACGTTATATATAACTATTCTAAACGGTCTCGCGGAATGTGTGCGGGATTAGACCACTGGGCGTGGCACCCCCAATAGAAGGTATATTTTCCACATTGTGTATGTCAACAGTTATTATAATGATAACAAGATATTTCGCACCAGGGTAACAACCACCACAATTTTTTTAAACTTACCACACCGAAATTCACCACACCAAAATTCACCACAACGAAACTCACCACACTAAAATTCACCACACTGAAACTTACGACACCAAAATTCACTAAACTAAAATTCACCAAACTAAAATTCACCACACCAAAATTCACCACACTAAAACTCACCATACTAAAACTAACCACACTAAAACTTCTACTGGGAAAAACTCTATAGGGAAGAATTCTACGGGGAAACGTTCTACGGGGAAGATATAAATAATAAAAATGTTCTTTATATTAATAAAATCACTACATTTCTTGCATTTGATTTATTATAGTTCTGAAATGTGGGCAGTCGCCTTCCCGAAGCCTTCTGAGTTCTGAGCCTTGTTCTGTAGTTCAACAAAAATATATAAAATCGCAAAAAATTAAAACTGAGATTTTTTTATTTTATGAAATTTGACTCACGCACACTCACGAAAAAATTGTACTCACGCACACTCACTCACGGTATTTTTTGGTCTACTCACTCACAATCCCGTGAGCAAAATTAGAATTCAATCACAATCACGCGTGATTCACGTGAATCACGCTGAATCACGCTCACATGCCCATCTCTAATTTAAGGTACAGTTTATCAGTGAAAGTTTAAACTTAGCTTAAATAAATATTTCAAGAGTCTATAGTTCCAAATCATAATGTCCGAATTTCTTTTAACTTTACAGACAGATAGATAGACAATTAGTACTCAGTTAATATGAAACTTTAAATTTATGTGAAATATTGACTATAATGAAAAATATTAAACAAATTAATTATATTAAACTTCGTTTAAAATAGTACTGAAAATGGGCAATGTATGCAGATAAAAATATTTTGAATAAGAGGAAACTATTTCGAAAATTAAATTTAACCATTTAAAGACCTGTATAAACAAATGTGGAGTTGTAAATATATATTATTTTCGATTTTTTTTTTAATTTTGATAATTTTTTACTACATTTTTGTCATTGATATTTTTAGTTTGGAAATTTTAAATATACCTACAATAATTGCAATCTTTAAAATACTAGAAACAATATTTTTTTAACTATTATGGGGCATATAAAATTTGCAGGTCTTACATTAAGTAAAAATGTGTCCTTTATTTAAAAATTGGGGAATTCCCATCCAGTTAGTTGGCATCACTGGGTGTTTGCATCTCATCCCCAGGAACATTTTTTGTTATTTCTTTAATTATTTATTTATTTATTTATATGTATATTTTTTTGTAGTTGGTGGGTAACACTCTTTAGTTGTATATGTATTATATAGCTAAATAGTTTTCAGTACCAATGCAAAATACATATTGCATTTGATAGACCTAGAGCCCGACAAATTAGTTTTTGCATTACGCTATTTTAAGGTCGACTAAAAACAACATTAAATTGTTACGCAAGGGCACGGCGCATAAAAATACACAAATCCATTGATTTAATTTTTAACCAAAGTGCAGTTCTCGTACTTGAACACTGTAGAGACTCTACAGCCTATACGAACTTGCTGCAACACAACAACAGTAATTGGCAAAAATTAAACTTGGTGCAGTTTTAGCTACTTGCCTTCGCGTCACTTTGTGCAGAAAAGAATTCGCATTCAGTTCATTATACAAAGTGAAGTTATAGGTTTAGCTAAGCACAAACTGCATACAAGACCGCTGATGAGGAAGCTTGGCTGCTTCCGAAACAACTGTCGGTCGGTCGGCTAAAAAGGTCGACTAAAAACAAACAACATTAAAGTTTTCATACTTATATTTGTTGTATCTTATTTTTGGTAATCACAAAATTTTATATTAATATTCATTAATATAATTTTCCGAATTAATAAATTGTTTTTATTATAAAAATATATATTTTTTTAAATTAATTATCACAACAAAGTAAAATAAATACAGATTCGAGTAAAATAAAAGCATATGTAGACATTTTTCTATATATTTCAGATGTATAAATAAAGACAATGTTTAGGTTTTTTTAATACAAATGTTTTAAATATTTGTACATGCAGTAAAATTATGTAGTTATTTCCGATATAAAATAACTACATCAATTTATAATAATAATAATTTGGCGCTAAAGTCCTGTGGAGAACTTAGGACGAGTTCTCTGACCATTTGAGTTGTGCGTGTTATATTTGTACTCAAACTGGGGGACCTTAAATTTAATGCCGAATCCGAACGACGGGGAAAGAGCTTTTCATAGGCAATGTTTACTCTCGTTAGCTATTTACTGACGAGAGGTAGCATGGTATAGAAAAACGTTTTCTATGAAAAGAAATACAACGTACTGACCTCTGAGCTACCTATTATTATAATGGCAGATTTTAATAATAATGTATTTGATGTTAATAAGTCAGTGAGGATTAGGTCTGCCTGTCTGCAATTAAATATTTCATGTATTCATATCTCTGTTCCTACCAACTATGTTCCACACAGTGCTGCAAAAAGACAACTTTTTTAATTGAACTCAATTTTTTTTATAATGTGCTTCAATATGGTCTACCAATATACCCCTACACGTCTGAGTTAGGCGCTATATTGTATTAATAAATTTTTAAGAATTCATTCAAAATTGATGTTAGAACTATTTTTCGTTGTTAGTAGGTTTATATTTCAGTTGTACCCATTTCAAAGTATAAGCTCTAAATCTCTTCAAGATTAAGCTTTTAAGGCTTATATAGATATTAGCTGGGAAAATTTTTTGTAAAATTCGTAATCGAACAAAATCAGTAGCGCGATTCCGTAACTCCATAACGATAATGTTCGATATCGCTAACTACCGACAATTGTCGCTTGCGAAAGCGATCGTTATGATTAAAGTGATTCCCTAACTTTCAATGCATTTTATGTAGACAAATAAATTCGGAAAGATTTTTAACAATAAAAATCTGTTAAATCGTTGAAAAGTAAGCTGGCTAACAACCAAATAATTTTCAACGCTATCGTATCGACAATTTTCGGTAAATTCTTAACGATGACGATGACAGCTGATATCATAGCGAACTGTGTACGGAATACCTCCTAACAATATTTGTCGTTAATTGTAGTTAACGATATCGATTTTTTTCGTTAAGGAGTTAGGGAATCGCGCTACTGTTATTAGAAAAATAAACCAGTTGGGAAGGTTAGATCACATGGGAAATTTAAAGTAGGTTTTATTATGATAGTTAGGATTATCAAAATTATAGTCGGTCTAAGCCGACTATACATACCCTATGTGTGGTTACAATTCAAAGTGGTATATTGGTCACCAGGGAATACGAATCCTGAAAATACCAACAAAATTTCTATCGCTGAAGAATTTCCATTCATTTGATACCCATATTTACAAATGGGTAGGTGTACCGAATTTCGATTTTTTTTTTGGGAACCACAAGTCGTTTCGTGGGAAAACATTATTTTCATGTATTTGTGCATGAAGTCAATGTATATTTGACCAAAAAAGTTTACCTAAGCACGTAAACAGTAAAATTGAGCAGTAGATGTAAACTTTATATGAGGTATTTTAATATAAATGGTCAGATCACAGGTCACAATGAACCGATCTAGCTAATTTTGTCGCACATACAGCGTAGGTATATAAGTAATCTAAGTTATCAGTTTCATTCATCTAACTCTTCAATTTTTTAAGTAGTAGGGATTTCAACAGACGGACAGACAGACATCGCTAAATCGACTCAGGTCATGCTGATCAAGAATATATATACTTTTCCATACCGGAGATGCTTCCTTCTGGGTATTACAAACGGCGTACCAAATTGAATATACCCTTTCACTCTTAGAGTAGGGTATAAAAAGAATAGTTCATTCTAGTTAATTTTTTTACAGATTGACCAACGCTCATGAATCCCCATGAAAAGTATGCATCCATAAAAAAACATTGTAAATTAATAGTATTTCAATAGAAATTGTTTGCAAAAGGAATTCCTTATTGTTATTGTGTTCGCAATTTTGCTTAATAAGTGATTGAAGGAAGCAATAAGAAAACACGTGTGAATTAAAAACAGCAAGTATATGTTTTCGTACAGCAAGCAGTTTTTGTTTCGGGCGAACATGACGGTAAGATTCATTAGCCGGGCACTTTTGATGATAATGTTGATATCAGCAATAATCTTCAGCAATACGGCCAATTTTATTATTTTTATTACGCACATACAGCGTAGGTATATAAGTAATCTAAGTTATCAGTTTCATTCATCTAACTCTTCAATTTTTTAAGTAGTAGGGATTTCAACAGACGGACAGACAGACATCGCTAAATCGACTCAGGTCATGCTGATCAAGAATATATATACTTTTCCATACCGGAGATGCTTCCTTCTGGGTATTACAAACGGCGTACCAAATTGAATATACCCTTTCACTCTTAGAGTAGGGTATAAAAATAATAGTTCATTCTAGTTAATTTTTTTACAGATTGACCAACGCTCATCAATCCCCATGAAAAGTATGCATCCATAAAAAAACATTGTAAATTAATAGTATTTCAATAGAAATTGTTTGCAAAAGGAATTCCTTATTGTTATTGTGTTCGCAATTTTGCTTAATAAGTGATTGAAGGAAGCAATAAGAAAACACGTGTGAATTAAAAACAGCAAGTATATGTTTTCGTACAGCAAGCAGTTTTTGTTTCGGGCGAACATGACGGTAAGATTCATTAGTCGGGCACTTTTGATGATAATGTTGATATCAGCAATAATCTTCAGCAATACGGCCAATTTTATTATTTTTATTACAATAATTCGCGTAGCAAAAAAAAAAAAAAAAAAAAAAAAATAGACACCGATCTAATACTGAAAAATGTTGATGGCAAATTTGATATTTGTAAACAAAATTGTCTGTCAACAACTTGTTGATCAAGCTTTTCACTTCAAAACAGAAATACTGTAAACTAATTTTTTGTGTCGACAACTTTTTGATCAAGCTTTTAAAATTTCAAAAAAGTAATTCCTATACAATGGCTGCATTCAGCGACCTCAGCAGTTGCGAAACTGCTCAGTAACTAATCGCTCACTGTTACTGTATGTTCCGCTATCTCAGCTGTCAATTTACAAATTAATTTATTATTAATATTTTATTAAAGTTACATACAACTCTTTAATTGATTGAAAACATATTTTTCAATCTAAATTCCATTTTTGTTTATAAATATTTGAGTTAAAATGTCATCGATAACAAAAGCAGCGCAAATGTAGCGTAAAAATTTCATGCTGGAAAAAATGGCGACCGCTCACTAAACATGTTGAGGGTAGCATGTCATTCAAGCTTAAATTGCTCAACAGCTCCACAACTGCTGAGGTCGCTGAATGCAGCCAATGTGTTTGCCTGCTACTCACAGGCTGCCTTTCAGTTTCCTACTATAAAGAAGCTTTTAAAAATTTCAAATCAAAATTCATATATAATGTACTCAGAACAAAATGTCCCATTAAGTACTTAATGGTACGACCATTAATCTTATGGTTCATGAAATAATAGTTTTTTCTTTAAGAATCAAAAATTTTCTAATTAATTTGATAGTATTCGAAAAATTCTGTACCATAAATCTAAATATTTCAATATTATTATTTTTAATAGAATAAATACTATTGTTTTAATGGTTTCCTCCTATAATAATAAAAAACATAAACACGAATATAAACATGTTCGTTTTGTACGTCATTCTGCGTGTTTGTGTTTGCTCAAAATGGTCGCATGGATTTTTTTTAATAATACACATAATTAAACGCGATATTGGTAAGGACTTAATGTATTTAATGTAAATTCATTACATTTAACCTTTTTATATTTATTTCAGATAATAAATAATAAATCGAACTTCTATTATGACGACGGACTCTTCATATTTAATGCAGACTTAAGTTTTGGAAATTGAAGCGAACATTGAATGTGCTATAACCTTTTGCAACGAGAAGTGTCCATTTATGTGTGTGATTTTTTAAAAGTGAATTTCAGTTTCGACATTTAATTAAAATAAATTATACAGTAAATTAACTACAATCGTCTTTTGTTTTAATAAATTATTAGGAAAATGTAATTCGACTATACTTTAAAATTAATAATACTTATACGTATGATATATCATTAAATATTTATAGGTTTTGGTTATTGTAATTAAAGGAGCACATTATAAAATTTATGGTACAACAAAATATTGTATTAACAGTTCCAATATTACTGAATTAATGGGACGCATCCTATTGACTAATTTTAATAGTATAAATTATTGTTTTTCTATTGAAATACTATTAATATACCATGTTTTTTTTCTGGGTTTGCCTGCTACTCGCCGGCTACCTTTTCCTTTCAGTTTCCTACTATTAAAATGCTTTTTAAAATTTCAAAACTAAAATTCCTTTATAATGTGTTTGCGTGCTACAGGTAGCATATCTTTCCCTTCCATATTCTCGCTATATACATACTTTTCATAAATTCATAATGCCTGCTATGCAATGTGTAAATCCTACCATATTTCTGTGCGTTTTTCTCAAAACTGCTACTCTAACACTAGTTTCCTTGCATATTTTTTGTCTGGGGTATGATGCGTCCCATTAGATCAGTAATATTGAAACAATTAATACACCATGTTGTTGTAGCATAAATTTTATAATGTGCTCTTTTCATTACAATAAACTAGACCAACAAATATTTAATGGTACATATTATTAATTTTATAGTATAGTCGAATTACATTTTCCTTATAATTTATTAAAACAAAAATGTATTTTAGTTATTTTATTGTACACGCTGCAAAAAAAAGAGCTCTCCCAAACATAATTTTGCAGGCATTAACATGTATGTTTGTAATTTTATGTAAACATAATATATAATTGACTGATAAATCATTTGAAAACAGGGTTGTATTGAGACTTGAACAGTGTTGTAATGAGATCCGACTTACATTATAATATCCCGGAAACATTTTTATGTTGCCCCTTAAAATGGAGTATGTTCTAATGGAAACATAATAATTACTACATCCAAATAAAATAAATATTTGAACCGAAATATAAATATGTTCAAATTAAAACATGATTTTGAACGACCTGAGTATAAATATGTTTCCAGTGAAACATATCAGTTGTTTCAGTACAAGTAGTACCGTCAACTGGGGTGACTTTAGACTTCCAGAGGTGACTTTGGCCAAACAAAAAATAATGTTTGCAATCAAATTTTCTCAGCATCCAAGTGACTTACAGATTTCATTTCTTTTACAATAATTTTCATTGAAGCATTTTCTATCTGCGTTATGCTATTTCCTTAACTTTTAACAATCATATTACAACATATTAATATCTTTGTAAATGTAGCTAAAAATCATTAATTTTATTTAGTATGTAAAATATACGTATGCATTGTTTATGTTAGAAATTAATATATTTTCTTTCTAATAAACCAAATATATATTGTCATTTTAGTCCATTACTATTTTTAATTATTTATGTTATTTAATCGTTCTTAAAATTAATGTTTTTGGGGTGACGAGTTAAAGTCGCCCCAAACTATACATGGAGGTAACTTTGACCCGGTTAAAACCCACATCAAATAATTCTAACGTGTATACCCAATGTTAAAATAACTCATGTGAGTTTATTCATGTGGGTTTATTTGTTCCATTCTATTCCAAAAATATGCATTATTTTCCCATTTTTAAAATAAACGTGTTTGAATTTTATTTAGTTTTTTATTTAATGTTTATTAAAAACAACGAAGTTGAGTTAATTGCAAGACTAAGGCGGGTACAAACTGGAACTGACCATTATTTATCTAAAAATATTAAAATAATAGATCCACATAAGTCCTTTACTAAAAAAGAAGTGTAAAATAGTCATAATTTATTTTTTGTAATTGATATTACATATCAGTTGACTAATTTACTTGATTAATTCCATTTGATAAACTTGTTCTAATGAAAAATACAAAATGCTTTTTATCTTTTTCATATTTATCCTTATTACCATGCTTATTATTCGAAATATATAGGTTTCAAGTGATCTGGATTTTCAGTAAAACATTTATGATGATATAGTTTCATAGTCATCTTATAGTTCCATAAAAACATAGATAAAATTGGAGACAAACATGTTTGGGCCAAAGTCACCTCACGCGCGAGGTGGCTTTGAACCATTTTTATACCCTACACTAAGAGTGAAAGGGTATATTCAGTTTGGTACGCCGTTTGTAACACCCAGAAGGAAGCATCTCCGGTATGGAAAAGTATATATATTCTTGATCAGCATGACCTCCTGAGTCGATTTAGCGATGTCCGTCTGTCCGTCTGTCTGTCCGTCTGTCTGTCCGTCTGTCTGTCTGTCCGTCTGTCCGTCTGTCTGTCTGTCTGTCCGTCTGTCTGTCTGTCTGTTGAAATCCCTACTACTTTTAAAATTGAAGAGCTAGATAAATGAAACTTATAACTTAGATTACTAATATACCTACGCTGTATGTGCGAGATCGGTCCATTGTGACCTATGATCCGACCACTTATGTTCAAATACCTCATATAAAATGTACATAAAATGATCAATTCTTACGTATACGTGCTTAGGTAAACTTTTTTGGTCAAATATATATTGATGTCATGCTCAAATACATGATAATAATGTTTTCCGGCGAAAAGACTTGTGGTTCACAAAAAAAAAATCGAAATTCGGTACACCTACCCATTTGTAAATATGGGTATCAAATGAATGGAAATTCTTCAACGATTGAATGTTTGTAGTTATTTTCAGGATTCGTATACCCTGGTGACCTATATATCACTTTGAATGGTAACCACACATATGTGTAGGGTATTTATAGTCGGCTTAGACCGACTATAATTTTGATAATCCTAACTATCATAATTACACCTACTTTAAAATTTCCCATGTGATCTAACCTTCCCAACTGGTTATTATTATTTTTTTATAATTACTGTTATTACACCAAGAAATTTTGATTGCGGATCCTTAAAGAGGACATACTTACAATATTTCATAAAATAATGAAATATTAATTCCATTACAAAATAGCGAATTAAAACCATTACAAAATCATCATATACAGTTTTTCGTGTCAAAGTCACCCCAGTTGACGGTATGTTTGCATATTTAAATATTTTTGGAAAAAAAAACCTGAAAATAAAATAAAAATAAAATGTTGTTTTTTTTATTTATTTTTATTAAAAATCTATAAACATGCACAGTGGAAAATTATAATATTAGAATTCATATACAAATGTTTAAATGCATAAATAAATAATTCGTTTAAAACTGCAAGTACAAGTGACAGCATCAATGAATGCACAATTGCACCAGCAGACGCTAAACCAGACGATCCAGGCTCGCTTTATATTTGGTATAGTTACAGTTGATCTCAGTACAGCACATAGCGTAGGCAAGGAATTCACGGGAGCTTTTGTAAAAAACATGCCAAATTCTGTTTGAAAATCGAAACACTGATTTTTATTTGTGGTTTTTTCACAATAGTTTCAGAAATTATATACTGCACTATATTATACTCTCTTACTATTAGTACTTTTTATAACACAATTTATATACAAGAAGAATGTTGCAAGAATACATTTATATAAATCCAATTTCTTTTTTGTTTGTTTTTAAACATCAATATGTTCAAACGATGGCAAAAGATGGCGTAGGTAGAAAATGCTGCGCAACGTTGCCAACTTCGTCAGTCGATAAATTATCGAATTAAGACGAGCGTTGCGAACATACGTTATATTTAGATTTGATTAGCAGTTTCTGTGTTTCGAAACATAGTTTTAACCAAGTAAATTGCCAAGAAATTGTTTATTCAAATGCAATTAAAATGTTGGGTTGGTATTGTAACATATTTATGGTAATTTTTACAGATTCTGCTGGACAATATAATAATGTTTACACATGATTAAAAATAAATTCAATTTCGATTATAATTTAATTACACTTCATTCCTAATACATATATGGTAATTTCGTATTACTTTTTAATTACATTCAATCATATTCAAACAAATCTTTTCTATCCGTGTATAATTTATTTTATTTAAATGTCTGAATTGAAATTCACTTTTAAAAAATCACACACATAAAAAGACACTTCTCGTTGCAAAAGGTTATAGCACATTTAATGTTCACTTCAGTTTCCAATAATTGATTTTAATACTTTAGTCAATATTATTTTTTGAGTCCGTTGCCATAATAGAATTTAAATGTATTATTTATTTTCTGTAATAAATTATAAAAAGGTTAAATATAATGAATTTACATTTAATACATTGAGCCTTACCAATGTCGCGTTTAATAATGTGGATTATTACAAAAAATGCATGCGACCATTTTGTGCAAACTCGCAGAATGACGTACAAAACGAACATTTTTGTATTCGATTTTATGTTTTTTATGCCACGTGTATTATTATAGAAGGATACCATTAAAACAACAGTCTTTTTTCTATTAAAAATAACAATATTTAAATATTTAAATTTATGGTACTGAATTTTTCAAATACTATGAAATTAATTAGAAAAATTTAGATTTAAAAAGACAAAAACTATAAAAATACGAACCATAAGATAAATTGTCGTACAATTAAGTACTTAATGAGACATTTTCTTCAGAAAATGTTTAGGGTTATAGGGAAGGAGGAAACATGGAGTCGTTTTGGTGTGTTTCTCTTGAATTTACCACCATCAAAAATCTCGGGAAAAACAGACGCACACTCAGTAGAAAATGTACAATTAAGTGCTTTATGGTACGACTATTGATCTTATGGTTCATGTATTAATAGTTTTTTCTTTTTAAATCAACAGTTTTATTAATTAATTCAATAGTATTTAAAAAAATTCACTACCATAAATTTAAATATTTCAATATTATTATTTTAAATAGAATAAATAATGTTGTGTTGATGGTTTCCTTCTATAATTATAAACGTGGTGTAAAAAAACATAAAATGAATACAAACATGTTCATTCTGTACGTCATTCTGCGTGTTTACTCAAAATGGTCGCATGTATTTTTTTTTTTTGTAATAATCCACATTATTTAACGCAATTTGGTAAGGACTCAATGTTTTTAATGTAAATAAATTATATTTATATATTTATTTTTATTTATATTTTTATTTATTACAGAAAATAAATAATACATCGAACTTCTATTACTTCTATTATGGCAAAAATAACTGCGGACTCAAGTACTACAATCAATTTTTGGAAACCAAAGCAAACATTAAATGATTTATAATCTTTTGCAGCAAGAAGTATCTTTTTATATGTGTGTTGTAAAAGTGAATATCAATTTCGACATTTAATATAATAAATTATACAATAAATTAACTAAAACACATTTTTGTTTTAATAAATTATTAGGAAAATGTAATTCGACTTTACCATAAAATTAATAATACGTATCATTAAATTTGTATAGATCTTTCTTATTGTAATTAAAATATCACATTAGAAAATTTATGGTACAACCACACATTGTATTAACAGTTTCAATATTACTGAACTAATGGGACGCATCCTATTGTCAAATTTTAATGGTATAAATTATTGTTTTTCTATTGAAATACTATCAGTTTACCATGATTTTTTTTTGGGTGCAGGGAGATTATTCCACAAACGTATCGTTCGATTGAAGAACGTATTATCTCTGCACTTACCATTGTACTAAGAATGTCAATATAAATTATATACACCAATTAATTACAGGTGGACTGGATTTCCCTGAACTTAATTATTTTACATTTAACCACAGTCGGAGATGTAGTAGAAATCGTGATACTCTGTTTTATCAATCATACAGTAGAACTAATGGTTGCTGCATCACCCTTCTATTGAATGTGTAATATGTCAAAAAATCAATTTAAATGTAGATTAAAATTGTAATTTAACAATTGCATGCAATTGCTCACGAGCCTAACTATTAAAGTGTTTTTCAATAAGAGCGCTACAAAAGTTTTTTCAAGGGTTTTTCGTTGATGGCTCTTATATCTTTCCATCATGAAATGGCAAACCTTACTGAAGAGAAATGTCAAAAGAGCGGCAAGAAATATGGCGTCGTTCGCTGCCCCTTTCGCTTTACTTATGTAGCGTCCCTGTTGAAAAACCCTTTATTAGTGGGTAAATATTTTTCAACATTCGTTGTGTGGAAGTCCAAAATAGCTGTATTAGCTAAAACTCGATTTAAAAAAAAATTAATTGTCTAACTTTTGGATTTTTTACAGTTTTTGAAAATTTTTCATTAAAAATTTCAACACGGAATAATTAATTTTGGCCCTTTTTTGAGCATTTGGGCATACTGTGCTACGCTTCTTATGAAAAGTAACACGTTTGAAAATTTTATAAAGCAATTTTCATATACATTTGAAAAGTGTTAGTTTTTGTAAGAAGCGTCGATTATATATTGAATAATTCGAATTAATCTAGATTATCTTTTTTTTTTAATAGGGAAAAACGATTGTCTATTAAAACTGAACTGACATTTCGAAAGAAAGCTATTTCCTATGAAAATTTTCCGTCGGAAGATATAATTAAAGAATTCTTGTCCGAGCCGTCTTGTATACCAAATATACACATAAGCTGGAAGCAGCCAAATTTAGTAAAATTCATTAAACAAGTTGGTGCTCTTCTCCAATGGACTGAAATTTACTGCTTTCAAAAATGTCTGCCAATTTTAACCAGATGGCAAGTACACAATGTTCATAAAATAAAGCAAACACCAACTCTGGCGTACCTAGTACCAAGTAAAATAATAAAAAAACGTACATTGAAAGGTGTGTCTAGCTTAGAGGTATTGTGGAAGGATGAACATGGATTTTTTAATGGATTGATACCCGAAGTTCAAATAAATGAATTTATTGAAAATAATATTAATGGCTTGCAAGATCTTTGGAGTACAATTGAACCTTTCAGTTTAATGGAATTGTCATACAACAATGTAGTACAGAAGTTTTTGTTATCCAAAGATACAATTTCACAGAAAAAAAATAAACCGATAAAATGCTCAAAAGCACCTAGAGGCACATTAACCACTACGGACAATTTTATTTTAAAGAAAAACAACATTGAAAGCAAAAAAACAGAGTGTGAAGAACCAATATTTGCATCCAAAACTTCCTCTTTGGAGTTGACTGGTAAATTTGTAAAAAAAAACGGTGGGATTGTTTCTGACATTAACAGGTGTTATCTAAACTCATCAGTGTGCTCAACTCCAAAAAAACTATTGGTTCCTATGTTTTTAAAAAATAATAGCAATGACAGCTTAAATCTATCAGATGTGATACAGGACTTAACTAAAAAGAAGTCAATAGCAAATAATTTAAAGATTCATGGAAGTAAAATGTTGCGTTATGAACACACAGATAAAAAAATATCTCTAGATGACATAGGTTTGTTGGAAAAAACAAAAATGAGTTTTTCCGAATGCAGTTCACAAACAAAAAAAAAATCATTAGATGATAGTTTTGATATATTCGTTAGTAAAATTGAACGACGAAAATTAAATATTTCATCTTCAAAAAGTCTAAAAAAAATCCGACTAGATTCCAATATATCTTTAAAAAATGAGGATGTACATGACTTAGAAAATTCAAGTTATTTTTTTAATCCGTGTTTTAATACCGAAGATGAGTTTGAAAAAATAATGGATTTAAATTCAATGTGTTTTGATTCTAATTGAGAATGTGCAGAATTTTAATAATTGCCAAAAATAATTATGTTTTTTTAATTTGATATATTAAACGTTTGAAATCCAGCATTAAAACAAATATATGTATTGTTATATTTCGTCTCTGCATTTTATGATTTGAAACCCCACAGTAAGTATATAAATCAATATCATTGAAATTGAGAAAATTAAATGCATAACTAATTCTGGAGTATTCATACACACAGATAAATCATCTTTTGGCGTGCGCAACTGCACATTCGGTTACCGCAATCTCGTGATTGCATTTTTCATTCTGACATTTTTCAAAATTGACATTGGCATTTGTTAAGAAACAATTAACAATGAGCTGTATAATATTGCTTTTTAAGGGTTGTATGAGAGTCTACCTGCTTAAGAAACTGCATTAGTGTAATAGATTGCATTAGTGTAATAGACTTGGCGCAAGCAAGGCACAAGAAGCGCTTTGCTACGTCAAAGTCAATCGCCAGTTGTCGAACCATTCATCAGTGCAGCCGTGCATAGCGCGTTATTACATTTATATTTCCTTTTACTTATATTAATAATATTTTATAATAACCTGACAAAGCGTTTTAATTAATATACATTTCGGACAATCTTACAATTCAGAAGTGGCATGCAAAATCATGCAACAATCGTGAGTGAATATACACGAAACCGCGAAAAGTAGAAACGTCACGAATGTTATATACGTGAAACGGCATCGAAAGCGTTGACACAAAGCAACACACTTGCAGTCGGCAACAACTAAAAACGATAACGCAACGCTTTTGTTAAAACAAAACGAAATACATTGTGCTTGATGGTAGAAGCGGACCCAATTCGAAACGAATGACCATAAAAGAAACGATAACAACAGCGCAAGTGTCAAACGGTTACAGAATAAAATAGACAAAACAATAAACGAAACGCATTGCGGTACGTACGCGAATATTTAAATACTTAAGTGTTAATTTGCAAGCGAAGCGAACGTGTTGACTCTCAAACAAAAACGAGATTAAACTAAAATGACAATTGAAGGAATTGTTGCGCGAACGCGGTTTATCGGTTGCGGATTTAAAACCTGAACTAGTTGCGTGTCTTTATGAAGCCGTGGCGATGACGAGGTTGAATGTGATGCAGGAGGTTCATCAGTTCAGGCGCAAATAAAAGAACTTATCCTTCAGTTCGATGATGTAAAATAAAATGAAATAAAAAAGGTAATCGAACACAGCGTAGCAGTTTCGTCGAGTGTGCAGAATCCTTTACATCACAATGATGCAGCGTATTCTGCGTGTATCTCTCAATTTCGCTGTCGGTTGAACAATGATACAATCAGTGCATATCATTGGGAAGAAAAAGACTTCTGCTATCGGTATACAATCCAAAGACTTTATATGTATTAAGATAGAAACATTTCCCACAAAGTTTCGAAATCAGTGGAGCAAAAATGTGCCAGTTTATGAGGTACCCTGCGGAGTATCTCAAAATATAAAATACAACATATATGTTCTTCATATTGAAGAACGCTGTTCATTAAACCAAATTTGTATAAAAATATATATTTTTTTTGTTCATTTTTTGTCGTACTTCTCAGTTCTCAAGTAGTTCTTGTGTGTTATTTCTTATATAATGCTTGCTCGACATGCATAAATTAGTAAAATGTTTTATAATAAGGTTATTCACGAAACAGAGCAGTTGCGATGTAGAGTAGCAGTTTTGTCAAGTAGCAGTTGTACAACAACAAAATACATTGGTGGAAAAAAAATATCTGCTAATCTACTTCGATAAAAGCTTGAGTTTACTTCGTGGTACTTTTGTAGTTTTTTAGTGATGCTGAATTTATGACTTTTGGGTACTTGATATTACGGACAGTGTTCGATTATTGAATTGAAATTCACCAAAATGCATTATATTTCAATGAAAATATATATTTTATATTGTAAATATATGCATATGAATAAAAGAGAAATGATGGCATAATGTCCACTGTTTTAACAATAAATATTAACGAGTTCTATATAAGGTATGAGTTTTTTTTTCTTAAATCAACATCACTAATCTAATTTGTTTACTTTGTTTTAATTATGACTTATATTATATACTTATATTTATTTATTGTATATGGCCAATAAGCAATAAATCTAAAATTTTTAATGAAACAAAAAGATCTGTTTTTGGTATATCAAACTGAAAACTACCATACTACACAAATATGAAATAAGTGTGTTCACGAAAAATAATGTACATCGGCAACTGCTCCGTTTCGTGAATACCTTTAATATATTTATTATAATTACAACTTTGTATTAATAAAAAGTTATATTTATAAAAAATATATTTATACAAATATTATTTCGTTATTTTTTAAATAAATTTTTTTTTTTATGAACAAATTCATCAATATGACAATTCAAATTCATTGTATTGAATATTTTATTCATATATATATATAAAATGAATACATTCATTAATATGTCATTTAATGAACGGTGGTATCAATATGATGAATCTGGTCATCATATTGAAGAATTTTTTTCTGTGTAAGGATTGAGCAGACTATACTGAGATTCGATTCGCTGGGCATGCTATCTTCTGACCATATTCTGCTGATGAGCTGGTGCATGCTTGTTATGAGTTCATCGCCTCCGGTCTTAAACAATTCAGCAGGCAGACCATCCGATCCTGCGGCTTTGTTTTTTTTCAGCCTGTAGATGGCTGTGCAGACTTCATTACGATCAGGCGGTAGGCCGTCGGCAGCAACGGCGGAGAAATGTCGTCATCGCCGGCTAGAAGTTGAGAGAAGTGCTCTCTCCACAATATCAGTGTACCCTGGACTTATGTTACTAGGTTTTCGTCATCGTCCTGACAGGAAGAGTGACCAGTTTTTAAACCTCCGGCCAGGCGTCTTATATTCTAAATGAATTTTTACGCCTCGTTCCTGCCGCCATGCATCTCAATATCTTCACGTTCACGTCTTTCTAATTCTCTTTTGAGAGTGGAGCGCCATAGGATTGTTCGGTCTGTCGTGCATTTTTAGCAATGCATAAGCGTGTGCGAACCTTAGTTGCTGCAAGGGAGTGATCCATGCCTTCCGTCAATAACAACGTTATCAATTTGGTTCCGCGTGTTCTGATCAGGTGACCGCCACGTGGCCTTGTGAATATTGAGATGCTTTATCTAGTACTAATAATTACCGTGTTTCGGGCTGCGGCGAAGTCGATCAGATTCATTCCATTGACGGAGGTGTTGTAGTGGAGGCTGCATTTTCCGAATGTTGTGCCAAATGACCTATATTTGTTGTATCTTATTTTTGATAATCACAAAATTTCATATTAATATTCATTAATATAATTTTCCGAATTAATAAATTGTTTTTATTATAAAAATAAAAACATATATTTTTTTAAATTAATTATCACAAGAAAGTAAAATAAATACAGATTCGAGTAAAATAAAAGCATATGTAGATATTTTTCTACATATTTCAGATGTATAAATAAAGACAATGATTAGGTTTTTTTAATACAAATGTATTAAATTTTTGTACATGCAGTAAAATTATGTAGTTATTTCCGATATCAAATAACTACATCAATTTATAATAATAATAAAGTCCTGTGGAGAACTTAGGACGAGTTCTCTGACCATTTGAGCTGTGCGTGTTATATTTGTACTCAAACTGGGGGACCTTCAATTTAATGCCGAATCCGAACGACGGGGAAAGAGCTTTTCATAGGCAATGTTTACTCTCGTTAACTATTTACTGACGAGAGGTAGCATGGTATAGAAAACGGTTTTCTATGAAAAGATGTTGATTGCTCCAAATCAGATTTCAACATGGGACCTTTCGGCTCTTAATACAACGTACTGACCTCTGAGCTACCTATTATTATAATTGTATTTGATGTTAATAAGTCAGTGAGGATTAGGTCTGCCTGTCAGCAATTAAATATTTCATGTATTCATAACTCTGTTCCTACCAACTATGTTCCACACAGTGCTGCAAAAAGACAACTTTTTTAAATGAACTCAATTTTTTTTTTATAATGTGCTTCAATATGGTCTACCAATATACCCCTATGCGTCTGAGTTAGGCGCTATATTGTTTTAATATATTTCTAAGAATTCATTCAAAATTGATGTTAGAACTATTTTTCGTTGTTAGTAGGCTTATATTTCAGTTGTACCCATTTCAAAGTATAAGCTCTAAATCTCTTCAAGATTAAGCTTTTAAGGCTTATATAGATATTAGCTGGGAAAACTTTTTGTAAAATTCGTAATCGAACAAAATCAGTAGCGCGATTCCGTAACTCCATAACGATAATGTTCGATATCGCTAACTACCGACAATTGTCGCTTGCGAAAGCGATCGTTATGATTAAAGTGATTCCCTAACTTTCAATGCATTTTATGTAGACAAATAAATTCGGAAAGATTTTTAACAATAAAAATCTGTTAAATCGTTGAAAAGTAAGCTGGCTAACAACCAAATAATTTTCAACGCTATCGTATCGACAATTTTCGGTAAATTCTTAACGATGACGATGACAGCTGATATCATAGCGAACTGTGTACGGAATACCTCCTAACAATATTTGTCGTTAATTGTAGTTAACGATATCGATTTTTGTCGTTAAGGAGTTAGGGAATCGCGCTACTGTTATTAGAAAAATAAACCAGTTGGGAAGGTTAGATCACATGGGAAATTTTAAAGTAGGTTTTATTATGATAGTTAGGATTATCAAAATTATAGTCGGTCTAAGCCGACTATACATACCCTATGTGTGGTTACCATTCAAAGTGGTATATTGGTCACCAGGGAATACGAATCCTGAAAATACCTACAAAATTTCAATCGCTGAAGAATTTCCATTCATTTGATACCCATATTTACAAATGGGTAGGTGTACCGAATTTCGATTTTTTTTTTTGGGAACCACAAGTCGTTTCGTAGGAAAACATTATTTTCATGTATTTGTGCATGAAGTCAATGTATATTTGACCAAAAAAGTTTACCTAAGCACGTAAACAGTAAAATTGAGCAGTAGATGTAAACTTTATATGAGGTATTTTAATATAAATGGTCAGATCACAGGTCACAATGAACCGATCTAGCTAATTTTGTCGCACATACAGCGTAGGTATATAAGTAATCTAAGTTATCAGTTTCATTCATCTAACTCTTCAATTTTTTAAGTAGTAGGGATTTCAACAGACAGACAGACGGACAGACAGACATCGCTAAATCGACTCAGGAGGTCATGCTGATCAAGAATATATATACTTTTCCATACCGGAGATGCTTCCTTCTGGGTGTTACAAACGGCGTACCAAATTGAATATACCCTTTCACTCTTAGAGTAGGGTATAAAAAGAATAGTTCATTCTAGTTAATTTTTTTACAGATTGACCAACGCTCATGAATCCCCATGAAAAGTATGCACCCATAAAAAAACATTGTAAATTAATAGTATTTCAATAGAAAAACAATAATTTATACCATTAAAATTGGTCAATACCCCAATTTTAAGTAGGAAAATGGTTCGAAACACGCAGGCAAACAAGCTATCTCTATACACATTGAAATCACATTTTACATGCAGCTTTAGCATATATAGCAGGGTAGGTAGGCAATATGCTGGAAGCAAAATGGTAGAGAGTATAAACATATAATATAGATCATCCATCCCACCGTACCAAAAACTTCTTGTACAATAACATCGACGAATTTTATTTGTTATATTTTCGCGAGAAACTCAATCGTTTCGATTATCTATTGCTGGATTCGCAAATGTTTGCTGAAGAAACTCCGCATTGTTTGCAAAAGGAATTCCTTATTGTTATTGTGTTCGCAATTTTGCTTAATAAGTGATTGAAGGAAGCAATAAGAAAACACGTGTGAATTAAAAACAGCAAGTATATGTTTTCGTGCAGCAAGCAGTTTTTGTTTCGGGCGAACATGACGGTAAGATTCATTAGCCGGGCACTTTTGATGATAATGTTGATATCAGCAATAATCTTCAGCAATACGGCCAATTTTATTATTTTTATTACAATAATTCGCGTAGCAAAACGACGGAAATAGACACCGATCTAATACTGAAAAATGTTGATGGCAAATTTGATATATGTAAACAAAATTGTCTGTCAACAACTTGTTGATCAAGCTTTTCACTTCAAAACAGAAATACTGTAAACTAATTTTTTGTGTCGACAACTTTTTGATCAAGCTTTTAAAATTTCAAAAAAGAAATTCCTATACAATGGCTGCATTCAGTGACCCCAGCAGTTGCGAAACTGCTCAGTAACTAATCGCTCACTGTTACTGTATGTTCCGCTATCTCAGCTGGCAATTTACAAATTAATTTATTATTAATATTTTATTAAAGTTACATACAACTCTTTAATTGATTGAAAACATATTTTTCAATCTAAATTCCATTTTTGTTTATAAATATTTGAGTTAAAATGTCATCGATAACAAAACCAGCGCAAATGTAGCGTAAAAATTTCTTGCTGGAAAAAATGGCGACCGCTCACTAAACATGTTGAGGGTACCATGCCATTCAAGCTCAAATTGCTCAACAGCTCCACAACTGCTGAGGTCGCTGAATGCAGCCAATGTGTTTGCCTGCTACTCACAGGCTGCCTTTCAGTTTCCTACTATAAAGAAGCTTTTAAAAATTTCAAATCAAAATTCATATATAATGTACTCAGAAGAAAATGTCCCATTAAGTACTTAATGTTACGACCATTAATCTTATGGTTCATGAAATAATAGTTTTTCTTTAAGAATCAAAAATTTTCTAATTAATTTGATAGTATTCGAAAAATTCTGTACCATAAATCTAAATATTTCAATATTATTATTTTTAATAGAATAAATACTATTGTTTTAATGGTTTCCTCCTATAATAATAAACGTGTCATAAAAAACATAAACACGAATATAAACATGTTCGTTTTGTACGTCATTCTGCGTGTTTGTGTTTGCTCAAAATGGTCGCATGGATTTTTTGTAATAATACACATAATTAAACGCGATATTGGTAAGGACTTAATGTATTTAATGTAAATTCATTACATTTAACCTTTTTATATTTATTTCAGATAATAAATAATAAATCGAACTTCTATTATGGCGACGGACTCTTCATATTTAATGCAGACTCAAGTTTTGGAAATTGAAGCGAACATTGAATGTGCTATAATCTTTTGCAACGAGAAGTGTTTATTTATGTGTGTGATTTTTTAAAAGTGAATTTCAGTTTCGACATTTAATTAAAATAAATTATACAGTAAATTAACCAAAATCCTCTTTTGTTTTAATAAATTATTAGGAAAATGTAATTCGACTATACTATAAAATTAATAATACTTATACGTATGATATATCATTAAATATTTATAGGTTTTGGTTATTGTAATTAAAGGAGCACATTATAAAATTTATGGTACAACAAAATATTGTATTAACAGTTCCAATATTACTGAATTAATGGGACGCATCCTATTGACTAATTTTAATAGTATAAATTATTGTTTTTCTATTGAAATACTAATAATTTACCATGTTTTTTTTCTGGGTTTGCCTGCTACTCGCCGGCTACCTTTTTCTTTCAGTTTCCTACTATTAAAATGCTTTTTAAAATTTCAAAACTAAATATCCTTTATAATGTGTTTGCGTGCTACAGGTATCTTTCCTTTTCATATTCTCGCTATATACATACTTTTCATAAATTCATAATGCCTGCTATGCAATTTGTAAATCCTACCATATTTCTGTGCGTTTTTCTCAAAACTGCTACTCTAACACTAGTTTCCTTGCATATTTTTTGTCTGGGGTATGATGCATTAGATCAGTAATATTGAAACAATTAATACACCATGTTGTTGTACCATACATTTTAAAATGTGCTCTTTTCATTACAATAAACTAGACCTACAAATATTTAATGATACATATTATTAATTTTATAGTATAGTCGAATTACATTTTCCTTATAATTTATTAAAACAAAAATGTATTTTAGTTATTTTATTGTACACGCTGCAAAAAAAAGGGCTCTCCCAAACATAATTTTGCAGGCATTAACATGTATGTTTGGAATTTTATGTAAACATAATATATAATTGACTGATAAATCATTTGAAAACAGGGTTGTATTGAGACTTGAACAGTGTTGTAATGAGATCCGACTTACATTGTAATATCCCGGAAACATTTTTATGTTGCCCCTTAAAATGGAGTATGTTCTAATGGAAACATAATAATTACTACATCCAAATAAAATAAATATTTGAACCGAAATATAAATATGTTCAAATTAAAACATGATTTTGAACGACCTGAGTATAAATATGTTTCCAGTGAAACATATCAGTTGTTTCAGTACAAAAAGTAGTACCGTCAACTGGGGTGACTTTAGACTTCCAGAGGTGACTTTGGCCAAAGTGACTTACAGATTTCATTTCTTTTACAATAATTTTCATTGAAGCATTTTCTATCTGCGTTTTGCTATTTCCTTAACTTTTAACAATCATATTACAACATATTAATATCTTTGTAAATGTAGCTAAAAATCATTAATTTTATTTAGTATGTAAAATATACGTATGCATTGTTTATGTTAGAAATTAATATATTTTCTTTCTAATAAACCAAATATATATTGTCATTTTAGTCCATTACTATTTTTAATTATTTATGTTATTTAATCGTTCTTAAAATTAATGTTTTTGGGGTGACGAGTTAATGTCGCCCCAAACTATACATGGAGGTAACTTTGACCCGGTTAAAACCCACATCAAATAATTCTAACGTGTATACCCAATGTTAAAATAACTCATGTGAGTTTATTCATGTGGGTTTATTTGTTCCATTCTTTTCCAAAAATATGCATTATTTTTAAAATAAACGTGTTTGAATTTTATTTAATTTTTTATTTAATGTTTATTAAAAACAACGGAGTTGAGTTAATTGCAAGACTAAGGCGGGTACAAACTGGAACTGACCATTATTTATCTAGAAATATTAAAATAATAGATCCACATAAGTCCTTTACTAAAAAAGAAATGTAAAATAGTCATAATTTATTTTTTGTAATTGATATTACATATCAGTTGACTAATTTACTTGATTAATTCCATTTAATAAACTTGTTCTAATGAAAAATACAAAATGCTTTTTCTCTTTTTCATATTAATCCTTATTACCATGCTTATTATTCGAAATATATAGGTTTCAAGTGATCTGGATTTTCAGAAAAACATTTATGATGATATAGTTTCATAGTCATCTTATAGTTCCATAAAAACATAGATAAAATTGGAGACAAACATGTTTGGGCCAAAGTCACCTCACGCGCGAGGTGACTTTGAACCATTTTTATTATTATTTTTTTATAATTACTGTTATTACACCAAGAAATTTTGATTGCGGATCCTTAAAGAGGACATACTTATATTTCATAAAATAATGAAATATTAATTCCATTACAAAATAGCGAATTAAAAGCATTACAAAATCATCATATACAGTTTTTCGGGTCAAAGTCACCCCAGTTGACGGTATGTTTGCATATTTAAATATTTTTGGAAAAAAAAAACCTGAAAATAAAATAAAAATAAAATGTTGTTTTTTTTATTTATTTTTATTAAAAATCTATAAACATGCACAGTGGAAAATTATAATAATAGAATTCATATACAAATTTTTAAATGCATAAATAAATAATTCGTTTAAAACTGCAAGTACAAGTGACAGCATCAATGAATGCACAATTGCACCAGCAGACGCTAAACCAGACGATCCAGGCTCGCTTTATATTTGGTATAGTTACAGTTGATCTCAGTACAGCACATAGCGTAGGCAAGGAATTCACGGGAGCTTTTGTAAAAAAACATGCCAAATTCTGTTTGAAAATCGAAACACTGATTTTTATTTGTGGTTTTTTCACAATAGTTTCAGAAATTATATACTGCACTATATTATACTCTCTTACTATTAGTACTTTTTATAACACAATTTATATACAAGAAGAATGTTGCAAGAATACATTTATATAAATCCAATTTCTTTTTTGTTTGTTTTTAAACATCAATATGTTCAAACGATGGCAAAAGATGGCGTAGGTAGAAAATGCTGCACAACGTTGCCAACTTCGTCAGTCGATAAATTATCGAATTAAGACGAGCGTTGCGAACATACGTTATATTTAGATTTGATTAGCATTTTCTGTGTTTCGAAACATAGTTTTAACCAAGTAAATTGCCAAGAAATTGTTTATTCAAATGCATTTAAAATTTTATGTTGGTATTGTAACATATTTATGGTAATTTTGACAGATTCTGCTGGACAATATAATAATGTTTACACATGATTAAAAATAAATTCAATTTCGATTATAATTGAATTACACTTCATTCCTAATACATGTATGGTAATTTCGTATTACTTTTTAATTACATTTAAACATATTCAAACAAATCTTTTCTATCCGTGTATAATTTATTTTATTTAAATGTCTGAATTGAGATTCACTTTTAAAATATCACACACATAAAAAGACACTTCTCGTTGCAAAAGGTTATAGCACATTTAATGTTCACTTTAGTTTCCAATAACTGATTTTAATACTTTAGTCAATATTATTTTTTGAGTCCGTTGCCATAATAGAATTTAAATGTATTATTTATTTTCTGTAATAAATTATAAAAAGGTTAAATATAATGAATTTACATTTAATACATTGAGCCTTACCAATGTCGCGTTAAATTACATAATCCACATTGATTATTACAAAAAATGCATGCGACCATTTTGTGCAAACTCGCAGAATGACGTACAAAACGAACATTTTTGTATTCGATTTTATGTTTTTTATGCCACGTGTATTATAGAAGGATACCATTAAAACAACAGTCTTTTTTCTATTAAAAATAATAATATTTAAATTTATGGTACTGAATTTTTCGAATACCATGAAATTAATTAGAAAAATTTAGATTTAAAAAGACAAAACTATAAAAACACGAACCATAAGATCAATTGTCGTACCATTAAGTACTTAATAATAATAGTTTGGTGCTACAGTTCTGTATAGAACTTCGGCCGAGCTCTCTCACCATTTTGAGCTGTGCGTGTTATATTTGTACTCAAAGTGGTGGGACCTACAGTTTATTGCCGAATCCGAACGGCGGGTGAGAGCTTTTTCAAAGGAGCTTTTTCAAACTCTCGTAGGTTTGCCATTTACTGACGAGAGGTAGCGCGGTATAGAAATTGTTTCTATGAAAAGATGTTGTTAGCCCCAGTCCAGTCTTGAACCGGGGACCTTTCGGCTCGCAGTCCAACGCACTAACCACTGAGCTACCGCGACTAAGTACTTAATGAGACATTTTCTTCAGAAAAGGTTTAGGGTTAAAGGGAAGGAGGAGACATGGAGTCGTTTTGGTGTGTTTCTCTTGAATTTACCACCATCAAAAATCTCGGGAAAAACAGACGCACACTCAGTAGAAAATGTACAATTAAGTGCTTTATGGTACGACTATTGATCTTATGGTTCATGTATTAATAGTTTTTTCTTTTTAAATCAACAGTTTTTTTAATTAATTCAATAGTATTTAAAAAAATTCACTACCATAAATTTAAATATTTCAATATTATTATTTTAAATGGAATAAAATACTGTTGTGTTGATGGTTTCCACCTATAATAATAAACGTGGTGTAAAAAAACATAAAATGAATACAAACATGTTCGTTTTGTACGTCATTCTGCGTGTTTACCCAAAATGGTCGCATGTATTTTTTTTTTGTAATAATCCACATTATTTAACGCAATTTGGTAAGGACTCAATGTTTTTAATGTAAATAAATTATATATATATATATATATATATATATATATATATATATATATATATATATATATATGTATATATATATATATATATATATATATATATATATATATATATATATATATATATATATATATATATTATTACTATTACTTCTATTATGCCAAAAATAACTGCAGACTCAAGTACTACAATCAATTTTTGGAAACCAAAACAAACATTAAATGTTTTATAATCTTTTGCAGCAAGAAGTGTCTTTTTATATGTGTGTTGTAAAAGTGAATATCAATTTCGACATTTAATAAAATAAATTATACAATAAATTAACGAAAATACATTTTTGTTTTAATAAATTATTAGGAAAATGTAATTCGACTTTACCATAAATTAATAATACGTATCAAAAAATTTGTATAGATCTTTCTAATTGTAATTAAAATATCACATTATAAAATTTATGGTACAACCACACATTGTATTAACAGTTTTAATATTACTGAACTAATGGGACGCATCCTATTGTCAAATTTTAATGGTATAAATTATTGTTTTTCTGTTGAAATACTATCAGTTTACCATGATTTTTTTTGGGTGCAGGGAGATTATTCCACAAACGTATCGTTCGATTGAAGAACGTATTATCTCTGCACTTACCATTGTACTAAGAATGCCAATATAAATTATATACACCAACTAATTACAGGTGGACTGGATTTCCCTGAATTTAATTATTTTACATTTAACCACAGTCGGAGATGTAGTAGAAATCGTGATACTCTGTTTTATCAATCATACAGTAGAACTAATGGTTGCTGCATCACCCTTCAATTGAATGTGTAATATGTCAAAAAATCAATTTAAATGTAGATTAAAATTGTAATTTAACAATTGAATGCAATTGCTCACGAGCCTAATTAATAAAAGGTTTTTCAATAAGAGCGCTACAAAAGTTTTTTCAAGGGTTTTTCGTTGTTGGCTCGTATATCATTCCATCATGAAGAGAAATGTCAAAAGAGCGGCAAGAAATATGGCGTCGTTCGCTGCCCCTTTCGCTCTACTTTTGCTTGTGTTTACTTCGTGGTACTTTTGTAGTTTTTTAGTGATGCTGAATTTATGACCTTTGGGTACTTGATATTACGGACAGTGTTCGATTATTGAATTGAAATTCACCAAAATGCATTATATTTCAATGAAAATATATATTTTATATTGTACATATATGCATGTGAATAAAAGAGAAATGATGGCATAATGTCCACTGTTTTAACAATAAATATTAACGAGTTCCTATATAAGGAATGAGTTTTTTTTCTTAAATCAACATCACTAATCTAATTTGTTTACTTTGTTTTAATTATGACTTATATTATATACTTATATTTATTTATTGTATATGGCCAATAAGCAATAAATCTAAAATTTTTAATGAAACAAAAAGATCTGTTTTTGGTATATCAAACTGAAAACTACCATACTACACAAATATGAAATAAGTGTGTTCACGAAAAATAATGTACATCGGCAACTGCTACGTTTCGTGAATACCTTTAATATATTTATTATAATTACAACTTTGTATTAATAAAAGGTTATATTTATAAAAAATATATTTATACAAATATTATTTTGTTATTTTTTAAATAAAATTTTTACAACACTTTTTTTTCGAATTATTTTATTAAACATTTTTTTTTTTAATTTTATGAACAAATTCATCAATATGACAATTCAAATTCATTGTATTGAATATTTTATTCATATATATAATGAATACATTCATTAATATGTCATTTAATGAACGGTGGTATCAATATGATGAATCTGGTCATCATATTGAAGAATTTTTTTCTGTGTAAGGATTGAGCAGACTATACTGAGATTCGATTCGCTGGGCATGCTATCTTCTGGCCATATTCTGCTGATGAGCTGGTGCATGCTTGTTATGAGTTCATCGCCTCCGGTCTTAAACAACTCAGCAGACAGACCATCCGATCCTGCGGCTTTGTTTTTTTTTCAGCCTGTAGATGGCTGTGCAGACTTCATCACGATCAGGCGGTAGGCCGTCGGCAGCAACTGGGGTTGTCAAGCTGTCTTCTCTATCGGCGGAGAAATGTCGTCATCGCCGGCTAGAAGTTGAGAGAATATATATAATCTCCACAATATCAGTGTACCCTGGACTTATGTTACTAGGTTTCCGTCATCATCCTGACAGGAAGAGTGACCAGTTTTTAAACCTCCGGCCAGGCGTCTTATATTCTGAATGAATTTTTACGCCTCGTTCCTGCCGCCATGCATCTCAATATCTTCACGTTCACGTCTTTCTAATTCTCTTTTGAGAGTGGAGCGCCATAGGCTTGTTCGGTCTGTCGTGCATTTTTAGCAATGCATAAGCGTGTGTGAACCTTAGTTGCTGCAAGGGAGTGATCCATGCCTTCCGTCAATAACAACGTTATCAATTTGGTTCCGCGTGTTCTGATCAGGTGACCGCCACGTGGCCTTGTGAATATTGAGATGCTTTATCTAGTACTAATAATTACCGTGTTTCGGGCTGCGGCGAAGTCGATCAGATTCATTCCATTGACGGAGGTGTTGTAGTGGAGGCTGCATTTTCCGAATGTTGTGCCAAATGACCTATATTTGTTGTATCTTATTTTTGATAATCACAAAATTTCATATTAATATTCATTAATATAATTTTCCGAATTAATAAATTGTTTTTATTATAAAAATAAAAACATATATTTTTTTAAATTAATTATCACAAGAAAGTAAAATAAATACAGATTCGAGTAAAATAAAAGCATATGTAGATATTTTTCTACATATTTCAGATGTATAAATAAAGACAATGTTTAGGTTTTTTTAATACAAATGTATTAAATTTTTGTACATGCAGTAAAATTATATAGTTATTTCCGATATCAAATAACTACATCAATTTATAATAATAATAAAGTCCTGTGGAGAACTTAGGACGAGTTCTCTGACCATTTGAGCTGTGCGTGTTATATTTGTATTCAAACTGGGGGACCTTCAATTTAATGCCGAATCCGAACGACGGGGAAAGAGCTTTTCATAGGCAATGTTTACTCTCGTTAGCTATTTACTGACGAGAGGTCGCATGGTATAGAAAAAGGTTTTCTATGAAAAGATGTTGTTTGCTCCAGCCCAGATTTCAACATGGGACCTTTCGGCTCTTAATACAACGTACTGACCTCTGAGATACCTATTATTATAATGGGAGATTTTAATAATAATGTATTTGATGTTAATAAGTCAGTGAGGGTTAGGTCTGCCTGTCAGCAATTAAATATTTCATGTATTCATAACTCTGTTCCTACCAACTATGTTCCACACAGTGCTGCAAAAAGACAACTTTCTAATTGAACTCCATTTTTTTTTTATAATGTGCTTCAATATGGTCTACCAATATACCCCTACACGTTTGAGTTAGGCGCTATATTGTTTTAATATATTTCCAAGAATTCATTCAAAATTGATGTTAGAACTATTTTTCGTTGTTAGTAGGCTTATATTTCAGTTGTACCCATTTCAAAGTATAAGCTCTAAATCTCTTCAAGATTAAGCTTTTAAGGCTTATATAGATATTAGCTGGGAAAACTTTTTGTAAAATTCGTAATCGAACAAAATCAGTAGCGCGATTCCGTAACTCCATAACGATAATGTTCGATATCGCTAACTACCGACAATTTTCGCTTGCGAAAGCGATCGTTATGATAAAAGTTATTCCCTAACTTTCAATGCATTTTATGTACACAAATAAATTCGGAAAGATTTTTAACAATAAAAATCTGTTAAATCGTTGAAAAGTAAGCTGGCTAACAACCAAATAATTTTCAACGCTATCGTATCGACAATTTTGGACAATTCTTAACGATGACGATGACAGCTGATATCATAGCGAACTGTGTACGGAATACCTCCTAACAATATTTGTCATTAATTGTAGTTAACGATATCGATTTTTGACGTTAAGGAGTTAGGGAATCGCGCTACTGTTATTAGAAAAAGAAAAAAAATAGTTCATTCTAGTTAAATTTTTTACAGATTGACCAACCGCTCATGAATCCCCATGAAAAGTATGCACCCAGAAAAAAGCATTGTAAATTAATAGTATTTCAATAGAAAAACAATAATTTATACCATTAAAATTGGTCAATACCCCAATTTTAAGTAGGAAAATGGTTCGAAACACGCAGGCAAACAAGCTATCTCTACACACATTGAAATCACATTTTACATGAAGCTTTAGCATATATAGCAGGGTAAGGTAGGCAATATGCTGGAAGCAAAATGGTAGGGAGTATAAACATATAATGTAGATCATCAATCCCACCGTACCAAAAAACTCCTTGTTGTACAATAACATCGACGAATTTTATTTGTTATATTTTCGCGAGAAACTCAATTGTTTCGATTATCTATTGCTGGATTCGCTGAAGAAACTCCGCATTGTTTGGAAAAGGAATTCCTTATTGTTATTGTGTTCGCAATTTTGCTTAATAAGTGATTGAAGGAAGCAATAAGAAAACACGTGTGAATTAAAAACAGCAAGTATACGTTTTCGTACAGCAAGCAGTTTTTGTTTCGGGCGAACATGACGGTAAGATTCATTAGCCGGGCACTTTTGATGATAATGTTGATATCAGCAATAATCTTCAGCAATACGGCAAATTTTATTATTTTTATTATAATAATTCGCGTAGCAAAACGACGGAAATAGACACCGATCTAATACTGAAAAATTGTGAAGGTAAATTTGATATTTGTAAACAAAATTGTCTGTCAACAACTTGTTGACCAAGCTTTTCACTTCAAAACAGAAAAACTGTAAACTAATTTTTTCTGTCGACAACTTTTTGATCAAGCTTTTAAAATTTCAAAACAGAAATTCCTATACAATGGCTGCATTCAGCGACCTCAGCAGTTGCGAAACTGCTCAGTAACTAATCGCTCGCTGTTACTGAATGTACCGTTATCTCAGCTATCAATATACAAATTAATTTATTATTAATATTTTATTAAAGTTACATACAACTCTTTAATTGATTGAAAACATATTTTTCAATCTAAATTCCATTTTTGTTTATAAATATTTGAGTTAAAATGTCATCGATAACAAAACCAGCGCAAATGTAGCGTAAAAATTTCTTGCTGGAAAAAATGGCGACCGCTCACTAAACATGTTGAGGGTACCATGCCATTCAAGCTCAAATTGCTCAACAGCTCCACAACTGCTGAGGTCGCTGAATGCAGCCAATGTGTTTGCCTGCTACTCACAGGCTGCCTTTCAGTTTCCTACTATAAAGAAGCTTTTAAAAATTTCAAATCAAAATTCATATATAATGTACTCAGAAGAAAATGTCCCATTAAGTACTTAATGTTACGACCATTAATCTTATGGTTCATGAAATAATAGTTTTTCTTTAAGAATCAAAAATTTTCTAATTAATTTGATAGTATTCGAAAAATTCTGTACCATAAATCTAAATATTTCAATATTATTATTTTTAATAGAATAAATACTATTGTTTTAATGGTTTCCTCCTATAATAATAAACGTGTCATAAAAAACATAAACACGAATATAAACATGTTCGTTTTGTACGTCATTCTGCGTGTTTGTGTTTGCTCAAAATGGTCGCATGGATTTTTTGTAATAATACACATAATTAAACGCGATATTGGTAAGGACTTAATGTAAATTCATTACATTTAACCTTTTTATATTTATTTCAGATAATAAATAATAAATCGAACTTCTATTATGGCGACGGACTCTTCATATTTAATGCAGACTCAAGTTTTGGAAATTGAAGCGAACATTGAATGTGCTATAATCTTTTGCAACGAGAAGTGTTTATTTATGTGTGTGATTTGTTAAAAGTGAATTTCAGTTTCGACATTTAATTAAAATAAATTATACAGTAAATTAACTAAAACCCTCTTTTGTTTTAATAAATTATTAGGAAAATGTAATTCGACTATACTATAAAATTAATAATACTTATACGTATGATATATCATTAAATATTTATAGGTTTTGGTTATTGTAATTAAAGGAGCACATTATAACATTTATGGTACAACAAAATATTGTATTAACAGTTCCAATATTACTGAATTAATGGGGCGCATCCTATTGACTAATTTTAATAGTATAAATTATTGTTTTTCTATTGAAATACTATTAATTTACCATGTTTTTTTTTCTGGGTTTGCCTGCTACTCGCCGGCTACCTTTTCCTTTCAGTTTCCTACTATTAAAATGCTTTTTAAAATTTCAAAACTAAATATCCTTTATAATGTGTTTGCGTGCTACAGGTATCTTTCCTTTTCATATTCTCGCTATATACATACTTTTCATAAATTCATAATGCCTGCTATGCAATTTGTAAATCCTACCATATTTCTGTGCGTTTTTCTCAAAACTGCTACTCTAACACTAGTTTCCTTGCATATTTTTTGTCTGGGGTATGATGCGTCCCATTAGATCAGTAATATTGAAACAATTAATACACCATGTTGTTGTACCATACATTTTAAAATGTGCTCTTTTCATTACAATAAACTAGACCTACAAATATTTAATGATACATATTATTAATTTTATAGTATAGTCGAATTACATTTTCCTTATAATTTATTAAAACAAAAATGTATTTTAGTTATTTTATTGTACACGCTGCAAAAAAAAGGGCTCTCCCAAACATAATTTTGCAGGCATTAACATGTATGTTTGGAATTTTATGTAAACATAATATATAATTGACTGATAAATCATTTGAAAACAGGGTTGTATTGAGACTTGAACAGTGTTGTAATGAGATCCGACTTACATTATAATATCCCGGAAACATTTTTATGTTGCCCCTTAAAATGGAGTATGTTCTAATGGAAACATAATAATTACTACATCCAAATAAAATAAATATTTGAACCGAAATATAAATATGTTCAAATTAAAACATGATTTTGAACGACCTGAGTATAAATATGTTTCCAGTGAAACATATCAGTTGTTTCAGTACAAAAAGTAGTACCGTCAACTGGGGTGACTTTAGACTTCCAGAGGTGACTTTGGCCAAAGTGACTTACAGATTTCATTTCTTTTACAATAATTTTCATTGAAGCATTTTCTATCTGCGTTTTGCTATTTCCTTAACTTTTAACAATCATATTACAACATATTAATATCTTTGTAAATGTAGCTAAAAATCATTAATTTTATTTAGTATGTAAAATATACGTATGCATTTTTTATGTTAGAAATTAATATATTTTCTTTCTAATAAACCAAATATATATTGTCATTTTAGTCCATTACTATCTTTAATTATTTATGTTATTTAATCGTTCTTAAAATTAATGTTTTTGGGGTGACGAGTTAATGTCGCCCCAAACTATACATGGAGGTAACTTTGACCCGGTTAAAACCCACATCAAATAATTCTAACGTGTATACCCAATGTTAAAATAACTCATGTGAGTTTATTCATGTGGGTTTATTTGTTCCATTCTTTTCCAAAAATATGCATTATTTTCCCATTTTTAAAATAAACGTGTTTGAATTTTATTTAATTTTTTATTTAATGTTTATTAAAAACAACGGAGTTGAGTTAATTGCAAGACTAAGGCGGGTACAAACTGGAACTGACCATTATTTATCTAGAAATATTAAAATAATAGATCCACATAAGTCCTTTACTAAAAAAGAAGTGTAAAATAGTCATAATTTATTTTTTGTAATTGATATTACATATCAGTTGACTAATTTACTTGATTAATTCCATTTAATAAACTTGTTCTAATGAAAAATACAAAATGCTTTTTATCTTTTTCATATTAATCCTTATTACCATGCTTATTATTCGAAATATATAGGTTTCAAGTGATCTAGATTTTCAGAAAAACATTTATGATGATATAGTTTCATAGTCATCTTATAGTTCCATAAAAACATAGATAAAATTGGAGACAAACATGTTTGGGCCAAAGTCACCTCACGCGCGAGGTGACTTTGAACCATTTTTATTATTATTTTTTTATAATTACTGTTATTACACCAAGAAATTTTGATTGCGGATCCTTAAAGAGGACATACTTATATTTCATAAAATAATGAAATATTAATTCCATTACAAAATAGCGAATTAAAAGCATTACAAAATCATCATATACAGTTTTTCGGGTCAAAGTCACCCCAGTTGACGGTATGTTTGCATATTTAAATATTTTTGGAAAAAAAAACCTGAAAATAAAAATAAAATGTTGTTTTTTTTATTTATTTTTATTAAAAATCTATAAACATGCACAGTGGAAAATTATAATAATAGAATTCATATACAAATTTTTAAATGCATAAATAAATAATTCGTTTAAAACTGCAAGTACAAGTGACAGCATCAATGAATGCACAATTGCACCAGCAGACGCTAAACCAGACGATCCAGGCTCGCTTTATATTTGGTATAGTTACAGTTGATCTCAGTACAGCACATAGCGTAGGCAAGGAATTCACGGGAGCTTTTGTAAAAAAACATGCCAAATTCTGTTTGAAAATCGAAACACTGATTTTTATTTGTGGTTTTTTCACAATAGTTTCAGAAATTATATACTGCACTATATTATACTCTCTTACTATTAGTACTTTTTATAACACAATTTATATACAAGAAGAATGTTGCAAGAATACATTTATATAAATCCAATTTCTTTTTTGTTTGTTTTTAAACATCAATATGTTCAAACGATGGCAAAAGATGGCGTAGGTAGAAAATGTTGCACAACGTTGCCAACTTCGTCAGTCGATAAATTATCGAATTAAGACGAGCGTTGCGAACATACGTTATATTTATATTTGATTAGCATTTTCTGTGTTTCGAAACATAGTTTTAACCAAGTAAATTGCCAAGAAATTGTTTATTCAAATGCAATTAAAATTTTATGTTGGTATTGTAACATATTTATGGTAATTTTGACAGATTCTGCTGGACAATATAATAATGTTTACACATGATTAAAAATAAATTCAATTTCGATTATAATTGAATTACACTTCATTCCTAATACATGTATGGTAATTTCGTATTACCTTTTAATTACATTTAAACATATTCAAACAAATCTTTTCTATCCGTGTATAATTTATTTTATTTAAATGTCTGAATTGAGATTCACTTTTAAAATATCACACACATAAAAAGACACTTCTCGTTGCAAAAGGTTATAGCACATTTAATGTTCACTTTAGTTTCCAATAATTGATTTTAATACTTTAGTCAATATTATTTTTTGAGTCCGTTGCCATAATAGAATTTAAATGTATTATTTATTTCCTGTAATAAATTATAAAAAGGTTAAATATAATGAATTTACATTTAATACATCGAGCCTTACCAATGTCGCGTTTAATTACATAATCCACATTGATTATTACAAAAAATGCATGCGACCATTTTGTGCAAACTCGCAGAATGACGTACAAAACGAACATTTTTGTATTCGATTTTATGTTTTTTATGCCACGTGTATTATAGAAGGATACCATTAAAACAACAGTCTTTTTTCTATTAAAAATAATAATATTTAAATTTATGGTACTGAATTTTTCGAATACTATGAAATTAATTAGAAAAATTTAGATTTAAAAAGACAAAACTATAAAAACACGAACCATAAGATCAATTGTCGTACCATTAAGTACTTAATAATAATAGTTTGGCGCTACAGTTCTGTATAGAACTTCGGCCGAGCTCTCTCACCATTTTGAGCTGTGCGTGTTATATTTGTACTCAAAGTGGTGGGACCTACAGTATATTGCCGAATCCGAACGGCGGGTGAGAGCATTTTCAAAGGCAATGGTTTTACTCTCGTAGGTTTGCCATTTACTGACGAGAGGTAGCGCGGTATAGAAAATGTTTCTATGAAAAGATGTTGTTAGCCCCAGTCTTGAACCGGGGACCTTTCGGCTCGCAGTCCAACGCACTAACCACTGAGCTACCGCGACTAAGTACTTAATGAGACATTTTCTTCAGAAAAGGTTTAGGGTTAAAGGGAAGGAGGAGACATGGAGTCGTTTTGGTGTGTTTCTCTTGAATTTACCACCATCAAAAATCTCGGGAAAAACAGACGCACACTCAGTAGAAAATGTACAATTAAGTGCTTTATGGTACGACTATTGATCTTATGGTTCATGTATTAATAGTTTTTTCTTTTTAAATCAACAGTTTTTTTAATTAATTCAATAGTATTTAAAAAAATTCACTACCATAAATTTAAATATTTCAATATTATTATTTTAAATGGAATAAATACTGTTGTGTTGATGGTTTCCACCTATAATAATAAACGTGGTGTAAAAAAACATAAAATGAATACAAACATGTTCGTTTTGTACGTCATTCTGCGTGTTTACTCAAAATGGTCGCATGTATTTTTTTTTTGTAATAATCCACATTATTTAACGCAATTTGGTAAGGACTCAATGTTTTTAATGTAAATAAATTATATATATATATATATATATATATATATATATATATATATATATATATATATATATATATATTAATTTTTATTTATATTTTTATTTATTACAGAAAATAAATAATACATCGAACTTCTATTACTTCTATTATGCCAAAAATAACTGCAGACTCAAGTACTACAATCAATTTTTGGAAACCAAAACAAACATTAAATGTTTTATAATCTTTTGTAGCAAGAAGTGTCTTTTTATATGTGTGTTGTAAAAGTGAATATCAATTTCGACATTTAATAAAATAAATTATACAATAAATTAACGAAAATACATTTTTGTTTTAATAAATTATTAGGAAAATTTAATTCGACTTTACCATAAAATTAATAATACGTATCATAAAATTTGTAGCCGCGGTAGCTCAGTGGTTAGTGCGTTGGACTGCGAGCCGAAAGGTCCCCGGTTCAAGCCTGGACTGGGGCTAACAACATCTTTTCATAGAAACATTTTTCTATATCGCGCTACCTCTCGTCAGTAAATGGCAAACCTACGAGAGTAAAACCATTGCCTATGAAAAAGCTCTCACCCGCCGTTCGGATTCGGCAATAAACTGTAGGTCCCACCACTTTGAGTACAAATATAACACGCACAGCTCAAAGTGGTGAGAGAGCTCGGCCGAAGTTCTATACAGAACTGTAGCGCCAAACTATTATATTATATTATTATATCATAAAATTTGTATAGATCTTTCTTATTGTAATTAAAATATCACATTATAAAATTTATGGTACAACCACACATTGTATTAACAGTTTCAATATTACTGAACTAATGGGACGAATCCTATTGTAAAATTTTAATGGTATAAATTATTGTTTTTCTATTGAAATACTATCAGTTTACCATGATTTTTTTTTGGGTGCAGGGAGATTATTCCACAAACGTATCGTTCGATTGAAGAACGTATTATCTCTGCACTTACCATTGTACTAAGAATGCCAATATAAATTATATACACCAACTAATTACAGGTGGACTGGATTTCCCTGAACTTACTTATTTTACATTTAACCACAGTCGGAGATGTAGTAGAAATCGTGATACTCTGTTTTATCAATCATACAGTAGAACTAATGATTGCTGCATCACCCTTCAATTGAATGTGTAATATGTCAAAAAATCAATTTAAATGTAGATTAAAATTGTAATTTAACAATTGCATGCAATTGCTCACGAGCCTAATTATTAAAGGGTTTTTCAATAAGAGCGCTACAAAAGCTTTTTCAAGGGTTTTTCGTTGTTGGCTCGTATATCATTCCATCATGAAGAGAAATGTCAAAAGAGCGGCAAGAAATATGGCGTCGTTCGCTGCCCCTTTCGCTCTACTTTTGCTTGTGTTTACTTCGTGGTACTTCTGTAGTTTTTTAGTGATGCTGAATTTATGACTTTTGGGTACTTGATATTACGGACAGTGTTCGATTATTGAATTGAAATTCACCAAAATGCATTATATTTCAATGAAAATATATATTTTATATTGTACATATATGCATGTGAATAAAAGAAAAATGATGGCATAATGTCCACTGTTTTAACAATAAATATTAACGAGTTCCTATATAAGGTATCAGTTTTTTTTCTTAAATCAACATCACTAATCTAATTTGTTTACTTTGTTTTAATTATGACTTATATTATATACTTATATTTATTTATTGTATATGGCCAATAAGCAATAAATCTAAAATTTTTAATGAAACAAAAAGATCTGTTTTTGGTATATCAAACTGAAAACTACCATACTACACAAATATGAAATAAGTGTGTTCACGAAAAATAATGTACATCGGCAACTGCTACGTTTCGTGAATACCTTTAATATATTTATTATAATTACAACTTTGTATTAATAAAAGGTTATATTTATAAAAAATATATTTATACAAATATTATTTTGTTATTTTTTAAATAAAATTTTTACAACACTTTTTTTTCGAATTATTTTATTAAACATTTTTTTTTTTAATTTTATGAACAAATTCATCAATATGACAATTCAAATTCATTGTATTGAATATTTTATTCATATATATAATGAATACATTCATTAATATGTCATTTAATGAACGGTGGTATCAATATGATGAATCTGGTCATCATATTGAAGAATTTTTTTCTGTGTAAGGATTGAGCAGACTATACTGAGATTCGATTCGCTGGGCATGCTATCTTCTGACCATATTCTGCTGATGAGCTGGTGCATGCTTGTTATGAGTTCATCGCCTCCGGTCTTAAACAACTCAGCAGGCAGACCATCCGATCCTGCGGCTTTGTTTTTTTTTCAGCCTGTAGATGGCTGTGCAGACTTCATCACGATCAGGCGGTAGGCCGTCGGCAGCAACTGGGGTTGTCAAGCTGTCTTCTCTATCGGCGGAGAAATGTCGTCATCGCCGGCTAGAAGTTGAGAGAATATATATAATCTCCACAATATCAGTGTACCCTGGACTTATGTTACTAGGTTTCCGTCATCATCCTGACAGGAAGAGTGACCAGTTTTTAAACCTCCGGCCAGGCGTCTTATATTCTGAATGAATTTTTACGCCTCGTTCCTGCCGCCATGCATCTCAATATCTTCACGTTCACGTCTTTCTAATTCTCTTTTAAGAGTGGAGCGCCATAGGCTTGTTCGGTCTGTCGTGCATTTTTAGCAATGCATAAGCGTGTGCGAACCTTAGTTGCTGCAAGGAAGTGATCCATGCCTTCCGTCAATAACAACGTTATCAATTTGGTTCCGCGTGTTCTGATCAGGTGACCGCCACGTGGCCTTGTGAATATTGAGATGCTTTATCTAGTACTAATAATTACCGTGTTTCGGGCTGCGGCGAAGTCGATCAGATTCATTCCATTGACGGAGGTGTTGTAGTGGAGGCTGCATTTTCCGAATGTTGTACCAAATGACCTATATTTGTTGTATCTTATTTTTGATAATCACAAAATTTCATATTAATATTCATTAATATAATTTTCCGAATTAATAAATTGTTTTTATTATAAAAATTAAAACATATATTTTTTTTAAATTAATTATCACAACAAAGTAAAATAAATACAGATTCGAGTAAAATAAAAGCATATGTAGACATTTTTCTACATATTTCAGATGTATAAATAAAGACAATGTTTAGGTTTTTTTAATACAAATGTATTAAATTTTTGTACATGCAGTAAAATTATGTAGTTATTTCCGATATAAAATAACTACATCAATTTATAATAATAATAATTTGGCGCTAAAGTCCTGTGGAGAACTTAGGACGAGTTCTCTGACCATTTGAGCTGTGCGTGTTATATTTGTACTCAAACTGGGGGACCTTCAATTTAATGCCGAATCCGAACGACGGGGAAAGAGCTTTTCATAGGCAATGTTTACTCTCGTTAGCTATTTACTGACGAGAGGTAGCATGGTATAGAAAAAGGTTTTCTATGAAAAGATGTTGTTTGCTCCAGCCCAGATTTCAACATGGGACCTTTCGGCTCTTAATACAACGTACTGACCTCTGAGATACCTATTATTATAATGGGAGATTTTAATAATAATGTATTTGATGTTAATAAGTCAGTGAGGGTTAGGTCTGCCTGTCAGCAATTAAATATTTCATGTATTCATAACTCTGTTCCTACCAACTATGTTCCACACAGTGCTGCAAAAAGACAACTTTTCTAATTGAACTCCATTTTTTTTTTATAATGTGCTTCAATATGGTCTACCAATATACCCCTACACGTTTGAGTTAGGCGCTATATTGTTTTAATATATTTCTAAGAATTCATTCAAAATTGATGTTAGAACTATTTTTCGTTGTTAGTAGGCTTATATTTCAGTTGTACCCATTTCAAAGTATAAGCTCTAAATCTCTTCAAGATTAAGCTTTTAAGGCTTATATAGATATTAGCTGGGAAAACTTTTTGTAAAATTCGTAATCGAACAAAATCAGTAGCGCGATTCCGTAACTCCATAACGATAATGTTCGATATCGCTAACTACCGACAATTTTCGCTTGCGAAAGCGATCGTTATGATAAAAGTTATTCCCTAACTTTCAATGCATTTTATGTACACAAATAAATTCGGAAAGATTTTTAACAATAAAAATCTGTTAAATCGTTGAAAAGTAAGCTGGCTAACAACCAAATAATTTTCAACGCTATCGTATCGATAATTTTCGACAATTCTTAACGATGACGATGACAGCTGATATCATAGCGAACTGTGTACGGAATACCTCCTAACAATATTTGTCATTAATTGTAGTTAACGATATCGATTTTTGACGTTAAGGAGTTAGGGAATCGCGCAACTGTTATTAGAAAAAGAAAAAAAATAGTTCATTCTAGTTAAATTTTTTACAGATTGACCAACCGCTCATGAATTCCCATGAAAAGTATGCACCCAGAAAAAAGCATTGTAAATTAATAGTATTTCAATAGAAAAACAATAATTTATACCATTAAAATTGGTCAATACCCCAATTTTAAGTAGGAAAATGGTTCGAAACACGCAGGCAAACAAGCTATCTCTATATACATTGAAATCACATTTTAGTGCTTTAGCATATATAGCAGGGTAAGGTAGGCAATATGCTGGAAGCAAAATGGTAGGGAGTATAAACATATAATATAGATCATCAATCCCACCGTACCAAAAAACTCCTTGTTGTACAATAACATCGACGAATTTTATTTGTTATATTTTCGCGAGAAACTCAATCGTTTCGATTATCTATTGCTGGATTCGCTGAAGAAACTCCGCATTGTTTGCAAAAGGAATTCCTTATTGTTATTGTGTTCGCAATTTTGCTTAATAAGTGATTGAAGGAAGCAATAAGAATACACGTGTGAATTAAAAACAGCAAGTATACGTTTTCGTACAGCAAGCAGTTTTTGTTTCGGGCGAACATGACGGTAAGATTCATTAGCCGGGCACTTTTGATGATAATGTTGATATCAGCAATAATCTTCAGCAATACGGCAAATTTTATTATTTTTATTACAATAATTCGCGTAGCAAAACGACGGAAATAGACACCGATCTAATACTGAAAAATTGTGAAGGTAAATTTGATATTTGTAAACAAAATTGTCTGTCAACAACTTGTTGACCAAGCTTTTCACTTCAAAACAGAAATACTGTAAACTAATTTTTTCTGTCGACAACTTTTTGATCAAGCTTTTAAAATTTCAAAACAGAAATTCCTATACAATGGCTGCATTCAGCGATCTCAGCAGTTGCGAAACTGCTCAGTAACTAATCGCTCGCTGTTACTGAATGTACCGTTATCTCAGCTATCAATATACAAATTAATTTATTATTAATATTTTATTAAAGTTACATTACTTACTTACTTAAATGGCCCTTACAACCGTGGGTCGGTTTTGGCCGCTGAGATGAAGCCGCGCCAGTCGGATCTGCTTTGCGCGCGCTGACGCCAGTTAGAAATACCAAGCGTTGCCAGGTTGTCCTCAACTTGGTCTTTCCAACGCAGATTTGGACGCCCTCTTCTACGCTGTCCACCTTCGAGTTTCGATTCAAGCACCTTCTTGGCTGGAGTGTTTTCATCCATTCGTTCGACATGACCTAGCCAGCGAAGCCGCTGGATCTTGATGCGCTTGACTATGTCAATGTCGTCGAATATCTCATACAGCTCGTGGTTCATCCTGATTCGATACTCGTTAGCAAAGCAGATAGGGCCAAAGATTTTACGGAGAATCTTTCTCTCGAACGCTCCCAGTACTCTCTCATCGGTGGTGGCCAGCGTCCATGTTTCTGCACCATAAAGTAGGACGGGCATGATGAGTGACTTGTAGAGCGTTATTTTTGTCCGGCGAGAGAGGGCTCTGCTTCTCAATTGCCTACTGAGCCCAAAGTAGCACCTGTTGGCAAGAGTTATTCTCCGTTTGATCTCCAGGCTGACGTCGTTGTTGCTGTTTACGCTGGATCCCAGATAGACGAAGTCCTTCACAATGTCGAACTTGTGGGTGTCAAAATCAGCTTTTTGTCCAATACGCACGGACTCTTTTTTGCTTGTTGACACAAGGAACTTCGTCTTGTCCTCGTTCACCGCTAGACCCATTCGACGCGACTCTTTCTCCAATCTGGAGAATGCTGCGCTGACTGCTCGTGTGCTCCTGCCAATGATATCAATATCGTCGGCATATGCGAGCAGCATGACACTTTTGTTGAGGATAGTGCCGCTTTGACGGAGTTCGGCAGCTCGGACTATTTTCTCCATCAATAAGTTAAAAAAGTCGCACGATTTGGAGTCACCCTGTCTGAAACCTCGTTCGGTATGAAATGGCTCGGAGAGGTCTTTTCCTATTCTCACTGAGCAACGTGTGTTGCTCAGGGTCATCCTGCAAAGCCTTATAAGTTTCGCAGGTATACCGAACTCAGACATTGCGGCGTATAATCGTTCCCTTATCGGAGTGTCGAAGGCGGCTTTATAGTCGACTAATAGGTGGTAGGTGTCGATCTGTTTTTCTAGGGTCTTTTCCTGGATTAGGCGCAATGTGAAAATCTGGTCTATGGTGGACTTTCCAGGTCTGAAGCCGCACTGATAAGGTCCAATCAGTCTGTTGACGATGGGCTTCAGTCTTTCACATAATACGCTCGATAGAACCTTCTATGCGATATTGAGTAGGCTGATCCCACGGTAGTTGGCGCAGATCGTGGGATCCCCTTTCTTAAGGATTGGGCAGAGTACACTGAGGTTCCAGTCACTTGGCATGCTTTCATCCGACCATATTCTGCTTACGAGCTCGTGCATGCTCTCTATTAGCTCTTCGCCTCCGGTCTTAAACAATTCAGCAGGCAGGCCATCAGCACCTGCGGCTTTGTTGTTTTTCAGCCGAGCAATGGCTGTTCTGACCTCGTCATGGTCGGGTGGTGGAATCTCAACGTCGTCATCAAGTACTGGGGTTGCCGGGTTTGCTTCTCTATCGGTGGAATTGAGGTCATCATCACCGGTCAGCAGTTTAGAGAAGTGATCCCTCCATATTTTCAGTGTGCTCTGGATATCTGTCACTAGATTTCCGTTCTCATCTTTACAGGAAGAGGCTCCGGATTTCGAACCTCCGGCTAGGCGTCTTATTTTCTCGAAGAATTTTCGAGCCTCATTCCTGTCCCCATGCATCTCAATCTCCTCACACTCACGTCTTTCTGCCTCGCTTTTTTTACGCCTGAAAAGACGTCTCTCTTCCCTCCTCTTCTCTTTGTATCGCTCCTTCGCAGCTCGCGTAGCTACTGACTGCAGGGTGGATTTGTACGCAGCGTCTTTCTCTGCAGTGGCCGCGCGACACTCTTGGTCATACCACTGATTCCTCAGGGGGCGTTGGAATCCAAGCACCTCTTCGGCAGCCGTACGCATAGAGCAGGAGATATGATTCCACTGCGCGCTTATATCATCGAGAGGAGGAGTGCTTTGTCTAAGCAGGTGTGAGAGTCGAGTGGAAAAGGCTTGCGTTGTCTGTTGTGATTGCAGCTTTCCGACGTCTAGCTTTCTCTGCGTTTGGTTCCGTACGTTCTTCGCAGCGCTTAAGCGTGTGCGGACCTTGGCTGCTACAAGGTAATGATCCGAGTCCATATTGGCACCTCGGATAGTGCGTACGTCCATCACGCTTGAAGCGTGCCTTCCGTCAATCACAACGTGATCAATTTGATTTCGAGTTTTTTGATCGGGCGACAACCATGTGGCCTTGTGGATATCGAAATGTTCGAATCTAGTGCTACTAACTACCATGTTTCGTGCTGCGGCGAAGTCGATTAGCCTCGTTCCGTTATCGGAAGTGTTGGCATGGAGGCTAAATTTTCCGATTGTGGGACAATAGATGGCTTCTCTGCCCACCTTGGCGTTAAAATCGCCTAGCACGATTTTGATATCGTGGCGGGGGCAGCGCTCGTATGCGTTGTCTAGGCGCTCGTAGAAGCGCTCTTTTGTCTCGTCATCTTTCTCGTTCGTCGGAGCGTGTGCACAAATTAGGCTGATATGGAAATATTTAGCCTTGATGCGGATTGTTGCCAGCCTTTCGTCCACGGGCGTGAACCTAGAGACAAGGTGGCGGAGTCTCTTGCCGACCACAAATCCACATCCAAATTCGTGTCTCTCCGCATGGCAGCTGTAGTAGATATCACAGGACGCTTGTTTCGAACAGCCCTGTCCCGTCCATCGCATCTCCTGGATAGCGGTGATGTCAGCCTTATATTTTTCGAGGACATCTGCCAGCTGGATAGAGGCACCTTCCCTATAAAGGGTCCGGACATTCCAGGTGCATATCCGTAAATCATGGTCCTTAAAACGTTTGCGTGGGTCGTCATCGTTGTAATCGGTCGTTATCCGAGGCTTCTTTTTTGTTTTCATTGGGCGCATAGGTTTTTTCCGTGGTGGGACCCAAACCCAACGCACGAACCCTCACTCTGAGGGAGATGCTCGCCACTCACTTTAGCCGACTTCTACACCGGGTGGTGTAGAGCGCCGTTTCCAGGGACTTCCACGAGGAGGACTTCCACCGAAGTGGAGGTGTCACCATTTGACAATTTGTCAATTCTGGTGACCAGTGAGTTGACTTGAGACGACACCGACAAGGATTGCGCTGGCTTCGCCATGTTGAAGCACTCAGACACGTTGCCTTGTGATAATCGCCCCCATAGTCCCCAAAGTTACATACAACTCTTTAATTGATTGAAAACATATAGTTTATAAATATTTGAGTTAAAATGTCATCGAATTTCATCGATAACAAAAGCAGCGCAAATGTAGCGTAAAAATTTCATGCTGGAAAATGGCGACCGCTCACTAAACATGTTGAGGGTAGCATGCCATTCAAGCTCAAATTGCTCAACAGCTCCATAACTGCTGAGGTCGCTGAATGCAGCCAATGTGTTTGCCTGCTACTCACAGGCTGCCTTTCAGTTTCCTACTATAAAGAAGCTTTTAAAAATTTCAAATCAAAATTCATATATAATGTACTCAGAAGAAAATGTCCCATTAAGTACTTAATGTTACGACCATTAATCTTATGGTTCATGAAATAATAGTTTTTCTTTAAGAATCAAAAATTTTCTAATTAATTTGATAGTATTCGAAAAATTCTGTACCATAAATCTAAATATTTCAATATTATTATTTTTCATAGAATAAATACTATTGTTTTAATGGTTTCCTCCTATAATAATAAACGTGTCATAAAAAACATAAACACGAATATAAACATGTTCGTTTTGTACGTCATTCTGCGTGTTTGTGTTTGCTCAAAATGGTCGCATGGATTTTTTGTAATAATACACATAATTAAACGCGATTTTGGTAAGGACTTAATGTATTTAATGTAAATTCATTACATTTAACCTTTTTATATTTATTTCAGATAATAAATAATAAATCGAACTTCTATTATGGCGACGGACTCTTCATATTTAATGCAGACGACTCAAGTTTTGGAAATTGAAGCGAACATTGAATGTGCTATAACCTTTTGCAACGAGAAGTGTTTATTTATGTGTGTGATTTTTTAAAAGTGAATTTCAGTTTCGACATTTAATTAAAATAAATTTTACAGTAAATTAACTAAAATCCTCTTTTTTCTGGGTTTGCCTGCTACTCGCCGGCTACCTTTTCCTTTCAGTTTCCTACTATTAAAATGCTTTTTAAAATTTCAAAACTAAATATCCTTTATAATGTGTTTGCGTGCTACAGGTATCTTTCCTTTTCATACTCTCGCTATATACATACTTTTCATAAATTCATAATGCCTGCTATGCAATTTGTAAATCCTACCATATTTCTGTGCGTTTTTCTCAAAACTGCTACTGTAACACTAGTTTCCTTGCATATTTTTTGCCTGGGTTTGATGCGTCCCATTAGATCAGTAATATTGAAACAATTAATACACCATGTTGTTGTACCATAAATTTTAAAATGTGCTCTTTTCATTACAATAAACTAGACCTACAAATATTTAATGATACATATTATTAATTTTATAGTATAGTCGAATTACATTTTCCTTATAATTTATTAAAACAAAAATGTATTTTAGTTATTTTATTGTACACGCTGCAAAAAAAAGGGCTCTCCCAAACATAATTCTGCAGGCATTAACATGTATGTTTGGAATTTTATGTAAACATAATATATAATTGACTGATAAATCATTTGAAAACAGGGTTGTATTGAGACTTGAACAGTGTTGTAATGAGATCCGACTTACATTATAATATCCCGGAAACATTTTTATGTTGCCCCTTAAAATGGAGTATGTTCTAATGGAAACATAATAATTACTACATCCAAATAAAATAAATATTTGAACCGAAATATAAATATGTTCAAATTAAAACATGATTTTGAACGACCTGAGTATAAATATGTTTCCAGTGAAACATATCAGTTGTTTCAGTACAAAAAGTAGTACCGTCAACTGGGGCGACTTTAGACTTCCAGAGGTGGCTTTGGCCAAACAAAAAATAATGTTTGCAATCAAATTTTCTCAGCATCCAAGTGACTTACAGATTTCATTTCTTTTACAATAATTTTCATTGAAGCATTTTCTATCTGCGTTTTGCTATTTCCTTAACTTTTAACAATCATATTACAACATATTAATATCTTTGTAAATGTAGCTAAAAATCATTAATTTTATTTAGTATGTAAAATATACGTATGCATTGTTTATGTTAGAAATTAATATATTTTCTTTCTAATAAACCAAATATATATTGTCATTTTAGTCCATTACTATTTTTAATTATTTATGTTATTTAATCGTTCTTAAAATTAATGTTTTTGGGGTGACGAGTTAAAGTCGCATCAAACTATACATGGAGGTAACTTTGACCCGGTTAAAACCCACATCAAATAATTCTAACGTGTATACCCAATGTTAAAATAACTCATGTGAGTTTATTCATGTGGGTTTATTTGTTCCATTCTTTTCCAAAAATATGCATTATTTTCCCATTTTTAAAATAAACGTGTTTGAATTTTATTTAATTTTTTATTTAATGTTTATTAAAAACAACGGAGTTGAGTTAATTGCAAGACTAAGGCGGGTACAAACTGGAACTGACCATTATTTATCTAGAAATATTAAAATAATAGATCCACATAAGTCCTTTACTAAAAAAGAAGTGTAAAATAGTCATAATTTATTTTTTGTAATTGATATTACATATCAGTTGACTAATTTACTTGATTAATTTCATTTAATAAACTTGTTCTAATGAAAAATACAAAATGCTTTTTATCTTTTTCATATTAATCCTTATTACCACGCTTATTATTCGAAATATATAGGTTTCAAGTGATCTGGATTTTCAGAAAAACATTTATGATGATATAGTTTCATAGTCATCTTACAGTTCCATAAAAACATAGATAAAATTGGAGACAAACATGTTTGGGCCAAAGTCACCTCACGCGCGAGGTGACTTTGAACCATTTTTATTATTATTTTTTTATAATTACTGTTATTACACCAAGAAATTTTGATTGCGGATCCTTAAAGAGGACATACTTATATTTCATAAAATAATGAAATATTAATTCCATTACAAAATAGCGAATTAAAAGCATTACAAAATCATCATATACAGTTTTTCGGGTCAAAGTCACCCCAGTTGACGGTATGTTTGCATATTTAAATATTTTTAGAAAAAAAAACCTGAAAATAAAATAAAAATAAAATGTTGTTTTTTTTATTTATTTTTATTAAAAATCTATAAACATGCACAGTGGAAAATTATAATAATAGAATTCATATACAAATTTTTAAATGCATAAATAAATAATTCGTTTAAAACTGCAAGTACAAGTGACAGCATCAATGAATGCACAATTGCACCAGCAGACGCTAAACCAGACGATCCAGGCTCGCTTTATATTTGGTATAGTTACAGTTGATCTCAGTACAGCACATAGCGTAGGCAAGGAATTCACGGGTGCTTTTGTAAAAAAACATGCCAAATTCTGTTTGAAAATCGAAACACCGATTTTTATTTGTGGTTTTTTCACAATAGTTTCAGAAATTATATACTGCACTATATTATACTCTCTTACTATTAGTACTTTTTATAACACAATTTATATACAAGAAGAATGTTGCAAGAATACATTTATACACCCAGGGAAAAAACATTGTAAATCCGTTATGATTCATAATAAATTCGTTATATATCTTAACGATATGAAGTCAAATTTAGTTATAGTAACATCATTATTTTTTCATAGTAATTTTTTCAAATTGTCAAATATCATAAATTTACTATGTTTCATTTTAATTTACTATGTACAATAATGATTTTTTTACTATCTTTTACATATGAATTTACTATGTTTTATAACATTTTTACTATAGTAAACCAAAGAACATTAACATTTCAATTTATTATATTTATTTATGGTTTTAAAATCAAAAACAAATAGGTATATTATCAATATTCACACTATCGCAAATGAAATAGTTTCGTTGCCGCACTGTCCGCAACTCCGGCATCTGCAACACATTTCCGAGGTACGCAACCTGGGACGGCTTGGGGACGAGTCTGTATGCCGCAGCAACGATTGTGCAGGCTTTGCCACTGGATGGATCTCCAGCTAACAAGGCTCCTCGTCACTGATTCGAAGCAAGAACCGGCAGTAACGGGCAGAAGTAAACCCAATTATATTAAAGCATCTTAGGAAGGTGTTGCTACAATTGCTACAATATGAAAAAATAAATTTAAAAATTTAATTATTTAGTTACAACTTACCCGCGGTCGGTCGCCGCTTTTGGACATTTTCCATAAGTGTTGATAATGTCAAATAAAATAAACCGCCACGCAATCTCAACGTCTCCAACACAGTACGCAGCCTGCCTCAATCGCTTACAACATTGTGCAGTAGGAGACTTCCGTAGACTCCAGTCAGCCGCCCAGCTTCCACGGGTCCTTGACACTGATATCCAAACTGTAATCCAAATAATATTGGATGCTTCGACCAGCAGAATGTGTCGTATCAGCTAGAACATGTACAAATAAATTTAAAAGTTGAATTTAATTTATGTCATCTTACCCGTAAAGACCGCCCCTATTGAACAACTTTTATAAATGATGAGAGACGGTTGATTTGACACACAATTTACTATGAACTATTAATGATCATATCAATTCATAGTAATTTTACTACAAACGATAACGAGTTATAAAATGTTATTGTGCATAGTAAAAACATATGAAACGTAGTATAATTTTCGATATACTTTTTCCCTGGGTGTATAAATCCAATTTCTTTTTTGTTTTTTTTTAAACATCAATATGTTCAAACGATGGCAAAAGATGGCGTAGGTAGAAAATGCTGCACAACGTTGCCAACTTCGTCAGTCGATAAATTATCGAATTAAGACGAGCGTTGCGAACATACGTTATATTTAGATTTGATTAGCATTTTCTGTGTTTCGAAACATAGTTTTAACCAAGTAAATTGCCAAGAAATCGTTTATTCAAATGCAATTAAAATTTTATGTTGGTATTGTAACATATTTATGTTAATTTTGACAGATTCTGCTGGACAATATAATAATGTTTACACATAAATTCAATTTCGATTATAATTGAATTACACTTCATTCCTAATACATGTATGGTAATTTCGTATTACTTTTTAATTACATTCAAACATATTCAAACAAATCTCTTCTATCCGTGTATAATTTATTTTATTTAAATGTCTGAATTGAGATTCACTTTTAAAATATCACACACATAAAAAGACACTTCTCGTTGCAAAAGGTTATAGCACATTTAATGTTCACTTTAGTTTCCAATAATTGATTTTAATACTTTAGTCAATATTATTTTTTGAGTCCGTTGCCATAATAGAATTTAAATGTATTATTTATTTTCTGTAATAAATTATAAAAAGGTTAAATATAATGAATTTACATTTAATACATTGAGCCTTACCAATGTCGCGTTTAATTACATAATCCACATTGATTATTACAAAAAATGCATGCGACCATTTTGTGCAAACTCGCAGAATGACGTACAAAACGAACATTTTTGTATTCGATTTTATGTTTTTTATGCCACGTGTATTATAGAAGGATACCATTAAAACAACAGTCTTTTTTCTATTAAAAATAATAATATTTAAATTTATGGTACTGAATTTTTCGAATACTATGAAATTAATTAGAAAAATTTAGATTTAAAAAGACAAAACTATAAAAACACGAACCATAAGATCAATTGTCGTACCATTAAGTACTTAATAATAATAGTTTGGCGCTACAGTTCTGTATAGAACTTCGGCCGAGCTCTCTCACCATTTTGAGCTGTGCGTGTTATATTTGTACTCATAGTGGTGGGACCTACAGTTTATTGCCGAATCCGAACGGCGGGTGAGAACTTTTTCAAAGGCAATGGTTTTACTCTCGTAGGTTTGCCATTTACTGACGAGAGGTAGCGCGGTATAGAAAGTGTTTCTATGAAAAGTTGTTGTTAGCCCCAGTCCAGTCTTGAACCGGGGACCTTTCGGCTCGCAGTCCAACGCACTAACCACTGAGCTACCGCGACTAGGTACTTAATGAGACATTTTCTTCAGAAAAGGTTTAGGGTTAAAGAGACGGAGGAGACATGGAGTCGTTTTGGTGTGTATCTCTTAAATTTACCACCATCAAAAATCTCGGGAAAAACAGACGCACACTCAGTAGAAAATGTACAATTAAGTGCTTTATGGTACGACTATTGATCTTATGGTTCATGTATTAATAGTTTTTTCTTTTTAAATCAACTGTTTTTTTAATTAATTCAATAGTATTTAAAAAAATTCACTACCATAAATTTAAATATTTCAATATTATTATTTTAAATGGAATAAATACTGTTGTGTTGATGGTTTCCACCTATAATAATAAACGTGGTGTAAAAAAACATAAAATGAATACAAACATGTTCGTTTTGTACGTCATTCTGCGTGTTTACCCAAAATGGTCGCATGTATTTTTTTTTTGTAATAATCCACATTATTTAACGCAATTTGGTAAGGACTCAATGTTTTTAATGTAAATAAATTATATATATATATATATATATATATATATATATATATATATATATATATATATATATATATATATATATATATATATATATATATATTATTACTATTACTTCTATTATGCCAAAAATAACTGCAGACTCAAGTACTACAATCAATTTTTGGAAACCAAAACAAACATTAAATGTTTTATAATCTTTTGCAGCAAGAAGTGTCTTTTTATATGTGTGTTGTAAAAGTGAATATCAATTTCGACATTTAATAAAATAAATTATACAATAAATTAACGAAAATACATTTTTGTTTTAATAAATTATTAGGAAAATGTAATTCGACTTTACCATAAAATTAATAATACGTATCATAAAATTTGTATAGATCTTTCTTATTGTAATTAAAATATCACATTATAAAATTTATGGTACAACCACACATTGTATTTACAGTTGCAATATTACTGAACTAATGGGACGAATCCTATTGTAAAATTTTAATGGTATAAATTATTGTTTTTCTATTGAAATACTATCAGTTTACCATGATTTTTTTTTGGGTGCAGGGAGATTATTGCACAAACGTTTCGTTCGATTGAAGAACGTATTATCTCTGCACTTACCATTGTACTAAGAATGCCAATATAAATTATATACACCAACTAATTACAGGTGGACTGGATTTCCCTGAACTTAATTATTTTACATTTAACCAGATGTAGTAGAAATCGTGATACTCTGTTTTATCAATCATACAGTAGAACTAATGGTTGCTGCATCACCCTTCAATTGAATGTGTAATACGTCAAAAAATCAATTTAAATGTAGATTAAAATTGTAATTTAACAATTGCATGCAATTGCTCACGAGCCTAATTATTAAAGGGTTTTTCAATAAGAGCGCTACAAAAGCTTTTTCAAGGGTTTTTCGTTGTTGGCTCGTATATCATTCCATCATGAAGAGAAATGTCAAAAGAGCGGCAAGAAATATGGCGTCGTTCGCTGCCCCTTTCGCTCTACTTTTGCTTGTGTTTACTTCGTGGTACTTTTGTAGTTTTTTAGTGATGCTGAATTTATGACCTTTGGGTACTTGATATTACGGACAGTGTTCGATTATTGAATTGAAATTCACCAAAATGCATTATATTTCAATGAAAATATATATTTTATATTGTACATATATGCATGTGAATAAAAGAGAAATGATGGCATAATGTCCACTGTTTTAACAATAAATAAGTTCCTATATAAGGTATGAGTTTTTTTTCTTAAATCAACATCACTAATCTAATTTATTTACTTTGTTTTAATTATGACTTATATTATATACTTATATTTATTTATTGTATATGGCCAATAAGCAATAAATCTAAAATTTTTAATGAAACAAAAAGATCTGTTTTTGGTATATCAAACTGAAAACTACCATACTACACAAATATGAAATAAGTGTGTTCACGAAAAATAATGTACATCGGCAACTGCTACGTTTCGTGAATACCTTTAATATATTTATTATAATTACAACTTTGTATTAATAAAAAGTTATATTTATAAAAAATATATTTATACAAATATTATTTTGTTATTTTTTAAATAAAATTTTTACAACACTTTTTTTTCGAATTATTTTATTAAACATTTTTTTTTTAATTTTATGAACAAATTCATCAATATGACAATTCAAATTCATTGTATTGAATATTTTATTCATATATATAATGAAAACATTCATTAATATGTCATTTAATGAACGGTGGTATCAATATGATGAATCTGGTCATCATATTGAAGAATTTTTTTCTGTGTAAGGATTGAGCAGACTATACTGAGATTCGATTCGCTGGGCATGCTATCTTCTGACCATATTCTGCTGATGAGCTGGTGCATGCTTGTTATGAGTTCATCGCCTCCGGTCTTAAACAACTCAGCAGGCAGACCATCCGATCCTGCGGCTTTGTTTTTTTTTTCAGCCTGTAGATGGCTGTGCAGACTTCATCACGATCAGGCGGTAGGCCGTCGGCAGCAACTGGGGTTGTCAAGCTGTCTTCTCTATCGGCGGAGAAATGTCGTCATCGCCGGCTAGAAGTTGAGAGAATATATATAATCTCCACAATATCAGTGTACCCTGGACTTATGTTACTAGGTTTCCGTCATCATCCTGACAGGAAGAGTGACCAGTTTTTAAACCTCCGGCCAGGCGTCTTATATTCTGAATGAATTTTTACGCCTCGTTCCTGCCGCCATGCATCTCAATATCTTCACGTTCACGTCTTTCTAATTCTCTTTTGAGAGTGGAGCGCCATAGGCTTGTTCGGTCTGTCGTGCATTTTTAGCAATGCATAAGCGTGTGCGAACCTTAGTTGCTGCAAGGAAGTGATCCATGCCTTCCGTCAATAACAACGTTATCAATTTGGTTCCGCGTGTTCTGATCAGGTGACCGCCACGTGGCCTTGTGAATATTGAGATGCTTTATCTAGTACTAATAATTACCGTGTTTCGGGCTGCGGCGAAGTCGATCAGATTCATTCCATTGACGGAGGTGTTGTAGTGGAGGCTGCATTTTCCGAATGTTGTACCAAATGACCTATATTTGTTGTATCTTATTTTTGATAATCACAAAATTTCATATTAATATTCATTAATATAATTTTCCGAATTAATAAATTGTTTTTATTATAAAAATAAAAACATATATTTTTTTTAAATTAATTATCACAACAAAGTAAAATAAATACAGATTCGAGTAAAATAAAAGCATATGTAGACATTTTTCTACATATTTCAGATGTATAAATAAAGACAATGTTTAGGTTTTTTTAATACAAATGTATTAAATTTTTGTACATGCAGTAAAATTATGTAGTTATTTCCGATATAAAATAACTACATCAATTTATAATAATAATAATTTGGCGCTAAAGTCCTGTGGAGAACTTAGGACGAGTTCTCTGACCATTTGAGCTGTGCGTGTTATATTTGTACTCAAACTGGGGGACCTTCAATTTAATGCCGAATCCGAACGACGGGGAAAGAGCTTTTCATAGGCAATGTTTACTCTCGTTAGCTATTTACTGACGAGAGGTAGCATGGTATAGAAAAAGGTTTTCTATGAAAAGATGTTGTTTGCTCCAGCCCAGATTTCAACATGGGACCTTTCGGCTCTTAATACAACGTACTGACCTCTGAGATACCTATTATTATAATGGGAGATTTTAATAATAATGTATTTGATGTTAATAAGTCAGTGAGGGTTAGGTCTGCCTGTCAGCAATTAAATATTTCATGTATTCATAACTCTGTTCCTACCAACTATGTTCCACACAGTGCTGCAAAAAGACAACTTTCTAATTGAACTCCATTTTTTTTTATAATGTGCTTCAATATGGTCTACCAATATACCCCTACACGTTTGAGTTAGGCGCTATATTGTTTTAATATATTTCTAAGAATTCATTCAAAATTGATGTTAGAACTATTTTTCGTTGTTAGTAGGCTTATATTTCAGTTGTACCCATTTCAAAGTATAAGCTCTAAATCTCTTCAAGATTAAGCTTTTAAGGCTTATATAGATATTAGCTGGGAAAACTTTTTGTAAAATTCGTAATCGAACAAAATCAGTAGCGCGATTCCGTAACTCCATAACGATAATGTTCGATATCGCTAACTACCGACAATTTTCGCTTGCGAAAGCGATCGTTATGATAAAAGTTATTCCCTAACTTTCAATGCATTTTATGTACACAAATAAATTCGGAAAGATTTTTAACAATAAAAATCTGTTAAATCGTTGAAAAGTAAGCTGGCTAACAACCAAATAATTTTCAACGCTATCGTATCGACAATTTTCGACAATTCTTAACGATGACGATGACAGCTGATATCATAGCGAACTGTGTACGGAATACCTCCTAACAATATTTGTCATTAATTGTAGTTAACGATATCGATTTTTGACGTTAAGGAGTTAGGGAATCGCGCTACTGTTATTAGAAAAAGAAAAAAAATAGTTCATTCTAGTTAAATTTTTTACAGATTGACCAACCGCTCATGAATCCCCATGAAAAGTATGCACCCAGAAAAAAGCATTGTAAATTAATAGTATTTCAATAGAAAAACAATAATTTATACCATTAAAATTGGTCAATACCCCAATTTTAAGTAGGAAAATGGTTCGAAACACGCAGGCAAACAAGCTATCTCTACACACATTGAAATCACATTTTACATGAAGCTTTAGCATATATAGCAGGGTAAGGTAGGCAATATGCTGGAAGCAAAATGGTAGGGAGTATAAACATATAATATAGATCATCAATCCCACCGTACCAAAAAACTCCTTGTTGTACAATAACATCGACGAATTTTATTTGTTATATTTTCGCGAGAAACTCAATCGTTTCGATTATCTATTGCTGGATTCGCTGAAGAAACTCCGCAAGGAATTCCTTATTGTTATTGTGTTCGCAATTTTGCTTAATAAGTGATTGAAGGAAGCAATAAGAAAACACGTGTGAATTAAAAACAGCAAGTATACGTTTTCGTACAGCAAGCAGTTTTTGTTTCGGGCGAACATGACGGTAAGATTCATTAGCCGGGCACTTTTGATGATAATGTTGATATCAGCAATAATCTTCAGCAATACGGCAAATTTTATTATTTTTATTACAATAATTCGCGTAGCAAAACGACGGAAATAGACACCGATCTAATACTGAAATATTGTGAAGGTAAATTTGATATTTGTAAACAAAATTGTCTGTCAACAACTTGTTGACCAAGCTTTTCACTTCAAAACAGAAATACTGTAAACTAATTTTTTCTGTCGACAACTTTTTGATCAAGCTTTTAAAATTTCAAAACAGAAATTCCTATACAATGGCTGCATTCAGCGACCTCAGCAGTTGCGAAACTGCTCAGTAACTAATCGCTCGCTGTTACTGAATGTACCGTTATCTCAGCTATCAATATACAAATTAATTTATTATTAATATTTTATTAAAGTTACATACAACTCTTTAATTGATTGAAAACATATAGTTTATAAATATTTGAGTTAAAATGTCATCGAATTTCATCGATAACAAAAGCAGCGCAAATGTAGCTTAAAAATTTCATGCTGGAAAAAATGGCGACCGCTCACTAAACATGTTGAGGGTAGCATGCCATTCAAGCTCAAATTGCTCAACAGCTCCACAACTGCTGAGGTCGCTGAATGCAGCCAATGTGTTTGCCTGCTACTCGCAGGCTGCCTTTCAGTTTCCTACTATAAAGAAGCTTTTAAAAATTTCAAATCAAAATTCATATATAATGTACTCAGAACAAAATGTCCCATTAAGTACTTAATGGTACGACCATTAATCTTATGGTTCTTGAAATAATAAAAATTTTCTAATTAATTTGATAGTATTCGAAAAATTCTGTACCATAAATCTAAATATTTCAATATTATTATTTTTAATAGAATAAATACTATTGTTTTAATGGTTTCCTCCTAATAATAATAAACGTGTCATAAACAACATAAACACGAATATAAACATGATCGTTTTGTACGTCATTCTGCGTGTTTGTGTTTGCTCAAAATGGTAGCATGGATTTTTTGTAATAATCCACATAAGTAAACGCGATATTGGTAAGGACTTAATGTATTTAATGTAAATTTATTACATTTAACCTTTTTATATTTATTTCAGATAATAAATAATAAATCGAACTTCTATTATGGCGACGGACTCTTCATCTTTAATGCAGACTCAATTTTGGAAACTGAAGCGAACATTGAATGTGCTATAACCTTTTGCAACGAGAAGTGTTTATTTATGTGTGTGATTTTTTAAAAGTGAATTTCAGTTTCGACATTTAATTAAAATAAATTATACAGTAAATTAACTAAACTCCTCTTTTGTTTTAATAAATTATTAGGAAAATGTAATTCGACTATACTATAAAATTAATAATACTTACACGTATGATATATCATTAAATATTTATAGGTTTTGGTTATTGTAATTAAAGGAGCACATTATAAAATTTATGGTACAACAAAATATTGTATTAACAGTTCCAATATTACTGAATTAATGGGACGCATCCTATTGACTAATTTTAATAGTATAAATTATTGTTTTTCTATTGAAATACTATTAATTTACCATGTATTTTTTTCTGGGTTTTCCTGCCACTCGCCGGCTACCTTTTCCTTTCAGTTTCCTACTATTAAAATGCTTTTTAAAATTTCGAAACTAAAATTCCTTTATAATGTGTAGCATATCTTTCCCTTCCATATTCTCGCTATATACATACTTTTCATAAATTCATAATGCCTGTTATGCAATGTGTAAATCCTACCATATTTCTGTGCGTTTTCCTCAAAACTGCTACTCTAACACTAGTTTCCTTGCATATTTTTTGTCTGGGGTATGATGCGTCCCATTAGATCAGTAATATTGAAACAATTAATACACCATGTTGTTGTACCATAAATTTTATAATGTGCTGTTTTCATTACAATAAACTAGACCTACAAATATTTAATGATACATATTATTAATTTTATAGTATAGTCGAATTACATTTTCCTTATAATTTATTAAAACAAAAATGTATTTTAGTTATTTTATTGTACACGCTGCACAAAAAAGGACTCTCCCAAACATAATTTTTCAGGCATTAACATGTATGTTTGGAATTTTATGTAAACATAATATATAATTGACAGATAAATCATTTGTAAACAGGGTTGTATTGAGACTTGAACAGTGTTGTAATGAGATCCGACTTACATTATAATATCCCGGAAACATTTTTATGTTGCCCCTTAAAATGGAGTATGTTCTAATGGAAACATAATAATTACTACATCCAAATAAAATAAATATTTAAACCGAAATATAAATATGTTCAAATTAAAACATTATTTTGAACGACCTGAGTATAAATATGTTTCCAGTGAAACATATCAGTTGTTTCAGTACAAAAAGTAGTACCGTCCACTGGGGTGACTTTAGACTTCCAGAGGTGGCTTTGGCCAAACAAAAAATAATGTTTGCAATCAAATTTTCTCAGCATCCAAGTGACTTACAGATTTCATTTCTTTTACAATAATTTTCATTGAAGCATTTTCTATCTGCGTTATGCTATTTCCTTAACTTTTAACACTCATATTACAACATATTAATATCTTTATAAATGTAGCTAAAAATCATTAATTTTATTAAGTATGTAAAATATACGTATGCATTGTTTATGTTAGAAATTAATATATTTTCTTTCTAATAAACCAAATATATATTGTCATTTTAGTCCATTACTATTTTTAATTATTTATGTTATTTAATCGTTCTTAAAATTAATATTTTTGGGGTGACGAGTTAAAGTCGCATCAAACTATACATGGAAGTAACTTTGACCCGGTTAAAACCCACATCAAATAATTCTAACGTGTATACCCAATGTTAAAATAACTCATGTGAAATTGTGAGTTTATTTGTTCCATTCTTTTCCAAATATATGCATTATTTTCCCATTTTTAAAATAAACGTGTTTGAATTTTATTTAGTTTTTTATTTAATGTTTATTAAAAACAACGGAGTTGAGTTAATTGCAAGACTAATGCGGGTACAAACTGGAACTGACCATTATTTATCTAGAAATATTAAAATAATAGATCCACATAAGTCCTTTACTAAAAAAGAATTGTAAAATAGTCATAATTTATTTTTTGTAATTGATATTACATATCAGTTGACTAATTTACTTGACATTTAATAAACTTGTTCTAATGAAAAATACAAAATGCTTTTTATCTTTTTCATATTAATCCTTATTACCATGCTTATTATTCGAAATATATAGGTTTCAAGTGATCTGGATTTTCAGTAAAACATTTATGATGATATAGTTTCATAGTCATCTTTTAGTTCCATAAAAACATAGATAAAATTGGAGACAAACATGTTTGGGCCAAAGTCACCTCACGCGCGAGGTGACTTTGAACCATTTTTATTATTATTTTTTTATAATTACTGTTATTACACCAAGAAATTTTGATTGCGAATCCTTAAAGAGGACATACTTACAATATTTCATAAAATAATGAAATATTAATTCCATTACAAAATAGCGAATTAAAAGCATTACAAAATCATCATATACAGTTTTTCGGGTCAAAGTCACCCCAGTTGACGGTATGTTTGCATATTTAAATATTTTTGGAAAAAAAAAACCTGAAAATAAAATAAAAATAAAATGTTGTTTTTTTTATTTATTTTTATTAAAAATCTATAAACATGCACAGTGGAAAATTATAATAATAGAATTCATATACAAATTTTTAAATGCATAAATAAATAATTCGTTTAAAACTGCAAGTACAAGTGACAGCATCAATGAATGCACAATTGCACCAGCAGACGCTAAACCAGACGATCCAGGCTCGCTTTATATTTGGTATAGTTACAGTTGATCTCAGTACAGCACATAGCGTAGGCAAGGAATTCACGGGAGCTTTTGTAAAAAAACATGCCAAATTCTGTTTGAAAATCGAAACACCGATTTTTATTTGTGGTTTTTTCACAATAGTTTCAGAAATTATATACTGCATTATATTATACTCTCTTACTATTAGTACTTTTTATAACACAATTTATATACAAGAAGAATGTTGCAAGAATACATTTATATAAATCCAATTTCTTTTTTGTTTGTTTTTAAACATCAATATGTTCAAACGATGGCAAAAGATGGCGTAGGTAGAAAATGCTGCACAACGTTGCCAACTTCGTCAGTCGATAAATTATCGAATTAAGACGAGCGTTGCGAACATACGTTATATTTAGATTTGATTAGCATTTTCTGTGTTTCGAAACATAGTTTTAACCAAGTAAATTGCCAAGAAATTGTTTATTCAAATGCAATTACTATTTTATGTTGGTATTGTAACATATTTATGGTAATTTTTACAGATTCGGCTGGACAATATAATAATGTTTACACATGATTAAAAATAAATTCAATTTCGATTATAATTGAATTACACTTCATTCCTAATACATGTATGGTAATTTCGTATTATTATAATTCAAACATATTCAAACAAATCTTTTCTATCCGTGTATAATTTATTTTTTGAGTCCGTTGCCATAATAGAATTTAAATGTATTATTTATTTTCTGTAATAAATTATAAAAACGTTAAATATAATGAATTTACATTTAATACATTGAGCCTCACCAATGTCGCGTTTAATAATGTGGATTATTACAAAAAATGCATGCGACCATTTTGTGCAAACTCGCAGAATGACGTACAAAACGAACATTTTTGTATTCGATTTTATGTTTTTTATTCCACGTGTATTATAGAAGGATACCATTAAAACAACAGTATTTTTTCTATTAAAAATAATAATATATAAATATTTAAATTTATGGTACTGAATTTTTCAAATACTATGAAATTAATTAGAAAAATTTAGATTTAAAAAGACAAAAACTATAAAAACACGAACCATAAGATAAATTGTCGTACCATTAAGTACTTAATGAGACATTTTCTTCAGAAAAGGTTTAGGGTTATAGGGAAGGAGGAAACATGGAGTCGTTTTGGTGTGTTTCTCTTGAATTTACCACCATCAAAAATCTCGGGAAAAACAGACGGACAATCAGAAGAAAATGTACCATTAAGTGCTTTATGGTAAGACTATTGATCTTATGGTTCATGTATTAATAGTTTTTTCTTTTTAAATCAAAAGTTTTTTTAATTATATTCAATAGTATTTAAAAAAATTGACTACCATAAATTTAAATATTTCAATATTATTATTTTAAATAGAATAAATACTGTTGTGTTAATGGTTTCCTCCTGTAATAATAAACGTGGTGTAAAAAAACATAAAACGAATACAAACATGTTCGTTTTGTACGTTATTCTGCGTGTTTACTCAAAATGTCGACATTGGTAAGGACTCAATGTTTTTAATGTAAATAAATTATATATATATATATATATATATATATATATATATATATATATATATATATATATATTTATTTTTATTTATATTTTTATTTATTACAGAAAATAAATAATACATAGAACTTCTATTACTTCTATTATGCCAAAAATAACTGCAGACTCAAGTACTACAATCAATTTTTGGAAATCAAAGCAAACATTAAATGTTTTCTAATCTTTTGCATCAAGAAGTGTCTTTTTATATGTCTGTTGTAAAAGTGAATATCAATTTCGACATTTATAATAATAATAGTTTGGCGCTACAGTCCTGTATAGAAGCTCTCTGGATAGTCCTGTATAGAACTTCGGCCGAGCTCTCTCACCATTTTGAGCTGTGCGTGTTATATATGTACTCAAAGTGGTGGGACCTACAGTTTATTGCCGAATCCGAACGGCGGGTGAGAGCTTTTCATAGGCAATGGTTTTACTCTCATAGGTTTGCCATTTACTGACGAGAGGTAGCGCGGTATAGAAAAATGTTTCTATGAAAAGATGTTGTTAGCCCCAGTCCAGGCTTGAACCGGGGACCTTTCGGCTCGCAGTCCAACGCACTAACCACTGAGCTTCCGCGGCTACATTTAATAAATTAAATTATACAATAAATTAACTAAAATAAATTTTTGTTTTAATAAATTATTAGGAAAATGTAATTCGACTTTACCATAAAATTAATAATATCATTAAATTTGTATAGATCTTTCTTATTGTAATTAAAATATCACATTATAAAATTTATGGTACAACCACACATTGTATTAACAGTTTCAATATTACTGAACTGATGGGACGCATCCTATCGACAAATTTTAATGGTATAAATTATTGTTTTTCTATTGAAATACTATCAGTTTAGCATGATTTTTTTTTGGGTGCAGGGAGATTATTCCACAAACGTATCGTTCGATTGAAGAACGTATTATCTCTGCACTTACCATTGTACTAAGAATGCCAATATAAATTATATACACCAACTAATTACAGGTGGACTAGATTTCCCTGAACTTAATTATTTTACATTTAACCACAGTCGTAGATGTAGTAGAAATCGTGATACTCTGTTTTATCAATCATACAGTAGAACTAATGGTTGCTGCATCACCCTTCAATTGAATGTCAAAAAATCAATTTAAATGTAGATTAAAATTGTAATTTAACAATTGCATGCATTTGTTTACGAGCCCAACTTTTATTAGTGGGTAAATATTTTTCAGCATTCGTTGTGTGAAAGTCCAAAATAGCTGTATTAGCTAAAACTCGATTTAAAAAAAAAATGAATTGTCTAACTTTTGAATTTTTTACAGTTTTTGAAAATTTTTCATTAAAAATTTCAACACGGAATAAATAATTTTGGCACTTTTTTGAGCATTTGGGCATACTGTGCTACGCTTCTTATGAAAAGTAACACGTTTGAAAATTTTATAAAGCAATTTTCATATACATTTGAAACGTGTTAGTTTTTGTAAGAAGCGTCGATTATATATTGAATAATTCGAATTAATCTAGATTATCTTTTTTTTTTAATAGGGAAAAACGATTGTCTATTAAAACTGAACTGACATTTCGAAAGAAAGCTATTTCCTATAAAAATTTTCCGTCGGAAGATATAATTAAAGAATTCTTGTCCGAGCCGTCTTGTATACCAAATATACACATAAGCGGGAAGCAGCCAAATTTAGTAAAATTCATTAAACAAGTTGGTGCTCTTCTCCAATGGACTGAAATTTACTGCTTTCAAAAATGTCTGCCAATTTTAACCAGATGGCAAATACAGCGCATGTGTTAAACGAAGCGAAAGAACACGACGCATGTTTTATACGAAGACATGGCGTATTGGACAGAGACCTCGTTCGTCTCAGCCACCGTTCATGCTTTTGTCAACAACATTCAAATTTCGTTTTCTACGTTGGACCAGAACCCTTTTTGTTCTGACATATCGATGCTGGACTAGGATATCTTTTTCCCAGCCGTCATTTCTCGCTCATTTATAGCTTTGACAGAAGAATGCTGGACTGTGGCCGCGTTTGTCTCAGCCACAATTGAACTAATTACGAAATTGTCAATTTCGACTCCGCCATGCTGTCATCAACAAGCCAAGATTAATTATATATTATTAATTCCAAATTAAATGTAATCTGTAAGGGCCTGAGCCCAGTAGACGAATTAAATAAATGAAAATGAAATGAAGCGAAAGAACACGGCGTATGTGATGAACGAAAATATACATTTCGCTTGATCAAACGTGTGCATGTGGAACAGACCCAATTCGAAACGAATGACCATAAAAGAAACGATAAAAACAGCGCAAGTGTCAAACGGTTACAGAATAAAATAGACAAAACAATAAACGAAACGCATTGCGGTACGTACGCGAATATTTAAATACTTAAGTGTTAATTTGCAAGCGAAGCGAACGTGTTGACTCTCAAACAAAAACGAGATTAAACTAAAATGACAATTGAAGGAATTGTTGCGCGAACGCGGTTTATCGGTTGCGGATTTAAAACCTGAACTAGTTGCGTGTCTTTATGAAGCCGTAGGCGATGACGAGGTTGAATGTGATGCAGGAGGTTCATCAGTTCAGGCGCAAATAAACGAACTTATCCTTCAGTTCGATGATGTAAAATAAAATGAAATAAAAAAGGTAATCGAACACAGCGTATCAGTTTCGTCGTGTGTGCAGAATCCTTTACATCACAATGATGCAGCGTATTCTGCGTGTATCTCTCAATTTCGCTGTCGGTTGAACAATGATACAATCAGTGCATATCATTGGGAAGAAAAAGTCTTCTGCTATCGGTATACAGTCCAAAGACTTTATATGTATTAAGATAGAAACATTTCCCACAAAGTTTCGAAATCAGTGGAGCAAAAATGTGCCAGTTTATGAGTTACCCTGCGGAATTCGAAAAAGAGTTAGATCACTTATCTCATTCTAACAAATAGTCAAAGACTTTATATGTAATAAGATAGAAACATTTCCCCCAAAGTTGCTAAATCAGTGAAGCAAAAATGTGCCAGTTTATGAGGTACCCTGCGGAGTACCTCAAAATATAAAATACAACATATATGTTCTTCATATTGAAGAACGCTGTTCATTAAACCAAATTTGTATAAAAATATTTTTTTTTTTGTTAATTTTTTGTCGTACTTTTTTCTCAGTTCTCAAGTAGTTCATGTGTGTTATTTCTTATATAATGCTTGCTCGACATGTATAAATTAGTAAAATGTTTTATAATAAGGTTATACACGAAACGGAGCAGTTGCGCTGTAGAGTAGCAGTTTTGTCAAGTAGCAGTTGTACAACAACAAAATACATTGGTGGCAAAAAAAAATATCTGCTAATCTACTTCGATAAAAGCTTGAGTTTACTTCGTGGTACTTTTGTAGTTTTTTAGTGATGCTGAATTTATGACTTTTGGGTACTTGATATTACGGACAGTGTTCGATTATTGAATTGAAATTCACCAAAATGCATTATATTTCAATGAAAATATATATTTTATATTGTAAGAGAAATGATGGCATAATGTCCACTGTTTTAACAATAAATATTAACGAGTTCCTATATAAGGTATGAGTTTTTTTTCTTAAATCAACATCACTAATCTAATTTGTTTACTTTGTTTTAATTATGACTTATATTATATAATTATATTTATTTATTGTATATGGCCAATAAGCAATAAATCTAAAATTTTTAATGAAACAAAAAGATCTGTTTTTGGTATATCAAACTGAAAACTACCATACTACACAAATATGGAATAGTTTCGTGAATACCTTTAATATATTTATTATAATTACAACTTTGTATTAATAAAAAGTTATATTTATAAAAAATATATTTATACAAATATTATTTTGTTATTTTTTAAATAAAATTTTTACAACACTTTCTTTTCGAATTATTTTATTAAACATTTTTTTTTTTTTAATTTTATGAACAAATTCATCAATATGACAATTCAAATTCTTTGTATTGAATATTTTATTCATATATATATAATGAATACATTCATTAATATGTCATTTAATGAACGGTGGTATCAATATGATGAATCTGGTCATCATATTGAAGAATTTTTTTCTGTGTAAGGATTGAGCAGACTATACTGAGATTCGATTCGCTGGGCATGCTATCTTCTGACCATATTCTGCTGATGAGCTGGTGCATGCTTGTTATGAGTTCATCGCCTCCGGTCTTAAACAACTCAGCAGGCAGACCATCCGATCCTGCGGCTTTGTTTTTTTTTCAGCCTGTAGATGGCTGTGCAGACTTCATCACGATCAGGTGGTAGGCCATCGGCAGCAACTGGGGTTGTCAAGCTGTCTTCTCTATCGGAAGTTGAGAGAAGTGCCCTCTCCACAATATCAGTGTACCCTGGACTTATGTTACTAGGTTTCCGTCTTCGTCCTGACATGTCCTGTCCATCGCATTTCTTGGTTTGTGGTGATGTCAGGCTGTGGTAACTAACGAAAATCGGTTACTGAATTGCGCATGCACTACACCATTCGGATTGACGTATATCCGCATTCTTTAATTGCTATTATCTGCTATGAAACAATACAATATATTTAACTGAAAGAAATACATAAAACAATGACATCTTATTCGGTGAAATTGTAAATTTTCTGTTATGCTTTATTTTTGATAATTAATTTTGCTTTATCAAAACAGAAAAAAATAAAATTGACAAATTGTAAGAGTTTACAATGTTCATCAATAATTTTGATTTGTTAATCTTTCACCTTTTTATAACATAATTTACAATGTTTATAATTGAAATATTCGTTGCTAAATTTTCTTTGTGTAGAATTGGTTTTGAATTTTGTTTAATTTTTCTTAAATACAACATTAAATGTGTCTTTTTATCCTTTTTTTTATTTTTCAGGGAACATGAATAAATAAGTATACTTTTTGAAATAGTATGCGTGACATATTTACGCATTTAAAATACATATAGAAAATTTTACATAAATTATTTTTATACACAAAAATATTAAAATAAAATTTCAATTGGTGGTTTCGGCATGCTAACTTGGGGGTTTAAACAACCTCATGCTTGCTGACTAGGAGGTTGGCACAACTCCATGTTTGCCACCAAAACTTCTCCAAATTTTCTTACAAATTTTGCGAAATATCGCCATAACCAATAGCAGTTATGCAATGCTTCAAATATTGTTAATAAAAAGTAATACAACGAATATGGTTTCGTAATACTTGATTTAAACTTATTACAAAACAATTGGATTAATTTTCGGGTATCCTTTTAGCACTTAATACCGCTTCGGCACCGGTTTTATGAGAGCTAAAACTTAGATTACTTTTATATCTATGTATACTGCACACAAAACAAAAATGTGTAATTTTACGATCATAAAGCGAGGCAACTTGTTTCCTCGCTTTATAGTTGCATTTTTAAACACGCGTTTAAAATTGAATCTCTAATGTTTAAATTTATACTTTAAGAATGTGGTAAATTACTCTATTCTGGTGTGAAACTTAAACATAAAATGTGTAAAATTAAGCATTTCCAAAATTAAATATGTATAAAATTAAACATAAAATGTTTAATATGTACGGGGGTTGCGTTTCCGAAATGTTTAAGTATAATTTTACTCTGAGAAAATCAATGCACTTATTTATGAATCAATTTTTTTGATTTTCTTTATTATTTAAAGTATTTTTATAATCAAAATCATAAGATTAGAAAAGTAAATGCATCGATGTCTGCAGTATTTCATGCACACAAAGCTAAAATGATACTCGACCATTTCGTTCACAACCTAAAAATAAAAAGAAATTTGGTTAAAGTAATAACAAGAACACTTTAATGTTTATTAATACAAAATTAATTTAAAAATGTTTATAAAACCATTGTCTTCTGGCTTATAGTTGAGTGATGTCCCCTGTTTATAGATGTCTTTACAGCAAGCGAGTTTAATTAGAATAAATAAGCATGACTTGGCGTCATTTTCATAATAGTCGCTAGTTTCAAAAAGATGTTCTTAAAATTTTACAAAGCTCGTGTAAGAATAAACAAATTATATGTAAATTTACTACGCGTGTCTAATTTTAAACATTCGGCATATCAAAATTAAACATTTTGTGATTAATATCACACAACAAAGGTTTAAAAATGCAAAAAAAATGTATATGCACACGTAAATAGTTGTAACATTAAACAATAATTGTCTAAATCTTATATACGCATATGTGCACGAAATTCGCAAATTTACGCAAAAAAATACACACTTTTACGTAGTAATTTTAAACTCAGTTTTTATAGTGTGTCTGGTAATAAAAATTATTATAAGTAGTCCGTTATGATCTTTGATCCGATCACTTTTGTAAATACACCTCATATAACACTAAAATTAATGAAAAAATACCCAATGTCACCAATCCCTCTATTTCGATTTGGCATATATTTTACAAGACCCTCCTCTGAGGTAGTATAGACTAATTATCTGTATGAAGTAACATTAATTTGACTTCGCCATTGGTACATAGAAGACCACGAATGTTATTAACTGTTGAAAAGTTACCAGGAACATTTTCATAATTTTAAAACAATTTATAATCTAAATAATATATTATATAATGTTGGGATGACCTTGTCTGTCTCATACGACTTATGTAGTCAGTGCGACAATAAATAGGTGGATTGAAACAGGGGCGGATCCAGAAGGATTTGGGGGGGTAGATTGATTTTTTCGCCTTTTTTTCATTTTTTCCTAAAATGCGCCCCAAAAATTTATTTTGCGCCTTTTTTTATATTTTCTGTACTTTATATTTTATACAACTGTACTTCTTTAAAGCAACTTTTTTTCTTTAAATCAACCGTTTTATTTGCTTAAAAAACAAAAAAAATATAGGGTGCGATCGGATCTGTGGTACCCTAGAAAAAACGATATCCGGTGCATCTACATATTTGATCATATAGGTACTCAAATGAAATGTAATAATGCCACATTTGTAATTATATGGTTATTTTTATGATCTAATAACCAAAGCTTTGGATTTGTAATTATGTAAAAAATAAAATTAAAATGAAATGCTGATTGTTGAGAAAAATATTTAATTATTTATCAAAATGACGAATGAAATGAATAGGTAACGCTGAAAGGTTTTTTTAAAATTTTCTAGAAGTGGCCCAACAGTTAATTATAATATTTCGTTGGCAAGTAATATCGAAGAAGCGCCGCAGACGAAATTTTTTTATAAAATATTAAATTTTTTATTTTTTAAAACCTAAATACAAAAGTATTATTCGTGTATAAAATGAACTCAGTTGTTAAAACTAAAAAGGGTCCTGAGGTTACTGGGGTTATCGGATCATGAACATAATAACATATTAATCGTAAGATCAATATCTTTCATTTCAGTACCTACATGTTCATATAGGTAGGTGTATAAAGTTTCGATTTATCTGGGGTACCACAAGTTCGACCGAGCCCCAATTTAGTCTGGGACCCAAACATGGGGGATAGTTTGAAGAAAAAATTTTTCACTTCATCCGGTTATTTAAAGTTCAGCCAATTTGTTTGTTTGTTTGGAGATTTTTTGGTAGGAGTAAAGACTTTTTTTACATATATTTTTGACTTTAATTTTTTTTGAAAATAATAACCAACACATCTAAAAATATGAATTGTCGAACTTTTATCAAACTATCAAAAATGGTATTTAGACTTATAGTTGTACAACGATATGTATATTTTTTAAAAACTAAAAATTGTCTATGGATATGCGCCTATTATGTTTAAATTCGATTTAATATTGATACCCCGAGACAAAATTTATGTAATTTTTCAGGAATATTTCCGGCCAACACACAGATAAATGGAATATTTTGGGAAGTGTATAGCAGGTTGTAAAATTTTGTGGAATTTTAATGACAGATTCACCGCATATTTTGGGATCGGGCAGACAGCTCGTGATAAAAACTCCGCCTATCTATTTTTAAAATATGTCGAAAAAATGTTTCTAAACTGCCTAAAATTTTTGTCTTGGGACATTTTGATATAGATCTCAAAACACTTAAAACTCGAATTGTGTAATCTTCAGAATCTTTGCCAAAATACAATGGCGCATATTCGTAGACAATTTAAAGTCAACTTTAAAATAAAAGTTAAAATGTCAAAAGGTTTTTTTAAGTCGTAAAATTAAAAAAAAAGCGAACAATTAAAAAGGTAATTTACAGAATATTAGTAATCTGGAAATAATTAGTTATTTTTACACAAGGCGCAATGTAGAGAGAAAAGCTCAAGAAGGCGTAAACTATTCAAATAACAATCAAAATTAAAACAGCGCATAACTTACAGTATTTTATCGTCTTTACAAGCGCAAAATATCAAAACAAACCAAAAATGAATATGACGCATATTTACTCTGTAAATTAATTTTTTTTTTTTTTTTTGAAAATTTGGCGCCTTTTTCTATATTTTGCGATCTTTTTAAAAGCCGCAAATATTCTGCATTTTAAGCGCTTTTTCCATTTTGTGTTTATTTTTTTGAAAATTTAGCGACTTTCTCTGTAGTTACCGGTCTTTTCAAAAGGCCTAAACATTCTGAAATTTTGCGCCTTTTACTATATTTAGAGCCCTTCTGTAGAGGCGCAAAAATTTTGTAAATTAGGCGCATTTGCAATTTAATGCTTTTTAGAAAATCTTGCGCCTTTCTGTATATTTTGCGCCCTTCTATAGAGGCGCAAACATTTTGTAAATTAGGCGCATTTGCAATTTTATGCTTTTTAGAAAATTTTGCGCCTTTCTGTATATTTTGCGGTGCAAAATTTGCAATTTTATGATTTTTTTGGAAATTTTTCGTCTTTCTCTATAGCTTCCGCTCATTTAAAAAGGCGCAAAATTCTGAATATTAGGCGCATTTTTTTCATATTGTGTTTTTTTGAAAATTTGTTAGAAAAATTCAAAAGTGCGCCTTGGATTGAAATGTTTTTATAATCTTAGAAAATAAGATGTTTATGAAAGTCTTGTTGCAACTACCTGTTTAAATTTACGCCTTGTAGCAAATATTCAAACATCCCATAACTTTCAAAAAAGTTGCAGTAAAACTATTAATATTTTTTAAATATGACATATATGCAGATAGTTACGAGATGTTTTGACTGATAGCAAAAATTATGAATTCCTGGACATTTGCAGCAAAATGGTTGTTATTTTGACATTTGACTACTATAAAAAAGGAAAATGGCATACTTTTTCCTTACGCTCGATTTATCCACAACAATTAAGTAAATCCAATGATGTAAAAAAGTGTCAACTCAAATATTACATTTTATGTTAAAAGTGAAAAAAAAATTTACTGGGATTGAAATTATCAACACGTGATCTTTTCAGAGTTTTCTTTGATGACAGCATCGCTGATCGGACTTGGTTCTTCCGCGAAGAAGTCTCAAGTCGTTGTATAATTTTACATTCGAAGACGATGGCGATGTATAACCAAGATACTGTTTTAATTCTAGAATAAATAAAAATACATTTGATTCCATTTATATCAATTAAAAAAAAGTACTCCGCGAATTCTAATGAGTACCTTCTCAAAATATTAATCAATTATCTTCCTTTTTGTAAGATGTTTAAGTGATGTTTGCTATAAATAATCGTAAATTTGAAAGATGGTTGCTAGCAATATTTATCATATATGACGGATATTTGAGAGATGGTTGTCTCAAAGACGATCTAAATAACTTGATATTTAGGGCTGTGATATTTCTGGTAATCATCTTTGTTTTCTTAGTGTATGGTAGAATAAATGAACGCTATCAACTTCCATTATATTGTGTTCTTTTTCTAGAATTAATTGTTCAATTTCTATGTTAATTTCCACAGATATGTATATTTGCCAAACTACTTCCCAGAACTTTGTTTTTATTATGATATGCACATCCATGTACTGCAATATTCTTTGATGAAGTGGATAATGCAGCTTGTTATATCATTAGCTGTAACTCCGCCATCGTTCGTAAATCAACGAGTAAAACGTTCAATTATATGGCAGCACCACGTTTTTAAACTTTAAATAAATAAAAACTTCAAAAATGCGTGCACACAGAAAAAAAAGTGTGTAAATATAACTAAAATGTTAATCAATCCAATTAAATTTTAATTGAAACTCAGCCGATGTAACTTTTAGTAGCATTGAATTTCATATTCGTAATAATGAGAATATGTTAATTGGAGAAACTTTAATTAATTTTTTTGTCATATTGATATTAAAGTTGTTATATATATTATATTTTTATTGGTAATTTTTAAATCATTAATTAATTAATTAGTAACATCAATTAAAAATTTCATTCGATAGAAATAGGATCAATTAAATATTTTGTAAAATTAAATAAAATATTTGTCGAAGCATATGAAAATAAAAATAATTTAATTCAATATATAACATAAAATAAATATTAAATAAGTATTTATACTTTTTGATATGCTTTGTAAAATTCTTTCAACCTAACGAATGTTTTACCGAAGTCAATTTTCACAACTTCTACAGGTGGGCCAATTAATTGAGTCAAACATAAAATTTGATATTCGCTTTTTAATGATGCTGTTTGACAGCAAAAATAAATTGAGCCATTTAATGCTTTAATAACATAACATACACTAAATAATGCAATATCCTGTTTTAAAATAGCAACGTAGAAGAAAATAATGTTAGAAGAAACTTAACGACGCCGCCGAGGCACGAGACGCACAAACAAAAAACAAAATTAATTCCAGAAGAAAAAAAAACAGTGTTGCAAAATGAATAAATCAAAAGTAACAAATAAAAATAGTTTATACTATTAAAGACTTAGTTGTATTGAAATTATATTAAATTTATTCCTCTTAATATTTTAATTAAAAAATGTTTAAATACAATTAATTAATTAGTAAATACATTCATATATTTAATTGGAATACGATTTTGTTTACAATTAATATCATTTGTTATATATACGTACAATATTTTTTTCTGTGTGTTGTAAACATTAAAAATGGTTTGAATCTTCGATAAATACCGCAAGAACCTGATGTTGGGCGTGCACGAGAACAACAAAAAACACATCAAATTAGTGACTCCACATCTCAACATCCGGCGATGGCTACTGCTAGTAAGCAGCCAATGCTGGCATCCAAAACTGGCCCGGTTGTTCGCCAGTACTACGACAGCGTCGAAATGATAACGTCGGCAGGAGCTGGGCCCAATTGTTCTACCAGTACTGGCACAACGCTGGCAAACACTAATGCCTGTGCTGGCCCCGTTATTCGCCAGTACTGTGCCAGAGTCGGAATGAGCTGGGTCCAATTTTTCTACTAGTATTGGCATAACGCTGCCAAACTCTAATGCCAGTGTTGGCCCATAGTTATACCTAATCTAAAGCTAAACCTTATTTAAAACATTTAATATATCTTAAATTTTTTTAATATATCTCTTTAATTTTGTATAAAAAAACATAGCTGTAGTAATAAATAATTTTATATAACAACTTGTGTATATTACATTTTTTTTTATATTTAATATTTTACATTTTATATTTTATATTCTACATATTTTATATTTTATATTCTACATATTTTATATTTTATATTTTATATTTTATATTTTATATTTTATATTTTATATTTTATATTTTATATTTTATATTTTATATTTTATATTTTATATTTTATATTTTATATTTTATATTTTATATTTTATATTTTATATTTTATATTTTATATTTTATATTTTATATTTTATATTTTATATTTTATATTTTATATTTTATATTTTATATTTTATATTTTATATTTTATATTTTATATTTTATATTTTATATTTTATATTTTATATTTTATATTTTATATTTTATATTTTATATTTTATATTTTATATTTTATATTTTATATTTTATATTTTATATTTTATATTTTATATTTTATATTTTATATTTTATATTTTATATTTTATATTTTATATTTTATATTTTATATTTTATATTTTATATTTTATATTTTATATTTTATATTTTATATTTTATATTTTATATTTTATATTTTATATTTTATATTTTATATTTTATATTTTATATTTTATATTTTATATTTTATATTTTATATTTTATATTTTATATTTTATATTTTATATTTTATATTTTATATTTTATATTTTATATTTTATATTTTATATTTTATATTTTATATTTTATATTTTATATTTTATATTTTATATTTTATATTTTATATTTTATATTTTATATTTTATATTTTATATTTTATATTTTATATTTTATATTTTATATTTTATATTTTATATTTTATATTTTATATTTTATATTTTATATTTTATATTTTATATTTTATATTTTATATTTTATATTTTATATTTTATATTTTATATTTTATATTTTATATTTTATATTTTATATTTTATATTTTATATTTTATATTTTATATTTTATATTTTATATTTTATATTTTATATTTTATATTTTATATTTTATATTTTATATTTTATATTTTATATTTTATATTTTATATTTTATATTTTATATTTTATATTTTATATTTTATATTTTATATTTTATATTTTATATTTTATATTTTATATTTTATATTTTATATTTTATATTTTATATTTTATATTTTATATTTTATATTTTATATTTTATATTTTATATTTTATATTTTATATTTTATATTTTATATTTTATATTTTATATTTTATATTTTATATTTTATATTTTATATTTTATATTTTATATTTTATATTTTATATTTTATATTTTATATTTTATATTTTATATTTTATATTTTATATTTTATATTTTATATTTTATATTTTATATTTTATATTTTATATTTTATATTTTATATTTTATATTTTATATTTTATATTTTATATTTTATATTTTATATTTTATATTTTATATTTTATATTTTATATTTTATATTTTATATTTTATATTTTATATTTTATATTTTATATTTTATATTTTATATTTTATATTTTATATTTTATATTTTATATTTTATATTTTATATTTTATATTTTATATTTTATATTTTATATTTTATATTTTATATTTTATATTTTATATTTTATATTTTATATTTTATATTTTATATTTTATATTTTATATTTTATATTTTATATTTTATATTTTATATTTTATATTTTATATTTTATATTTTATATTTTATATTTTATATTTTATATTTTATATTTTATATTTTATATTTTATATTTTATATTTTATATTTTATATTTTATATTTTATATTTTATATTTTATATTTTATATTTTATATTTTATATTTTATATTTTATATTTTATATTTTATATTTTATATTTTATATTTTATATTTTATATTTTATATTTTATATTTTATATTTTATATTTTATATTTTATATTTTATATTTTATATTTTATATTTTATATTTTATATTTTATATTTTATATTTTATATTTTATATTTTATATTTTATATTTTATATTTTATATTTTATATTTTATATTTTATATTTTATATTTTATATTTTATATTTTATATTTTATATTTTATATTTTATATTTTATATTTTATATTTTATATTTTATATTTTATATTTTATATTTTATATTTTATATTTTATATTTTATATTTTATATTTTATATTTTATATTTTATATTTTATATTTTATATTTTATATTTTATATTTTATATTTTATATTTTATATTTTATATTTTATATTTTATATTTTATATTTTATATTTTATATTTTATATTTTATATTTTATATTTTATATTTTATATTTTATATTTTATATTTTATATTTTATATTTTATATTTTATATTTTATATTTTATATTTTATATTTTATATTTTATATTTTATATTTTATATTTTATATTTTATATTTTATATTTTATATTTTATATTTTATATTTTATATTTTATATTTTATATTTTATATTTTATATTTTATATTTTATATTTTATATTTTATATTTTATATTTTATATTTTATATTTTATATTTTATATTTTATATTTTATATTTTATATTTTATATTTTATATTTTATATTTTATATTTTATATTTTATATTTTATATTTTATATTTTATATTTTATATTTTATATTTTATATTTTATATTTTATATTTTATATTTTATATTTTATATTTTATATTTTATATTTTATATTTTATATTTTATATTTTATATTTTATATTTTATATTTTATATTTTATATTTTATATTTTATATTTTATATTTTATATTTTATATTTTATATTTTATATTTTATATTTTATATTTTATATTTTATATTTTATATTTTATATTTTATATTTTATATTTTATATTTTATATTTTATATTTTATATTTTATATTTTATATTTTATATTTTATATTTTATATTTTATATTTTATATTTTATATTTTATATTTTATATTTTATATTTTATATTTTATATTTTATATTTTATATTTTATATTTTATATTTTATATTTTATATTTTATATTTTATATTTTATATTTTATATTTTATATTTTATATTTTATATTTTATATTTTATATTTTATATTTTATATTTTATATTTTATATTTTATATTTTATATTTTATATTTTATATTTTATATTTTATATTTTATATTTTATATTTTATATTTTATATTTTATATTTTATATTTTATATTTTATATTTTATATTTTATATTTTATATTTTATATTTTATATTTTATATTTTATATTTTATATTTTATATTTTATATTTTATATTTTATATTTTATATTTTATATTTTATATTTTATATTTTATATTTTATATTTTATATTTTATATTTTATATTTTATATTTTATATTTTATATTTTATATTTTATATTTTATATTTTATATTTTATATTTTATATTTTATATTTTATATTTTATATTTTATATTTTATATTTTATATTTTATATTTTATATTTTATATTTTATATTTTATATTTTATATTTTATATTTTATATTTTATATTTTATATTTTATATTTTATATTTTATATTTTATATTTTATATTTTATATTTTATATTTTATATTTTATATTTTATATTTTATATTTTATATTTTATATTTTATATTTTATATTTTATATTTTATATTTTATATTTTATATTTTATATTTTATATTTTATATTTTATATTTTATATTTTATATTTTATATTTTATATTTTATATTTTATATTTTATATTTTATATTTTATATTTTATATTTTATATTTTGTATTTTTTATTTTTTATTTTATATTTTATATTTTATATTTTATATTTATATTTACACTCAGCGCTGCTGAGTCTGCGCACATTGGAGTCGTCAATGCAAAACTTGTCTGTAAAGGTGGTGCGCAGTTTACACAATTTTGCAGCAGGTGCGCTAAAATAATACAATTTAATATTTGTTATATTTGTAAAAAAGATGCAAGCTTCCTTAATCTCAGCTTCTGCAAAGGCTTCTAACGCTTTAAACTGTGTCATTTCTTCACGCTGCAATGAAATCCATATTACTGACACTGAAAAAAAAAAGATAAAATAAATCATTTTCCAACAAAACAAAAACATACTCACCATTCAGAGCCGCTGCGTCGACTGGCGGCCGACTGAACAAATGCTGTGATCAATGCATTATCGCATCGTCGGTTTTTACTGCTGCGTATGAGGCCGCCACCGCTGAGGTTCTCCGTTTCTTTCTGCGTTGCTGGGCGATAAGTTACCGCTGCCCATTTCCTTATCCTTGTGGACCGGACATGCGTTTTGCCTCGCTTCCAGGCCTATGCATGTGTGGAGGCGGTGAATAGTCGCCCGGTGCTGCCTGCGTGTTGGAGTCTGCTGTGCGAAGCAGTTGTTGTTGTTAATGTTGGTACAACTGTAAAAATAATAATTTTGCGCTAAAGCCCTGAAGAACTTAGGCCGAGCTCTCTCACCATTTGATTTGTTCGTGTTATATTTGTACTGAAAGTGATGGGACCTACACGATTTAATGCTGAATCCAAACGGCGGGCTATCAAGAGCTTTTCATAGGCAATGTTTTACTCTCGCAGGATAAATCCCATATTACTCGCATATAGAGTTCGCACGTGATTGTTTCGCTGGCAGTAAATACGGACCGCCATTGGTTTGACTACGTGCCCAGAGTAGGAAAGCACCGTTACGCTAGTACTGCGCCAGCATTACATTTCCAGAATTGGCAATCTATACTGGGCGAGTACTGATGAAGCGCTGGAAGTAAATACGGCCCGACATTGGCTTGAAGACGGGCCTAGTAGTATGCCAGTTGTAAACCAGCGTTGTGCCAGTACTGCGCCAGGACTGTATGCCTAATATCGGCAACCAGTAGTGTGCCAGTACTGGGCCATTTGTTCCAGTCTGGCAATTTCTGCCTGGGCAAGGAAGGCTTGGAGTTGCCCGAGGATTCGAGAAGAGGATAACCCAAATTATATATTGTAGGCGGTTTTCATTTTTTAATAAAAAAATAAATTTTTTAAAGCAGTTTATAGGATTTATTTAATACGTTCATTTAGGTTAGCTTAATTAAATAGATTAGTTCATTGTGGTAACAAATAACGAAATTTAAAAAATAAGCAAAATTTGACAGTGAGTATAACAAATATATTGAATACTCATTATATTTGATGTCATGTTTGCGATTGTAGTAAAGCATAACAACGATTTCAAAATCAACGATAAGTTATCAATACAAATTGTTAAATATGGGTTCGTGAATAACTTTATAAATAATTATCGCAAACTAACGACAACGATATCGCAAACTAGTTACTTCAACATTATTAGTATACAATAACTTATATATTACAACTTTTAAATATAATTTAAATAAATAAAAAATATATTTATATATATATATATATATATATATATATATATATATATATATTGCAGAGTCAGCTGCTCTTGACGTTCTGGGCATATCAATTCAATGTGATCTCCGTTGGAATGATCACATATTTGACGTGTCGAAAGAGGCGGCCAAGTGCCTCGGTTTTTTAAAACGGTGTAAGACACCAATGTATTTTGTTGTTGTACAACTGCTATTCTACATCGCAACTGCTCCATTTCGTGAATAACCTTATTAAGGCTATTCACTAAACGGAGCAGTTGCTATGTTGAGTAGCAGTTTTGTCAAGTAGCAGTTGTGCAACAGCAAAATACATTGGTGGCAAAAACCAAAATTATCTGCTAAACTACTTCGCTAAAAGCTGAATTTATGACTTTTGGGTACTTGATATTACAGACAGTGTTTGATTATTGAGTTGAAATTCACCAAAATATATATTTTTAATGAACATGTACATATATGCATGTGAATAAAAAAGAAATGATGGACTGTTTTAAGAATAAATATTAACGAGTTCCTATATAAGGTATGAGTTTTTTTTTCTTAAATCGACATCACTAATCTAATTTGTGTACTTCGTTTTAATTATAATGTATTGATATGAAATATTGAATTAAAAATAAGTAACAAAAGGCATACTTATATATTGTATATGGCCAATAAGCAATAAATCTAAAATTTTAATGAAACATAAACATCTGTTTTTGGTACATCAGACTGAAAACTACCATACTACAAAAATATGAAATAAGTGTGTTCACGAAATATGATACAATTCTACAATACTGCTAATGTACATCGACAACTGCTCCGTTTCGTGAATACCTTTAAAGATAGATTTGCTTTGGTGAAAAAGAGTAAAAATACATGCGAACACCTTGAAGAACACCTACACCCAGAAATCATGGTAAATTAATAGTATTGCATAGAAAAACAACAATTTAAACTATTAAAATTGGTAAATAGGAAGCGTACCATTAGTTTAATAATATTAAATTGTTTAATACAATATAATGTTGTTCCATACATTTTATTACGTATTCATTTAATTACAATAAGCAAGACCTATAAATATTAAATGATACGTATTTTTACTTTTATGGTATAGTCGAATTAAATTTTCCTAATAATTTATAAAACCAAAAATAGATTTTAGTTAATTTATTGTATATTTTATTTTGTTTATATGTCGAAATGGAAATCCACTTTTATAAATCATACACATAAAAAGACACTTCTCGTTGCAAAAGATTATAACACATTTAATGTTCGCTTCAGTTTCCAATAATTGATTGTAATACTTGAGTCTGCTTATATTTTTGAGTCCGTTGCATTATAGAAATTCGATGTATTACTTATTTTCTGTAATAAATTAAACAAAAAGCTTATATATAATGAAATTACATTAAATATATTGAGTTCTTTCCAATGATAAACGCGTCATAATCTCGATTATCACAAAAAAGGCATGCGACCAATTTGAGCAAACACGCAGAATATCGCACAAAACGAACATGTTTTTATTTGTTTATATGTATTTTTTGCCACGTTTACTATTTAGGAGGAAACCAATAAAATAATTGTATTTAATCTATTAAAAGTAATAATATTGAAATATTTAATTTTATGGTGCTAAATTTTTCGAATACTGTGAAATTAATAAGAAAACTTTTGATGTAAAAAGAAAAAACTACTAATACATGAACCATAAGATCAGTGGTCGTACCATTAAGTACTTAATGGTACATTTTCTTCTGAGTGTATCAAACATTGTCATCACTTTCAGTTGCTCGGCATAGTTTGCTACAGCAGCTGATGCATCGCCTATTTTTTCGACGCCTGCTGTATTAATTTTTGCTGTTTCAGCATGGATTTCAAAGCCTGCAATTTTGATTATTAATACCGTCATAGCATCCATCTGTCCTTGTGCTATCTCTAAAAAAAAACATTCTCTGGTGCTATGATGTTGCTCAGAACTCCTAGATTTCTTGTCTATAATTTAAAAAATAAGTTAAGAAAGTTTATATATCAAACTTATATATACTTAAAATGCCTGGTAAAACCTGACCATCGGTTTACTTATAGCTTCAAGAAGAACCAGCTATTCCTGAGTTAGTTGTTTTTTCCCTTTTATCTGGTAGTGGAGCAGATGAGCTACTTGCTACTTGCTACATTATTAACAGCTTCATCTGAAAATCATAATAATAACTCAAATTTGTTTACAGGTATTTTTTATATGCAAAAGCAGTGTATAAAACTACATTATTAAAATACTGTAATTATTTTATTCCAATAAATTGCATGGAATTTCGATTGAATATTTCCATGAACCTTACGTGAAAGTAATAACCGAGTATTAATTCAAAATTGGTAATTTTAGATATGATTTATGTGATGTTCCATGAAAATTAATTATGCTGCTGCTAATTAAAGGGATTTTGCAATAACATGCACAGGAATCATTGCAATCATTGTTATTGCAGTTTCGACACGCTGAGAAAAAACATGATTGAGACATGATTGTAGCAATAACAGTATGATTGTTATTATCAATCCCTATTGTCGTAATCATACCCATATTTTAAAACGATTGTGTCTTTAATTAAATGATTTCTGCAATCATATTATGATCAAAGTATATGATTAGAATATGTAATGATTGTGGCAAAAATGTAATTCGAGTATGCATGATTGCAAGAATCATGTTCATTATTGTGCCAATCATGTTAGCATTGAAGCATAATTGATATAATAATAGTATGATTGCTGTTTAACAGCTGTTGAGAGTTTGGTAAATTCGGCGTCGAGTGCTAGTGAATTTTAATGTATATTTAAAAAGAAAATGTTAAGAAAAAAACTTCGGTTTTAGATTTAGAAAAGAAAGAGATCGGATAAGACGCAATACACGCTGAACAAATGGTGTCGTCACATCAGCTGTGCAACGAGCCGCACAAATATTCCATTTTTTCTACACCAGCGAAAGTCAGCGTTTTCGCAACGCCAATTCCATTCTTGCAAACTATGAAAATGAAGCGACGGAGAAGAGTGTATCAAAATATTATTTAATAATCTTTAAATATTGGTGTTTTTTTTTAATAAAGTTGTATTCTTAAATTTATTTGTTTCAGATTTAAGCAACCATTCGATGATTTCTTCAATAAGTGACGCTTATGAAAACATATTTGAAACAATTATGCCATGATTTAAATGCAATGATTTCGTGATAACATGATAGAATCATTGGAAAACATGATTGCACCAATCATGCAACAACCATGCAACATGATTGCTACAATAATAATTTCAATCATTAAATGATACCGTCAAAACATGATTGTGGTGATAATGTTTTTTCATGTTTTGTATACACCTTTGATATATCTTTAAAAATGTATATATCATGAATTTATAAATTCACGTAATTTATTGTTTAATAAAAATATTAATGCAACATCCCAGGCAGAATTGCCAGACTGGAACAAATGGCCCAGTACTGGCACACTACTGGTTGCTGATGCTAGACATACAGTCCTAGCGCAGTACTGGCACAACGCTGGTTTACAAATGGCATACTACTGGACCCGTCTTCAAACCGATGTCGGGCCGTATTTACTGCCAGCGCTTCGCCAGTACTCGCCCAGTAATGGTTGCCAATTCTGGCAAAGTAATACTGGCGCAATACTGGCACAACGCTGGTTTACAACTGGCATACTACTGGGCCCGTCTTCAAGCCAATGTCGGACCGTATTTATTGCCAGCGCTTCGCCAGTACTCGCCCAGTAAAGGTTACCAATTCTAGCAACGTAATACTGGCGCAATACTGGCACAACGCTTGTTAACAACTCGTCGCTTGATTAAAAGATTGTCGTATGTGAAAAATTACGATTTTGAGGTTTTAATGCAGTTATATATTTTAAAGCAAAATCTGTCGAAAACTGTTATCATTTTTTCCACATCTTCGATAGTTTCCGATATTGGGTGTGGATTTTGTCGTATGTGCAATGTCACGAACGACTCAGTGTTCTTTTTGTCGTATGTGCGGTGATTTTTCTCATAATACAATTTTTCCATACAAATATCGCATTTACAATGTTTAATAAAATCAGGGTTTAAATTGCTGCCAACACAATAGCAAAAGCAAAGAAAATATGACTAGTTTGTGCTGTCACAATTTTCACATTTTTAAAAATTGCAGCTGCTGTGACTGCGACTATTTCAAACACAACAGCAGCAGCAGTAGCCAGTAGCACATTTTTGGAAACTAAAACTATGAGAGTCACCAGTAGTAATTCAAATTTAAAAAATGAAAACAGCTGCTGCTGGTGCTATTTAATTTTCACATTGTTACGACGGCTGTTAATGTTCGGTTTTTGTGTATGGCTGTGGCAGTGAAACACAACTATCGATAATCGTTGTTCGGTTTTTGCAAAATAGCCGACAGTCGTTGTTCGGGTTTTTGCAAACAACCATTAGCCGGTCATTGTTCGGTTGCTGCGAATTACTGTCGTAGTTCATATTTCGAACCGACAGCAATGGTTCGTGAATTGTTCTATGCGGCTGCGTAAGACATATAGCAACAACACGCATGAACACATGAAACTATCAGTTTCTGTTGTTGTCATGTGTGCTTGCCATGTAATAACATGATCGAGTCGACGCTGCAGCGCGCCACGTACGTGTTCCTTAAAACCCGCTCTCCAATACGTTTCCGGATTCAGAAATCGGCACGTTTCCGGAATATGATTCCGTTTTGCTGTACCGAAAACGGAACATATGCGGAACGAATTTTTTCTTGGGTATATATATATATACTGTGCGAATATTGGCGCATAGTGTATATACTCGTTCTCATATATTTGCATGTATTTCTACTATTGACAGTTCGTTGGACGCATGAATGCATGCACATCTCCGCTTATGGAAATCCCGTTTAAAGTAACGAGTATTTTCAACTACTTAAAACAAATATCAAGTACTCATTTATTTACTCTATATAATTACATCACTATTCACTAGCGGCATCCACACGGTAAAAATGTAGTGCAGCTTCCCAGCAAGACATGCCTTACCGAAATTCCAACACAAAGACAAATTATATATTCTCACTCATACATAAATAATTTGAAATACATCCCTGCAGGATCAATGATAGATATATGACCCGTAATTTTACTAGAAATGAAAACTTATATTTTTGCGCGTTGGTTTGCCACCATTTTTTATTTGTAGGTTATTCATTAAGTTTGCCACAGCAGCCGCTACAGCAGGAGTACAAAATAGATTTTACTTAAATTATAAACAATTGATAAAAAGAAAGTATGTTAAAAAGAGTATTTTTATAGATTGCTTATTTATCTATTTATATTATAGATATCATCAAAATGGAAAGGTCGTCTCCATTTAACAAATGCATGGAAGGAAGCAAAACAACGGCAAACAAAAGTCGTTTTAATAGAAAATCTGCAATACATTCAACGCAATAAAAATGAAAACTATAGAATTTTGGATTTTTTGGTTTTATTTGGTTTAATTTGCTTAGTTTACTAATTATTTAACCGTTCCTAACCTCAAAATAAATCAGTTTACGTAAATTATTTTGTAAATTTACCTGTAATTTAATCGTCACTTATTACCAAACGAACAGTGACAGACATATATTCAATTGTATCTCATTGTAGATGAGTGAGAAAGAGATAAAAATTCACACGCACACAAAAGTTTCGGTAAATTTTATCCCGATGCTCTTAACAATGTTATAGAAACTTTTACTGAAACTTTCAGTTTTGCTACTAGTAATATTACTACTAACATGACCAGCAGTGTTCTTGCTGGGTTGGTTGGGTTGTACAAATTTCCCAGCAAGGCCGAAACTTCAACACAAAGACAAAACTATATTTTCTCACTCATACATAACAAATTTGAAATACATCCCTGCAGGACCAATGATGGATAAATGACCCGTAATAAATAAATAAATAAATAAATAAATAAATAAATAAATAAATAAATAAATAAATAAATAATAAATTTTGCGTTGGTTTACCACCATTTTTAGGTAGGTTATTATACAGGTACGATCACTCTGACATTAGGCAAGTTTTTTTGACAAATTTTGAAATATTTTGTTTTGATTCAAATTCAAATTTTCAAAAATTGAAATTTATGTTCAAAGATAATATGAAAAATAGTTTTCAGATTTTGTTTTGATTATAAACATTTTTGTGAACATTTTTAAGTTATATCAAAGCATACCTTTATAATTATTTTTCATTTCTATAGAATTTTATATGAGATTTTTTTAATTGTCGATTTTGTTTTGATTTTAAAACTAAACTTCAAAAAACTTGCCAAGTGTCACCTAAAGTAAACAATGGAAAAAAATGAGAGAGTGATCGTACCTGTATATATTTGTATCATGGGTTATTCTTTACGTTTGCTTTTTTCTTCGAACAGCCGCTACAACGAAAAGTAATAAAAAGTTTTGGATTAAATTATAAACAATTGATAAACATTGAAATAAAGTATATTGGAAAATATTTCTTATATATTTATTTATATTATAGATGTCATCAAAGTAGAAGGGTTCCCTGCATTAAACAAATGCATCGAGCGAAGCAAAACTAGGGAAAACAAAAGGCGTTCAAAAGAAAATCGGAAAAACAACGGAATAAAAATTAAAACTATGGAATTTTATGTTTTTTTTATTCAACCGTCACTAACCTCAAAGTTATAACAGTTTATGTTACGTTAAATATTTCGTAAATTTACTAATAATTTTATCGTCACTTATTACCAAAAGAACAGTGACAACAATACATTTAATTGTTTCTCATTGTAGGTGAGTGAAAAAGAGATAAAAAATCACACGCACACACAAGTTTCGGTCAATTATATCCCGACGCTCTTAACAACGTTATATAAACTTTTACTGAAACTTTTAGTTGTAATACTTGTTATATTACTGCTCATATAACCGGTAGTGTTCTTGCTGGGTTGTACCGTGTGGATGCTACGAACGACTCAATTGACGACAGGTTGGATTAACTCAAAAATGTTTACTTTTTCGCATGGTCTGCCAAGCAGCCAAATGCTGCCTTTTGTCGAGATTTTTTTGTGTATTGCACCAATGCTTGAGCCATCGCGGTCAATCTGTACTGCTTGAATGAAGCAGTACCGTTATTTTCCGATCCAGAATGGTTGTACTACATGTAGTACCGAGTAGATGCCCCTACTGGGATAATATTGATATTTTCAAGAATCATCCCTGTACTGGGAATTGTCATACATCGATAAAGTATTCAAAAACATCGATGTTGAGTTTGCATCACTAAATAAATTGAAAAATTGAAAAACTCTGGCCTGTTCGACGTGTCAGCAAAGAAAGTTATCTTTTTAACGTACAGAGTGCTTTGTTTTCTATAATAGAATTGTATAATTAATTGGTATTTGTACTATATTTTTAATTAATTCGACAAAATGGTGTTAGCCGATTTAGGTCGCAAAATCACGACAGCGTTGCACTCTTTGAGTAAGGCGACTGTCATCAATGAAGAAGCATTGAACTCTATGTTAAAGGAAATCTGTGCAGCTCTTTTGGAGGCCGATGTTAACATTCGGTTAGTCAAGCAACTGCGGGAAAATGTGCGTGCAGTTATTGACTTTGATGAAATGGCTGGTGGTTTAAACAAACGTCGTATGATACAGTCAGCGGTATTTAAAGAGCTGATAAAACTAGTCGATCCAGGTGTAAAACCATACCAACCTGTAAAGGGTCGACCGAATGTCATTATGTTTGTAGGTTTGCAAGGGTCAGGAAAAACTACGACATGTACAAAACTTGCATATCACTATCAAAAACGTAATTGGAAGTCTAGCCTGGTTTGCGCAGATACCTTTCGTGCTGGAGCTTATGATCAAGTGAAACAAAATGCCACTAAAGCACGCATTCCCTTCTATGGCAGCTACACAGAAATTGACCCCGTAGTTATAGCACAAGAAGGTGTTGATATGTTCAAACGCGAGGGCTTTGAAATGATTATAGTTGACACTAGTGGCCGCCATAAGCAGGAAGAGTCGTTATTTGAGGAAATGTTGGCCGTTGCCAATGCTGTAAATCCAGACAACATAATATTTGTGATGGACGCCACTATCGGCCAAGCTTGTGAAGCCCAAGCTAAAGCTTTTAAGGACAAGGTCGACATAGGATCCGTTATAATTACAAAGTTAGATGGTCATGCTAAAGGTGGTGGCGCTTTGTCTGCAGTAGCTGCAACAAATTCACCTATTATTTTTATTGGCACCGGAGAGCATATTGATGATCTGGAACCTTTCAAAACAAAGCCATTTGTTAGTAAGCTTCTAGGCATGGGAGATATAGAAGGATTGATTGATAAGGTTGGTGAACTAGTACATTTCCATATTTTATTACAACAATTAAATAATAATAATAGTTTGGCGCTACTATTAGAACTATAAGAGCTTATCATAGGCAATGTTTTACTCTCGTAGGTTTGTTATTTTCTGCCGAGAGGTAGCGTGGTATAGAAAAATGTTTCTATTAAAAGATGTTGTTAGCCCCAGTCCAGACTTGATCCTGGAACCTTTCGGCTCGCAGTCCAACGTACTAACCTTGAGCTACCGACGCTACAATTTTGAAAATTAAGAGGATAAAAACTCCCATTTTTATTATAATTTCACATATTTGTGTATTTATCTGTAAATTTATTCCAATGACCACAAGCAATATCCATTTATACCATGATTTATACCAAGAATAATAGAAACAAAGATTGTGCAGAACGTTGTTCAAAACTTAATCCTCTGCGCATGTACGTAGAAGTTTTTTGACAACTGTAAATTTTTCATTGTCCCAGAACGTTGTTGTAAAAAAAACAAAACATTTGAATTATTTTTGAAAAAATTGCGTGTGATTAATAGATATGTGTGCAAAACTGCACTGAATCGGCCATCAAAACTAAAAGATAAGGAAACACCATCGAAATGCTCTAAAAACAAAATAATTCAACAGCATTTGTGTAGCTCCGATCCGTCAGGACAACAAATATATATTTTAGATTTGAATTTTAAATTAACTGCCATCCACCCATGCCTATGTACAGCAATGTCTTGATCAGCATGATAGTTGATTCACCCAATGAGAAAACTGCCGGAAGTCTGCTTCCCACCAATTTTTTTCAGCAAAAATGTAAAAAAAATATTTTTCAATAAAGGTATTCACGAAACGGAGCAGTTGACGATGTACATTAGCAGTATTGTAGAAGCAGTATTAGCAGTATTGTAGAATGTATCATATTTCGTGAACACACTTATTTCATATTTGTGTAGTATGGTAGTTTTCAGTTTGATGTACCAAAAACAAATGTTTTTGTTTCATTGAAATTTTAGATATATTGCTTATTGGCCATATACAATATATAAGTATACCTTTTTTACTTATTTTTAATTCAATATAAATACTCGCTCATTTATTATAATTAAAACAAAGTAAACAAATTAGATTAGTGATGTCGATTTAAGAAAAAACTCATACCTTACATATGAACTCGTTAATATTTATTGTTAAAACAGTGGACATTATGCTATTATTTCTTATTTATTCACATGCATGTATTTACATATTCAATAAAAATATATATTTTCATTTAAATATAATGCATTTCGTGAATTTTAATTCAATAATCAAACACTGTCTGTAATATGAAGTACCCAAAAGTCATAAATTCAGCATCACTAAAAAACTACAAAAGTACCACGAAGTAAACTCAAGCTTTTAGCGAAGTAGATTAGCAGATAATTTTTTTTCGTCACCAATGTATTTTGTTGTTGTACAACTGCTACTTGACAAAACTGCTACTCTACATCGCAACTGCTCCGTTTCGTGAATAACTTTAATGAAATAAATATTTGTAATTTATGAAATGTCTAAATTTAAATTTCCTTTACTTGACATTCCATACTTTTTGACGTCAGCAATACAGGGTGCACATGCGCAATGCGTTATCTTATTATTCTATTATTCTTGATTTATACTAACTTATTTATAATCACTAATTTCGAAAAAAAAACAAAAAAAAAAAACGATCACTCTGACACTAGGCAAGTTTTTTTGACTTTCTTCATTTCTTTGCTTTGAAAATTTTTTATATTTTGTGTCAAATACTTGATTAAATGTTTTGTTTTTTTCATGATACAACTACCATCCCTGCAGTGTAACCAACTAGTTGAATACTAGTATTGGTCTAGTTCTGAGTGTCTACGGAGAACTAGTCCAACTAGCCCGAATTCGACCCCATTTTCATACAACGAACTGTAATTTTTTCAATGCTCATGCCCTACGATGTGTCAATTGTCCCCTCTTGCATTACATTTAAGTAGCTTTTAAACTAGCTTCTTGTACCCAGTCTATGACTAATTTTTACAGTCAGTCTATAAACAGGTTTATATAATCCCTCTCTAAACTGGTTACTATTTACCAGTTGAAACACTAGAGCTGTAAGCTATTTGACGACAATTGACATAGTCAAGCGAATCAAAACCTATGTTTTCGCTGCCTAGGTTATGTGGACAGAATGGATGAAATTGCTCTAGTCAAGAAAGCTTGGAAACTGAGACTTGACGGTGGACATCGTAGGAGAGAGCGATTGGCTCGGCTTGTTATCAGCAGTAGCCACGGTTGTAATGGTTTTTCAAATAGGTTATTTGTTAAAATGTACAAGTCCATGGCGAAAAGAAATAAAACAAATCTCACGATGGAACCCACAATAAAGTTAAAAAGGAAGATGTTTCCTGCAAAATAGATAAATAAAATATAATTTGTATTTAATTATTTATTTTGTTTTTGACAATTTTGACACGTTCCTCTACGAACAAAATTTTGAACTGTTTTTCTCTGCATCCATTTTAACTAGCTACCGAACTAGAAACATGGTTACTAATATGAATACTACATATTTAAGCTACTAGTTTAGATTTCACTGCAGGGATGATACACTATACCTACTATTATCATGTTTTTTTTTTATTTTATTTGAAATTCTAATTGTGGAAAATTTCATTATAAATGATGTGTGTATATTCGTCGTTGGAAAATGCCTACTCTAGGGCAAACTGCATTGTGTATTTCTACTTTTCGCAGAGTTCGCTCGCCTTTGGAAAAGCCGGATATGTAAATGTGGCGCGTGCCGATAATGAAACGTTTAACCAGCAGTTGGACAAGCAGTCTACGTGCGATCTGCATTGTCAGATGTGCGACATTGGAACAAAGACTCTGCTCCAGAACGTCGTCGGTAAATGCCCATGTGACGCATGACGCGAAATTTAAAAAAAACAGTTGGGAAGGTTAGATCACATGGGAAATTTTAAAGTAGGTGTAATTAAGATAGTTAGGATTATCAAAATTATAGTCGGTCTAAGCCGACTATAAATACCCTACACATATGTGTGGTTACCATTCAAAGTGATATACAGGTCACCAGGGTATACGAATCCTGAAAATATTTACAAACATTCAATCGCTGAAGAATTTCCATTCATTTCATACCCATATTTACAAATGGGTAGGTGTACCGAATTTCGATTTTTTTTGTGAACCACAAGTCTTTTCGCCGGAAAACATTATTATCATGTATTTGAGCATGACCAAAAAAGTTTACCTAAGCACGTATACATAAAAATTGATCTTTATATGTACATTTTATATGAGGTATTTGAACATAAGTGGTCGGATCATAGGTCACAATGGACCGATCTCGCCAATACAGCGTAGGTATAGCGTAGGTATATTAGTAATCTAAGTTATAAGTTTCATTTATCTAGCTCTTCAATTTTAAAAGTAGTAGGGATTTCAACAGACAGACAGACGGACAGACGGACAGACAAACGGACAGACGGACATCGCTAAATCGACTCAGGAGGTCATGCTGATCAAGAATATATATACTTTTCCATACCGTAGATGCTTCCTTCTGGGTGTTACAAACGGCGTACCAAACTGAATATACCCTTTCACTCTTAGTGTAGGGTATAAAAATTGCCACGCGCTTTTACATGAATGTACGGATGCGACCGTGTAAAAAATAAGACCTTCAGTACTGCCACGACCAAACAAATATCCAACAAAAATCTAGATTGAAGTCTGGCAATATATTTTTTTGAGGTCTTCGGGATACCGATGGTCACTTTTTTTTGTATGACTGCATCATGCCATTCACGGCTTGGCATCATTTCACTTCCTTTTCGTATTTTATTAAACTTCAAAAAACTTGCCTAGTGTCACCTAAAGTTAACATTGGAAAAATGAGAGAGTGATCGTACCTGTATATATAATCTACTTATTAGTTTTGAAGTTATATAATTTTTTTCAAAAAAGTGACTTTATTCACCGTGTGACGTAACGTGACAAAGTTTGCAATTTTATAAAAATTACCTCTGTTTGACTTCCTTCAGTTTTTTGTATCTTTTTTTTAGTTTGTGCATACTAAACTTAAACAAAATTAAAATTTTTAAACATTTCTTATCATTAACGCAGAAGTAATGAGAATCAGTGGTGTTTCGCGAACGTGACATTAAAAAGTCAATGAAAGCAAATCAAAAAATTACCATTTACTGTCTTTGTATTTTTTGATGTTTATTATAGCTTAGTGGTTATTTTGTAAAAATAGTGAATTTGTGGCGACGTAAACTTCACTTAGAACAACTGGGTTCATAGCGAAACCCAAACTCTCCTTTTTGATAGAATGATTCGTGGTTCTTGTCCATTCTGAATGTTAGTCTTTGTCGCGAATTTAAGTATTATTCCCAGATTCTTCTTTGACACCTCTTGAGTTAAAGAAGGCTTGTCCAATAATATTGAGTCTGTCCAATAATATTGAGTCTATAATATTGAGTCAATAATATTGAGTCTAACTATATTCCATACGTTTAAGTGATAAAATGTAGCCGGATTTTTTCCAACAAAATTTCGGCCAGAATATGTTAGTTATTTTGCTTGTGTTTGTGTGTTACCATCTATTTTGCCCTGTAGATAGTGAATTATTGTCTTGGTTAGTATTGTCTTGTAGTATTGTATCGGTTCGGTTACCCGCAGAGCTTCATTTTGCATGTTTATTCCCTCTTTTGCAAGTTAGTCCACCTTCTTATTACTTTGTATGTTATGTGACCAGGTCTCCACCAGTCGCACAGAGTTATCGCTCTTAAAAAAGAAACTATTCAATAGAAAATGTTATAAGAAATGAAAATAAGTCACCAAAATATGAATTCAACTTTGCATTGTTTTTAACTTTGACACCCCAAAGGTTTTCTTTAACCCCCGTTTTTTTTTAATGTGAACAGTACTAATTACAAATATTGTAATACCGCGTGAACACCTGAGAAAACTATTATATTATCTTCAGCAAATTATTTTTTTTTATTTCAAAAGATACAGATATGGTGTTTTTGGCAATATTGTTTATCATGAATAGACAGTATTATTTTACTTTGACACTACCCAAGAAACAAAACGTACCGTATACGTGCCGTTAACGGTACAGCATATACGGAATCAGATTCCGTAAACGTACCGCATTACGGAGCCGTATACGGTAGAGAGAACGGATAAAACGTAACATCGAAAACGGTGTTCGAAACCGTTTTTCATACAGTATCGACGGACCGTTAACGGACCGTATTTTCAAAAAAAAAACGGAGTGAGCTCCGTAGTCTACGTTACGTTTCTGCACCGTATACGGTCCGTATTGTTATTATAAAACGGAGTGGACTCCGTTGAGTGCATTAAAAAACGTACCGTATACGGTACGTTTTTATGTCGTATTAAAAAAAAACGGAATGGGATATTTTCCATGTATTACTGCTACTTTTTAATATGTAAAAATAAGTACAGTCGAATAAGTTATATTTTATAATACATTTAATTGTATTTATTAAGAGGATATTAAAAATATAAGTTATTTATTTACAACAATGAATTTTAACAAACTAAAAATAAGTATAAAATCAATTGAAACAACATTAATAATAAAAATTTAATTAAACAATAAAGTATTTACATTTTTTAAAATTAATTAACTAAATTAAAAATATGTCCATTAATTTAGCTTCTTCATTTCTGAATTTCTTGATACAAACATCTGAAAATAAATAAAGAAAGTATCAAATTTCTATATTCAGGCGTGATGTAAATTTCAGACTTCATATTTTACCCCAATAAATGTGTATTTTTCTCAAGTAATTAAATTAAAAGTTAAAAAGATCACGCAAATTCCCATTTTATTAAAAATGACCTCAAAAATGGCAAAGATCGTATTTGTTTTTGCATTGGGTGAAAAAACTGATCAACCGAATTATCTTATACTCCACATTACATTACAAAATTTTCCATTTTCCCAATACCACATATGGGAAATTTTGAAAATAAATGGCAACTATGCTACAAATAGAAAATATTCAACGAAGTGGCACCTATGAATACTGTCAAATTAAAATTTACTTACATTTGTCGATTTTTTAAATATATTTTTAAATTGATGCAACGAAAGCTGGCCGACCAACCAACTCCGCTCATAAAAAGCAAAATATGTGAAAAAAATTGGAAAATGTTGAACTTCCGGTAAAACATAATCGATGGGAAGTTGTCGCCGCCTGTTTCAAGATGTGCTTTCTGAGAATTTTCCGTTTTTTCACGTCATCGCTACGATTGGAATTTATGTCCGGCGATGTCTTGTTTTGTCGTTTCTCGAATTTTATATATAAATTTCGTTACCATTAAATGTTTTTTTAATTGTATGTGTATTTACACTTACCTAATTTGTGTTGTTTCTCATGCACCATCTTCATAGTTTGTAAAAAACGAACTAACAGCGACTGAAAACGGTAAATAGTGTCCGTACTTAACGGAGTTAAATCGGTATAAAAACGGTGTAGTCTGTATCAAACGGAGTACTAACGTATACGTCACTACGGAAACAAAACGGTAAAAAACGGTATGTTCGAATTACGGACAATGTACGGCATTTGAACGGAGTGGAATATTTTGGCTTGCCGTAAATGTTCCGTTTTCATTCAAGTATGGACGGATCCGTCTTCTACGTACCGTCAACGTACCGTAACAAACGGAATTGTGATTCCGTTTGTTTACGGAACTACGTTAAAATGTTTCTTGGGTATCTTCCTAACTCTATCCTATAACCTTCATTTTTTCGAATTTTAACCCTACTAATTACAAATTTGGACATACCGCATGATCTCTTGAGAAAACTGTCATACTCTTTTTGGCAATAATGTTCCCCATAAAAAATGAAGTGAGGTCCTCAAACTACATAAGTCGTCTCAGATTCAGCCATTAAACAAAATGATAAAAAAACCATAAATTTTGTATTTTGTTCATTACGTTCTGTGCAAAATTTTCGGCAGCAAAAATAAAAGTTATATGTTCATATGAATTTCAATATTATAAAATAATGGCGTTTGCAGTTTTTTTCCTAGACGTTCTGTTTCAAGGATATACGACAAAATCGAAATGCTGTGTTTTAGGCCATACTTTTGTTTGGTAGAGGTTAAGTTTATAGATTTTGAATCCAAAATAAACACAGACGAATTAATATTATAATGCAGTTTTCAAACTGATATAATTTGCTAAGTTAAAATTTAAAGTACAAGAATGGTGTTCACCTGGATTCAAAAAAATTATTTTTTTTTATCCCACATATATCTTGAAAACCACGATTAGTATTTTTTTTAAATCGATATCAATACTAAATGTGTGAGCATTTATGTAAATTTTAGATACAAGAAATATCTTGAAAACCACGATTAGTATTTTTTTTAAATCGATATCAATACTAAATGTGTGAGCATTTATGTAAATTTTAGATACAAGAAATATGAATGTGACTTTCACCTAACGCCTACCATGCAAAATCATGCCTAAAAACAGAAATTTTGGTTTTTGTCAAATATCCTTTAACCAGGAAGTCTAGGAAGATATTTATTATTGTTTGTAGAATGTCGAAATTCACAAGAATATATAATTTTTATTTCAGCTTTCGAAAAACTTTGTTAAATGTGCCTGCAACAATATAAACAAAGTGCAAAATATATTGTTTTTTACTATTCTGTTTAATGGGTGCATCTGAGGCAAATTCGTTATTTGGGGACCGTCCCCTCATTTATGGGGAACATATTTGCCGAAGATAATATAAAAGTTTTCTCAATTACTACTTTTCAAAATCGAAAAAACGAGGGTTAACGATAAGCTTTGGGACAAAGGTGTCAATAAACAAGGTGTCGATAAACAACTTTACTGAAGACACCAAATTGGTATGTATAAAAAAAAAATTAAGTACTGTCTTCCAACACACTATTTTTTCATATTTGACTGCAAATTGTGAGTAAACCAGAGCAAAACGGACTTCATATTCGAAATCATCGACCCCCTATTACCTAAAACGGTTATGAAATCTAAAGATTGAGAAAAAAGTTGTACTTTTGTCAGAAAGAATTGTTTGTCAACTTTTCATTTTTTGGGCACGGTAGACCACAGTTTTGATTAATGAAAATGCTGATTAATCAATATTCATTTGATAACCAAATATGATTTGATTAATCAATTGCTGACGTTTTTTTTTAGTTTTTCTCATGGTTGAAGTATATACAGATTAGTTCATCTAGATAGTTAGTTGGCGTCAAGGTGTATTAAGGAAGGTGAGGAAAATTTGGAGAGGCTAAAAATTTGAGCGTCATTCTGTACACATATTTTAAATTTGAAATATTTGTCTGTACACAAAAGTCAGTGCGATTTTTGTTTTTATTGAAATTTTCTGTATTATAACGTCAAATCATTTGTTATTGTTTATAATTAAAATTAATTATTGGTTTCATGTCAGTTGATTGTATAGACTAATTTTAATTGTCTTAAAGATTAGTTCAAATAAAAGCGTGGAGTGTACAACGACTAAGTGTAGTCGACAAAGGACACCATATAAACAGTTCAATAACTCATCAGCGCCCTTGCACCTTGTTCTCGGCCAAATGTGTGAGGGTTTTTACATTGGTAGAGCTATGACCAAAGTGCATTATAAAATATACTAGCTGATGCCGTGCACATCTACGCTGCTGCAAAGATTTACTAAATGTAAATAGTGCATATATAAAAAGTGAGGTTGTGTGGGTACCTTCCACACGCCTTTATCCCATCACGCCCGCATTTTAAGTGACGATTAGTATGTTAAATATTAGGCAGAAAGGAAAATAATAGTTCTTGCGTGCAGAATAAATATAAATGTGCTGGAACGTGTACACCTTCGCCTGTGCGGAGTTTTTGAAAATTCATATATCGTTTAACTCTAGTCCAAGTAGTTCAGAAATTATAATATTTTAATGTTTTTGGTTATATTGAAGTTCTTACGCCCTTCTTTGATTTTTATAACTACTACATTTAAAACTTTTAGTTATATAGGACGCCCCGGCACTATGTCCAATCATGCCCATATTGATAATTGGTTTCCATTTGTATAACTCTACTATTAAGAAGTCAGGAGTATAGCATTTTTCATGTTATAGTTATATGGGTGTCCAATCTCTCCCAAATTTGGTAAAAAGATAAACAACCACAATATACATCAAAGTTTTAAGGACCTATATAAATTCTGGTGCTGATTTCTAATTCTTCTATCTTATATGTTGCCTGGAAAGATAAACTATTTTTATTATAAATAAAACACAGTCTTTTAAAGAAATATTTATAGTAATATTTTAATTAATTTTTTATTTCCCATTACTTTTTGTTTGGTTTTTTGTATTTTCAATTTTTTGTTTAAATGCTTTATTCTAAAATGCATTCTGCATTAAAAAAAAAAACATTTTTACTTCTGATGGCAAATCTATTGCCAAACTAAGTTTTTTTAAATCAGCATAAAATGTTTTGGTTGTTAAAATATCATTTCCATTTAGTTTTAGAAAAACATGTTCTAACAATTTAATGTTGCTAAGGAAATCTGCTGACGGTTTTATTAGCCCTCCTCTTGAAACCTGATCAACCCAGCTACAGTTACTAATTGGTGTCACAACATTTTCCAATCGGAGACGTCGAATAATAAAACCGGAAACATAGTCTAATGCATCCTCATGGAGAATGTCGAGATCTTCGTCTTGTAAAAGCTGAGTTTCATCGATATCGCTGAACACTTCGTCCCATTGAAAAGTTTCATCGATTGCATCGAGTGTTGACATCGACTGATCTTCCAATACATCGGCGGGAATATCGAGTGTAGACTGCGTTTTATCTATTTGCTTAGTGAAATTTGGGTATAGCCATACTGTTTCGTCCTTTTGAATGTTTCCACTGTCATTTAAAAGTTCCGTATTTCTCGCTGGAAATAAAATTTTATGAAATCCTTACACACATTTGTAGGAACCAGATGGATCAGCAATATGCATGATAAGTGTACTATCACCCCTACCTGCCATATAAAAATACTTACCTAGCAAATATTTCCGTAACCTGTATTTAAATTGTACTGGACTTGGGTGATCATGAAGTCCTCCTTTGCTTCTAATCGCACCGAAGAAGTGTTCCAGCACATCCTGGTTTAGCCTATATGTGAGCAGGTACTCGATGTTATATTTTTCGGGCATGTACTCATACAGCTGAACCAAGGATATGTTGCTTATTATTATGCCCTTTTGAAAAGGAGCTAATGAGTTTTTGTTGGGTATAATGGGTTTATTCATTATATCACTCATTTTTTGCAATACATCAATTTGGAACGCTAGCTCTTTTCCGTAGGGTTTTGAGAAAACCAAGTTTTATCTATCTGTAATAAAAATAATGTTTACACAGAAAAATTATGGTAATACACTAGCTAATTACTCGTTGATACATCGAGCTCCTTCCACAATGACTGGTTGGTCGGACCCATATCGGAAACAATTGTCACGACTGGATAACTAGCTTTGTAAAGTGATTCTATGCTTCCACGAACCCTTCAAGCCACGTGCCATAACCATCTGCACATAATTGCATGGTTTGCTGACCACTTTCGATAATAGATCGTACTCGTATGTGCAGGCTACCTTCATTTCATCGAATGACAAAACACTCCTTTTCGTCATAGTTAAGGTCACTTCCGTTTTGCATCATTTCTATTAAATAATTTAATACCCCTTCTTCAAATTTCACTTTCTGCGACCAATATGTAAGCGTCCTTGGACATGGCAAAGGAAACCCTTTTTTATACAAGTGAGTATATGCCCTAGGTCCAGCAGCATGCAAACTTATTGCACTCGAAATGTACTCCCAGAACCAGTGAATTTTTTTATCTGGTAGTTTTAATTTTCTTATTTGTCCGTCCGTAAATATTTGCTTATGGCTCTCTTCCAAACGGTTTAGTTCATCAATCCGTTGTTTTAATTTAATATTTTCAGCCTCCAACTTCTTCAGCTTTCTGTTCAACTCCATGTTTTCAATACAAACTCCACTCTGTACTACTTCATCCCTTGAAATTGGTGTTCATATTTATATTAAAATAAAATCATTTAAATTCACTTACTCAGTTTGCGTACTACAATTTATTGCAACAGGAACAGTCATGAAACTTATTTTTGTTGGCACAGTTGAGCACTCTGCATTTCGAGGAGCAGTTGGCGTCACAGCAACTAAGCGCACAGTATTTGGACACAGTTTTCGCGAAGTACAATGAGGGACTTGAAATGCCGAAGAAGTTGACGGTAATAGAAAACTAGATGATGGACACATTGCCGAGAATGGTGGAATAGTTGCTTTATTTATCGAAGCAGCTACATTGAATGCTAATTCAGCTGACGAAGCGTGTGGTGGACATGTCGGATAAATTGATGACAATTTCTGAACCAATGATTGGAATGTCTGAGCACCAGAAGCGTTTGGTGGACATGTCGGATAAACAGACGACAATTCCCGAATCGATGGCTGAAATTTCTGAGCACCAGAAGCGTTTGGTGGACATGTTGTTGGACATGTCGGATAAACTAACGACAATTCCCGAATCGATGGCTGAAATTTCTGAGTACCAGAAGCGTTTGGTGGACATGTCGAATAAATAGACGTCAATTCCCGAAGCGATGATTGCAATGTCTGGACATGTCGGAGAAGCTACTTTAATAGCAGAAGAAGTTCTTGTGCATGTCGTGGCAGTTGACGACATACAAATAGGCATAAATGAGAGTTCCGGCGCATGTGACGTCTCAGCGGTCATGTTTCCGTTGTTGGGAAGCAGGTTTATCGGTGCAGCAGATTTATCTTTAATTTCTTTAAGACACACGCGACTAGGACAGAGTTTTGGCACAGTACTTGGATATAAACGGGCTCGTTTTGTTCCCGGTTGTTCAATGTAGTCACAATTCGTAAAATGCTTTTCGCAAATTAGCGAAGAATTTTTTAATAACATTCCACAAGATTCGCTCCATAGCTTTCGCTTCTGGGAATCACTGGGAACGTGGAAAAATTTATAATTTTCTTTTATCCACGATTGGCGGCAGATATAACAAGAAGATCGCGGCATTATTTTGGCTGAATAGTCCGTTGCGAAATCACTTTTGACAGTTTTATTTTAAATAAATATTTATCGACTTCAACGAGGAAACTCAAAAAAGAATGACAAAAAAAATAAAAAATTTAATAATAACAAAAGAGAGACGTTTTTATACTTTCCTCACCTTGTTAAATACACCTTGGTTGGCATACACTATGCTGAAAATGTCAATAAGAAAATTTAAAAAATACAACAATTAATTGTCAATTTAAATTTTATTTCAAGGTTATGTTTTTTGCACTTTAATTTGGCTAATTTATTAAAATTTCACACCACAAATTCAATTATACACTGCGGTGTTCTTCTGGAGCCCATTGAAATTTATTTATTTTAAAATTTTGAGTTAAAATTTTTTTATGAATTTGTAAACAACCCAAGAAACATTTTAACGTAGCTCCGTAAACAAACGGAATCACAATTCCGTTTGTAACGGTACGTTTACGGCATGTACAAGACGGATCCGTCGATACTTGAATAAAAATGGAAAATTTACGGAATTCCAAAATATTACACTCCGTTTAAATGCCGTATATTGTCCGTAATTCGAACATACCGTTTTTCTGCCTTTTAGTCTCCGAAGTGACGTATATGTTATTACTCCGTTTGCTACGGAGCACACCGTTTTTATGTCGTTTGTACTCCGTAAAGTACGGACTTCATACACCGTTTTTATGCCGTTTTCTTTACGTTTTTCAATAGTTCTGGTTTGAATTTAAGTTCGTATCAAAAATGGATGGCTACGTCAACTCAATGACCGCCTACATAAAACAGAAGCATAGTTTGATTTGGGAGCGTCGCCATGGCCCATTGGGCAGCGTCATGAAATTGGTAGCGAAACTGGTCCTAAGATCATTGCTGAATCAAACAAGCGACGGGCTGCTGCTGAATGCATATTCGGAATGCTGTCCGCATTTTGGAAATGCTATGGTAGCTTCTTCGGAATGCTGCAGGGGCTTGTAACGGCTCAACAATATTCCGCTTATTTGAAATTGAATTTAAAAATTAACAAATGTAAACAGGGCTGCCAGATTTTTCTAGACACACGTCCCCATTTCGAGTAATCGAAATCCCCAAAATCCCCAAATATTTTCTGAAATCCCAAACAAAATCCCCAGTTCGAAACAAATTATGACATTTTTAGATATTTTTTCAATTTAACATATGTAAATATATATTCTTACAATATAAATAAAAAAAAAATAACAAAATCAGGTAATTCAGTTGATTAGAAATGTTTAAGATAATTAAAAATAAGATTAAATAAACGAACATAAATAATATTAGTAATAATGTTCAATATCATTATCGAAAACAATTTGTTCGTCACTTTCATCAACTTCGTCAAGTTCATCAACTAAATTTGAATTAGCATACATAATCTTAGAATTAAAGCGTGTAATCATACCATTTGTTGGTGTATATTGTTGACAGCAAATTTTATATACTTTAAAAAATATTATTATACGCAGCAAAGCTTCTAAAAGTTCATACTGCATTGCGTAGTTTACTTTTAGTGGTGTTCATAATAGAAAAAACTCTTTCTACACACGCGTTGCTCGAAGGAAGTAAAAGCATCCGTATAACAGCTTCCGCAAGCTCTTTAAAAAAAAATTGCCCGAAGCGTCCTCAAATTTAAATACTTGAGGCCAAACATCTATAATATTAGTTGGTAATTTACTATTGGAAAAATGCTGTTTTCAATCGACAAAGGCCAGCTTCGTCCATTGATTTTCATATACACTCATGGGAATATTTGGATCCATAAAATCTTTCAAAACATCATAAATAACTTGAAACTTTTCTTGCACTAAAACATGGCCACATTGAGATAGGCTAAACTGTTGAAATTTTTGGAATTTAGTCATGTTTTCTGGCAATCGTAGAGCTATTACAGTTAACAACTGCCGCAAATAATTAAAACAAGATTGTTTTAATGATATAATTGTCTGATGTGGAAGTTGAACTTCCCTTAATTCATCAGAAAAATGTCTTCCAAAATCAACATGTTCAATAGACAAATAAGCCAGTTCGTTACTTAAAGCTCGCTTAACTTGAACTAAAAGACTTCCACTAATTTCAGCTTTTACCATAAATTCTGGTTTCAAGATTTTCGAAGCGAATGTCAGAAAAGTCAATCGCAAATCAACATACGCACTCCCAACGTCAATTTGATCGCTTTGAAACTTCAAATTTAATTTATTCATTTCTTAAAGAAATGGGTTTAAAAAAGTAAATAAAGTCGATTAGAGTCATTTGCCATTTCTTTGCATATAAGTTGCGCAGTATGTTCGTCATCATCTGTAGCAATAATAGAGAAATGATACTGGAGTTCTGTCCATTGCTCCAAAATCCTCTGGACTGCGGAACCATACGATAGCCAGCGCGTACCTGATAACTGCACTAACTTTCGAAATTTAGATCCATCTACGCCAGTATTTATAAGGTCAAAAGCACGCTTGTACTTTAGAGTACGCAGAGGACTTTGGCTAAAAAAAAGTTCCCTAACTAAATATTCGACTGTATTTGGAATTTTTTTGGACGCTTCGGAACAACAACGATTAAGCGAATGACAAGTACATTTCATAAGAACTAACTTGGGGTTATCTTTTTTAACAATATAAACAATGATTTATTAACTCCACAAAGATTACTGGCACCATTTGTTCCAATTGCGAGCATATTGTTAATTTTCATTCCGATACCTTTAAGAAACTTCGTTAATCCTTGATGCAATAGTTCGGCAGTAGCTTCTTCAACCAAAAACAGACCCAAAAAGTCAGTTAAAATTTCACATTTATCGATATTGAAGTAGCGCACACAAATGCACATCCATTTTGTACGAGATACATCAGTCGACTCATCTACTATTAATGAATATTTACTTTCTCCGATTGCATTTACCAAATCTTCCGCAAGAGATGGTGCAACGACCCTTTTTATAATCGATGTGCATTTTGTTCGATGAAGACGAAGTTTCTCAAAACAGTTGTTGTCCTTTCCTGTTGACTTCAGCAGTTCACTGAGGTGATCGACTAATGCAATTGATGTATGTTTTGCAACAAATATAGCAAGGTTTATATCCAAAATTTTTGATTCATCAGAAGCTATAACCACACCTGAAAATTAATAATATTTTAGAAACAGTTATAGTAGTCAATAGTCCATATAAATACCATAGTTCAACATTGAATTACTTGTTCGCAGATTAGATGTGTTATTCTTGTGTCGCTCTGTGCTCGTGGGTTTTCGCAAGTCCTTCTTTTGCGGACGCAAAGAAATTTTGCATACGGAGCACCATGCACCATTTTCATGGGCTTTTAACCATCCTAAAATACAACATTAGACAATACACAATAACAACTTAAATATTATTTTACCTTTAGCCCAGTCCTCATAAGAGTGGGAAGCTCTTATTTATATATTCGTTCGACAATTTTCTGTTTTTTTCCGCGCTTTCCATTTTTATACCCTACACTAAGAGTGAAAGGGTATATTCAGTTTGGTACGCCGTTTGTAACACCCAGAAGGAAGCATCTCCGGTATGGAAAAGTATATATATTCTTGATCAACCTCCTGAGTCGATTTAGCGATGTCCGTCTGTCCGTCTGTCCGTCTGTCTGTCCGTCTGTCCGTCTGTCTGTTGAAATCCCTACTACTTTTAGAATTGAAGAGCTAGATAAATGAAACTTATAACTTAGATTACTAATATACCTACGCTGTATGTGCGAAAAAATTGGCGAGATCTGTTCATTGTGACCTATGATCCGACCACTTATGTTCAAATACCTCATATAAAATGTACATATAAAGATCAATTTTTATGTATACGTGCTTAGATAAACTTTTTTGGTCAAATATATATTGAAATCATGTTCAAATACATGATAATAATGTTTTCCGGCGAAAAGACTTGTGGTTCACAAAAAAAAAAAAATCGAAATTCGGTACACCTACCAATTTGTAAATATGGGTATCAAATGAATGAAAATTCTTCAGCGATTGAATGTTTGTAGTTATTTTCAGGTTTCGTATACCCTGGTGACCTATATATCACTTTGAATGGTAACCACACATATGTGTAGGGTATTTATAGTCGGCTTAGACCGACTATAATTTTGATAATCCTAACTATCATAATTACACCTACTTTAAAATTTCCCATGTGATCTAACCTTCCCAACTGGTTAAATTTAATGGTTATCAAATATTTCACATTAAGGCTGTAAGTCTGAATGAAAGTGCAAAGAAGAAATGGTATAAAATGACATTGCTATTCATTTTGCCACAATTACACGAACTTGCTATTTCAGTGATGCTATTATATACAAAACCAATGTAGCATTGTTTATAAATTTAATATCCCCATGAATTATAGACAGATCCCCTTAAAATCCTCATATCCCCAAAGCTCAAAATCTGTCCCCAAAACACTTGAAATCCCCAAAATGGGGACAAATCCCCATATCTGGTAGCTCTGAATGTATAAGTAAATAATGTTGACATTTGGAATTATAGTTGCCAGACCGAGGGACATTTTACATTTGCGCCATAGTTGCCATTTCTGTGGTGTATTTCCCATGCGTGGGATTTTTAATTACAGTGGAAAAAAGGTAAATTTTGTAAAATAATTTTAATTGTGGGAATTTTGATGGCAAGTTTGAATTTATGTAATTTTCTTTCAATAGTTTTTTTTTTTAATTTGTTTAAAAATCGTATATTTTAATTACAAAAAAATGTATTAAAAAATTAAAACTTATGTTACTGACTACGTCAATTAGAAATAGCAGTAAATCGTAAAATATGACAATCCGTATTTATCAAAAATTACGGCATAAAAACGTACCGTATACGGTACGTTTTCCAATGCACTCAACGGAGTCCACTCCGTTATATAAAAAAATACGGACCGTATACGGTACTGAAACGTTACGTAGACTACGGAGGTCACTGCATTTCATTTTAAAACTACGGTCCGTTAACGGTCTGTAGATACTGTAAGAAAAACGGTTTCGAACACCGTTTCCGATGTCACGTTTTATCCGTTCACTGTACCATATACGGCTCCGTTATACGGTACGTTTACGGAATCGGATTCCGTATATGCTGTACCGTTAACGATGCGTATACAGTACGTTTTGTTTCTTGGGAAAGCATTGATGTTTTGTTTTAAATTTTTCGTAAATAAATGTTGAGTCTTTCAAACAGTTTTCAAAAAAAGTAAATGGCGACTGAATTTTGAAAGATGACTTAACCTGTATATACTTCAACCATGTTTTTTCTATTCTTTTATAATTTAAATTTAAAACAAAAACAATGCTCATATAAAGTAGTTGTAGACAATAATTTATAAAGTGAAGTAGAAACATTATTTTAATGTATAATCATCGAAAAATAATAATTACCCAAGTAACACAAAGTACAGATTTCGTCACGAATTCTTGATATTATCGTTAATTTGGCAGTAGATACGTAGCGAATTTTAATTTTTTTTAAGTTTGAATAGAATTTTCAAGTTTCAATACAAATTTCTACATAGATTTCCATTCTTTGCCAAGAACTGATTCAATTCTACGTATCGATACATATTCGTTACATGTTAATCTACAGATCCAGACTAAGTTTGGAAATGTGTTACTTGGGTTGCTTTCGACCTCTATTATTTTTAATTTTACTCTGGTTTCAAAATTTTATTTGTTATGTATATTTTGTATGTGATAAATTCCGATAAATTTAAACTTATGTGCTCTCAATAACACTCGAATATAAAGTGATTACTAAAATCATTTTTCGTATTCATATTTACACCGTTTTACTCTATATATACTGAATTAGTAACATTGTCGAGAGAATGATTAGGTCGTTTCGTGCCTAATCAAATCTATTTTGAATGTCTTCCTTATAACATGAGAATTCTTCAGAATCTAATATATTCTTTTCAAATTGGCATAGAATCGGCTTAAACTAAATCAAAAGTTTCGGCGACTACATCCAGCTATATCATTAAATTATTTTGCTCTAAATAATGACATATGTTGGCTAATATCTTATTGGCCGCTGAAACTATTTGTTGCTGAACTTTTATTGAATATTTATTGTACATGGTAGCATGACGTTTGGCCTGGGGACGGTTCGCCTTGGGATGTTTCGCCTGGGGACGTTTCGCCATTCCATTGTGAATTTTATTTTGAATTTATTTTATCAGGGTTGCCACCACTTTATTTAAGTTTTACCCAAAATATATATAAATACACAATATTATTTAAAATTAGAAATATAGTAAATAATTTAAATTTATAAAAAAGGAGTAATTATAAATAAATAGTAAATGATTTTCTATTCAAACCATGGAACCAATTTTAATGTATTCAAGTATGAAAGCATTTATGTAAATATGAATGAGGACATATATTTGCAAATCCTCTGTACTAAACCTAAATTAATATATTTTTACTATGGGTGTGTGCGAGTTTGTCTTATGATAGCAAACAAACAGACTTCCGGTTATCAAATAACGATCGAATGAAAACCCAATATTTGAATTTTGTCTTCAAATTTTAGAAAAACTCGCATTTCCTTTAATATCATCAGAAAAATATACCCTATACAATCATTCTGTAATTCTTTAAAAATTACCTAAAAATAAAATTACAAATACATTTTCCTAAATTAAATTTAGTATGGCAACTCTGACTCTTTGTCGTTTCTTCATTCTCTTCAATTTCGTAATATTCACAATTAAATTCACAATGAAATGGCGAGGCATCCCCAGGCGAAACGTCCCAAGGCGAACTGTCCCCAGGCCAAACGTCATGCTACCATTGTACATCTATATTTTCGAAAAATGTAAGGAAATCAATAAAAAACCAAAAAGTAAAAAAATCTCGATTTTATTAGGTGAATAAAATCAAAAATTTTAAAGCATACGTAGTATGACTCCCAGTTTTGAAGCACCGTAATCTATATTTTTATCACATGATAATTTGCTATCATTTATATTTCCCAAGCATTTAATATGGTCAACAAAATCGATCGCAAAATTACAAAATTAAAGATGTATTAAATCTGCTTCTCCATGATAATTTAATAGCATAACTCCAGTTGGTTGTTATTGTTGACAGTAAGCTACTAACAGGCAAATATAAATACCAATCATTGTTGTAATTATTCGAATGAAAAAGAACAGCCTGTTATTCATATACTTAAATAACAGGTAATCACGTGATTGCTATTGAGATTTGAGTACAGGCTATTATTTCTACTTTTGAATAAGTACAGTATCCACAGAATCACTATCTCTGGTTTTATTGAACCGATTTTCACCAATTTTTCACTCTCAAAATTCACTATCTTTTTAAGAATTTCAATTTCACTTATTAAAAATGTTCACCGATAAACATCAAAGGTATTATCAATCAAAAACCAACTTTGATTCTACCACTCCGATTTCAAAAATTTGTTCATCAAAAATGTCACTATCTTTATTCACAATTTCAATTTATTTTTTATTCATTTTTTTAACTTTCAAAAATTTTATTCACCAATTTTGCAGACCGATTTAAAAAACGATGCGAATAATAGTTATAGTGATTGGTATTTGCCTGTTATTGCGAATATCGCAGCTGTGATCAAAATAACTGTTATTTGAGTAACAGGTATTTTTAAAATAGCAATAACAGTCAGTAAAAGTTACTGAAAAGTAGCAACTTTGCCCATCACATCCTGCGGGACGCCACTCGGATGGATTCAGATATTTTTCTGACCATGTTACAAAAATATGTTTGGATTAATCTGCAAGCGTTAGATGAAAATGGGAATTTAATTTCTGTACCAGTAAATTATGACTTCTTGTATCAAATGCTTTAAATAAGTCTAGTGAAACAAGTACACAGATTTTATTTTTATTAACGAATGAAATAACACAAAAATGTTGTCGTTTGGGGATTCCTCATTGGGGGTTATTTTATAATGAAATAAACCCAGCGAAATGATGTAACACCCACACAAAATGAAATAACCCTAAAAATATAGTATTATCAGGGCAATCATGGGACCCGTCGTAGCGGATATTTTCATTCGGATTTGGATTTATCTATCATATGATCCGAATCGAAGTTGAATTTCGGATTTATGGCATCACAGGTTTCGTCGGAACGAATTTTTTGACACTTTTTCTATGAATGCATTGTAGTGTCAGAATATAATTCTTTGTATGTAAAATCTTTTGTTTTGCATATATTAATGAATTTTTGCTGTAATTCGTGCTCATGCGATATAATTATAAATGGCGCAGGCTTATTTGCTGTTTATGCTTTAATTCCGGGATGGTGGAGACGGCCGCAAGCTACCTACTTATACAGCAAGTGGGAGCTGGCCAAAGATCTGAACTTCACGAATTAACAAGAAACTACTGTACACATTGCAAATAAAAAAAACGTATTTTTATGTTAAAGCATCAAATTCATTCTAAATTTATATACCAACGCTGTATATGCGAGATCGGTCCATTGAGACCTGTGATCCGACCACTTATATTCAAATATCTCATATAAAAATTACATCTACGGATCAATTTTACTTTATACATGGTAAACTTTTTTGATCATGCTCAAATACATGAAAATAATGTTTTCCGGCGAATCGACTTGTAGTTCCCAAAAAAAATAAAATCGAAATTCGGTACACCTACACATTTGTAAATATGGGTATCAAATGAATGGAAATTCTTCAGCGATTGAAAGTTTGTAGTTATTTTCAGGATTCGTATACTCTGGTGATCTATATACCTTTTTGAATATGTGTAGGATATTTATAGTCGGCTTAGATCGACTATAACTTTCATAATTCTTACTAACATCAACTATCACAATATCCGTACTTTAAAATTTCCCATATGATCTTACTTTCTTTACTGGTTTTTGTTAATTTATTCCAAGGAATGCAAGCGATATCCTTCGTTCGCACTAACTTTTTTCTAAACATTATCAATATGGTAAAAAAGCGTCGATAGAAAAACTTTTACCAAACCAAAAAATGCTGAATTTTTGAAAAGTATTTGGCCGCACTTTGAAAACGTTTATCACTATCAATGTGGTGAAAAATAAAAAAAATTATACTGAAAAATTTCCCAAATATTTCTGCAAATGTTTTGTGAATCAATAGAACACATTTTGTAATGTATAACTATATCTTGATATTTTTTTTTATTTAGTACAAAAAAAGTCAACGAAATTTACCGATTGAAGTTATACAATACAAAAGCAACAGCAAAACTCAAAATTAAAAGCATAAACACAAAAATAAAAGCAAAATACAAAAACAAAAGTAAAAACAAAAGCAAAACATAATATCAAAAACAAAACTGAAGCAAAAACACAAAATCAAAAACACAAAAGAAAAATAAAATAACAACACAAAAGAGAAATAAAAATAAAAACAAGCAAACGCAATAACACAACAACAAGCAAACGCAAAAACAAAAAGAAAAACAAAATAAAAAATACAAACATAAAAACCAAACTAAAGCAAAAACAAAAGTAAAGGAAAAACAAAAGTAAAGGAAAAACAAAGCAAATATACAAAAACACATAAAAGCAATATCAGAAAAACAAGCAAAAACAAAATACATTAAAAAAAAAACAAAATCAAAAACACAAATAAAAAATCAAAACTTAAAATTAAAAGTATAAATAAAAAACTACAACAAAAAAATCAAAACATAAATAAAATATTAAAACACAAAACCAATTGCCGAACTAAAGTAAAAAGAAAAAAACAAATCAAAAACTCAAAAATAAAAGAAAAAACACAAAACCAAAGACCAAACAAAAGCACAAAAATAAAATGCAAAAACAACGCAAATATAAAAAAACAAAAAAAAAACAATCAAAATCACAAACAAAAAAATCAAACCAAAACTAAGAAAAAGTAACTAAGAAAAAGTGAATGCCTTCATTGTCCAAGTGAAATAATTAAAAAAAAAAATTAAAATTTTTTGACAGTTGAATTTTTCGCCTAATTTTCGCGGAGTATGTCAAAGTGAAATAATTTAAAAAAAAAATTAAAATTTTTTGACAGTTGAATTTTTCGCTTAATTTTCGCGGAGTATGTATAAACCAAAATAAAAGTCACTCCTATCATTGGAGTAATTTTTTGAAGTGTGCACTGTTAAACCGGGCCTTAGGTTCTATTGTGTTGTTGAGTCACATTTATTTAAACTAATCTTTAAATTTAGAGTAGACTTTAGAACAAGTCGCTAATTTCTATACATAAGCTGACTATGAATTTCCGCCACTGAATATAAAAATTAAGAAAATCCAACAAAAAAGAACGAAAACCAAGCCTCATTTCGATTTATGGCTTTTTCACAATATGTAGTTAAATACTAACTTCCACTGTTACCGACAGTTTGCGGAAAAATCGATTTAACAATCAATTGTGATATCTGTTTGTCATTTAAATTTTCTTTAACCGGCAGAAACAGGCCGATAGAACATGTTTCAGTTATATACATAACCGACAGATTTTGACAATCCATTAAAAACATGTGCATAAATGTGTTCCCGAAATACCAAAATACAATGTCGCAAATTATCATAAGATAAATGTCAATAAAAATATTAGCAAAACGGTCTATTGTCCTTGCAAATCTGTTGTCGCAATATCCAAATATGACGAAAAACAAATTCACAAATTCATGAAATTCTAAATTTGAATTTATTTATTTATGTCAATTAGTTGCCAGATATTACATCTTTTATAATATTGTTCTAACCGGAAGTTAAATAATTTGTGTTGGTGCAAACGAAAATCAGGGCAATCATGAGGCCCGTCGTAGCAAAAATACGAATCTCCGCTACGAATACGAATTTTTAACTATCATGTGTTCCGTGTGGAATTGAATTCCGCGTTGCCAATACAAAAAAATAACTTCGAAAATTCGAAATCAGCTGTTTATGTCAAATCATTGAAAATTTACCAACAAAAATAAAAATCATTTGTGTTAAATTTGCAACAAATTGTTAAAATTTTAATATTTTTAAGAAAATTGTTTAATTTGCCTGCAAATATTGATGTAGGTGATTCATTTAATTGAATCGATAGTCCTATGAAAGAGTATCGGAGCTTTGGCAAGCTCCCACTTGCAATTCGCGCTCGATACGGACGGATGGCTATAGATTTACCGAACACTGCTGCAGGATATTCTTCGGATTGCCGGCCATCCGATACCGATACTCAAGCGGATAGAGTTGCAGCGGAATGAAGCCGCGGACGCTGTGTCCCATCCAGCACTTTGGAAATTTAGAGTGACATAGCGGCAAAACAACGAGCATGCCGTGCGCCACGGATTTAGCAAGAGACAGTCGTGCAGTGGACAAATAAATTTAACTAATTTTCTAATTTTTATATTTTTGTTAAACCAAACACAAATGAAATGAATTAATTTTATGCTTTAACATAAAAATACGTGTTTTTTTTATTTGCAATGTATACAGTAGTTTCTTGTTCTTTGGTGAAGTTCAAATTTATGGCAAATGATTTTTCGGCATTTGTAATTATATCACATGAGTACGAATTACAGTAAAACTTCATTAATTAATGCAAAACAAAAGATTTTTTCACACAAAGATTTACATTTCGACACAACAATGCATTCGTAGAAAAAGTGTCAAAAATCTGTAAAAAAAATCAGTTCCGACGGAACCTGTGAGGCCAAAATCCGAACTTCGAATTCGATTCGGATCCATGATATTTAAATCCAAATCCGAATGAAAATATCGGCTACGACGGACTTCATGATTGCCCTGAATATTTAACGGAAACTTTATTCTGAAAGTTAGGCTATCTGCCAGTTAACAAACGTACAAATAAATTATAATGTAACCGAACATTATAAAAACGGCCCTAAGAGCAATATCCATTTTTATAATTCACAAAATAGTTTTGTTACTACACTTTTCTTAAGTATTAGTAGAAAATAAACAGCAAAAGAACAAACGCCCCATTGCGCAGCCCGGGTAAAAAAATATCTTAACTATAAAGTAGTTCTAAATTTAACTTCCAGATGGCATAAAAGCCTAAAATCTATATCTCTGTAACCACAAATTAGATCTAGATAAAATTATGTACAGTGGCTATTTTCAGAAACCCGATTAACATAGGTTAAAAAGTAGTTCTGAATTTTACGGATGGTCATTTATTTACTGAATACGGGTTTATTTTTTAAGGTTCTAAACATTTCGGATGTTTTTTTTTATTTGAAATGTCGAGGATCGAATTGCTATGAATTCAGAGATCGGAAGTAAATTACAAACATTATATGGTGGTTTCCTTATCCAAGATCAATATAAGAATATTGAATTCAATTCTAAATTCATAAAATATTATCCAATACTTCCTATATGCATATAACAAATATATTTGTTGGTTTGTTATAAACGTTATGGTCTGGAATGAATGATACGTTATATTTTAGTTCATAATTCCACCGATAGGGGGAGTAAATAACGAATTTCTAATCAACTAAACAAAACTTAAAACAAAATTTGTAGAAGACTGGTAAAAACAAGTTTAAAAGAAGTTCCGAATTTTACCACCAGAGCTAATTTTTACCACTATGTAACCTCTGAAAAAATTTGGATTAAATTAAAAATAGTGACTGTGTTAAGTACCGAAGTACACATTAGCTATAAATTTTACCACCAGAGGGCGTAAAGGCCATAAATCCATATCTCCGTAAACATAAATTATATCTAGATTATTTTTTTTACAACTCTGTAACCTGAACCGATTTGTACAAAATTTTAAATAGTAAATCTGGCCATAAATCCATATCTCCGTAAACATAAATTAGATCTAGATTATTTTTTTTACAACTCTGTAACCTGAACCGATTTGTACAAAATTTTAAATAGTAAATCTGTGCCAAGTACCAATTTTTTTAAATTAGTTCTAAATTTACCACTAGAGGGCTTAAAGGCACTAAATCCACATCCCTGTAACCACAGATGACATTTTGTACAGGGATTTTAAAAAATTAGTTCCGAATTTCACCACCAGAAGGCTCTAATTTGTAAACTCGGTAACCTCTAAACCGATTTGGATCAAATTTAAAATATTGACTCTGTTAAATACGGGTTCATCTATATATATAACTCTTCGTCCATCTGTCGGTATGTCTGTCTAAACAGCACGTCTAAAACTGGAGTTCTATTATATGTCACGTAACGTTTCGATAAATGATCGGGTATAATAAACGTAACGTAAAGGGCGAGACGTAAATATCCGTAGCATTTGGTTTTCTACGTTACAACCGGTGACATTTGATTACGCAAAACAAAATGCAAACAAAAGCAGTCTGTCATGTCTCGGTGCTCTTCGATGATTTAAGTTTTCTCGAACTTTTTTTTTTTGAATATCTATTAAGATCCACAGCACTCAGACAGACTATATCCATTGTACTGTGAAATCTATTCCTACGTGTTTTTGCTTAATACCACCACGAGCGCCCATGTCCAAGCCGGGATTCGAATCCGAGACCTTCAGAATGTAAATCCAGCGCGCTACCTCTGGACTGCTGAGGCCGGCTTTTTTCTGGAACTTACTGCGATAATAAAGTTCGATCTTGTTGCTTTATCACTACTATTTTTTATTTTTTTCGTACAATAAAATTTAAGGAAAAAATACGATATCGAGATCAAATGAATTCCTCGATATCTCGAAGCGATATCGAATCGATTGGCAGACTGGGTTAAATATAAATAAAACTCAAAATCAAAATGAAAGTAAAAACAAAAAAAAAAACACTAAATCCAAGACAAAAAAAAACAAATCAAAAGAAATATACGAAAATAAAAGATAATAAAATAAAAAAGAACAATATCAAAACAAATAAAATCAGAATTAAAACTCAAAAATAAGTTTTAATTTTTAAATATATACAAAAATGAAATCAAACATACAAAAAAAAAAACTAAACGCAAAACAATAACAAGCAGTAATTTAATGTTTAGTATATAATCAAAAATTAAAATTTATGTCTTATTTATGTTTCTAAAACAAGAAATTGAGAAAAACCCTATTACGCAGCCCGGGTTCAAAATACTTTTCATGAATAATTTTTCCACCATAACTTTTCCCTTTTTTTTAATTTGATTTTTTTTTTTTTAATAATTTTATTTCAGGACCTATAATATATTTTTTTTAGAGAGAAAAGTTTAAAGATAGGTCTGACTAATGAAAATATAACAAATCTTATATCCATATTTTTTTTTTTCATTCATATTCATACTTTTTAGTCGATAATCCATACATGCTTGTTTATCGTCCATATAATTGCTAGCCCTACAATACTAATTATTATTATTTATCTTTTTCATAGGTAAATGAGCTTAAACTGGATGGAAATGAGGAACTTCTAGAAAAAATAAAACATGGCCAGTTCACTATACGTGACATGTATGAACAATTCCAGAATATCATGAAAATGGGGCCATTTTCACAGATTATGGGTATGATACCTGGATTTTCTCAGGACTTTATGACAAAAGGTGGTGAGCAAGAATCAATGGCCCGTATTAAGCGCATGATGACCATGATGGATAGTATGTCTGATAATGAGTTGGATAATCGCGACGGAGCCAAACTATTTAGTAAACAGCCTACACGATGTGTTCGAGTAGCACACGGTGCTGGCGTTATTGAACGTGAAGTGAAGGAACTAATATCACACTACACAAAATTTGCAGCTGTTGTAAAAAAAATGGGTGGTGTCAAAGGACTTTTTAAACAAGGAGATATGACGAAGAATGTGAACCCAACTCAAATGGCAAAATTAAATCAACAAATGGCAAAAATGATTGATCCACGAATGTTACAACAGATGGGTGGTGTCGGTGGTTTACAAAATATGATGAGACAGCTGCAACAAGGCGCAGCCGGTGGATTAGGTGGTTTAGGAAATTTGATGAGTGGTTTTGGTGGTAAATAAATCATAATTAACCATGGCCGGGATGGTTATGTTAGAAATTTTGTTTTATACTAAGATATGTTAAATCTAATGTATGTTAAATTTAGTAACATAATACATACATGATTTTTTTGAAAATATTGTGCGTCTAAATTATCACAAAGCATTTTTATAGCAAATATGTTCTTATATTTCATAAAATCTAAAAATAAAGTCTTTCCAATATTAGTATGTTTTTTTCAATAGGATTCATTTACTAGGTATTGCTCAATCATAGGGGAGCTTGGAGTAAAGTGGGACTCGTTTTGATTTTCATCCAAAAATTACATATGAATCATTATTTTATTCAATTCTTTTGAAGGGTTTATTCCATGGACTGATTCATGATCTAACTTTTTGCATTCACATAATACTATTTAAAATCCTTTTAATTGGGTTTTGGCCAATTTTTCGAATCAGCTCCATTTCGGACTTCTTGAAAAATTTTGCGGTAAAGTGGGAAAATTTAAAATTTGTACAAAATGCTATTTTAGTCTTTCCTATTATTTTTGTTTTTTTTTTCAAACAAATATATTAGGGATACAAAATAGTAATAAGGTAATAAAAAAAGAATTTCGAGAATGAAAGAAAAAAAATTAATTCATAAACGGTAGTTATGTTAAGAAAATACGAAAAAATAGAAATTACTCCTAGTCATAATGTAACAATGGGAAGAGGTGTAGGTGCTGGCTGTCAAGTTCATGGAACTGCAATATCTATCTTGATATCTGATCTATCTTGATATCTGATCTATTTCAAAAATGGCGATTATGACCGTTTTTGGGACTTAATCCCATTTTTTTTGGAAACACAAAAATAGGGATTCACATAAATATGACCAAAAAAAAATGAATAAATTAGCCCCAAAATAATAGGGATTAACTGTTAATAATTTATTATAGACATTATGAATGCGTCACAGTCGAAGAATACTAATGATTTTCTTAAAATTTTTCATTTTACTTTGTGGAAAGCAAAAGCCCAAAATAAAAAATCACGCGATGTTTTGTTAAAATGTTTCATTTTATTCTTAGATTGTAAAATAAAATATGATGTTGTGACAATTAACTTTTTACATTGTTCTTGTACAGGCGAAAAAATCGCATTGTTTAATGCTATATTTTTTCAATTGGTTCTTAGGTTATAAATTAAAATATGTTATTATCTTTGCAATGATCTTTATTAATCTTTGTGTCTACACGACATACCCCGGTATGTCTTTCAATATCAAAATGTCATAAAATATACGTTCCCATAATCCAATTTTTATGAATGTTTCAGTAGCCTAACAAAATTTAATGCAGAATAAGAAAATAAGTTTAAAATTTTATGTTTGGCCATTTTTTGGTGTCTGAAAGTCTTTTTGACTTTTTGTGTCGTCTATTTGTTTGCAAATGATTTCAATATTTGCAAACAAATTTTAGATCAAAACCTATGTGTTGATGTCCACGGCCTTGATCCTTTATACTTAACTGGTTTCAGCTAAGTCATTGTTACTAATTTCTGTATTTATTAAATAAAACCGAGTCTTTTTTTACTTTAGAGACTTTATTTCGAGTGTAAATGATACATTTAATACTTATACTTAACACTAGTTGAAACAATTCATTTTTTGTTTATACTTTATGACATAATTTCACAATAAAATGACTACTTTCATAAGTCTAAAATAACTTAGTCAGCATTACTGAATGACTTATAGGCTAAAAGAACTTAATCAGCATGTATTTGTATGATCAGAGTGACCTATTTAATGTGGGCGTACACTCAGAAGAAAATGTACCATTAAGTACTTTATGGTACGACCATTGATCTTATGGTTCACGTATTAATAGTTTTTTCTTTTTAATAATAAGTTTTCTAATTAATTCAGTAGTATTTGAAAAATTCAGTACCATAAATTTAAATATTTCAATATTATTATTTTAAATAGAATAAATACTGTTGTTTTGATGGTTTCCTCCTATAATAAACGTGGTGTTAAAAAACATAAAAACGAATACAAACATGTTCGTTTTGTACGTCATTCTGCGTGTTTTCTCAAAATGATCGCATGTATTTTTTTGTAATAATCCACATTATTAAACGCGACATTGGTAAGGACTCGAATGTATTTAATGTAAATAAATTATATTTATATTTTTATTTATTACAGAAAATAAATAATACATCGAACTTCTATTATGGCAACGAACTCAAATAACTGCACCCTCAAGTACTACAATCAATTATTGGAAACCAAAGCAAACATTAAATCTGTTATGTCCCAAGAAACAAAACGTACCGTATACGGACCGTTAACGGTACAGCATATACGGAATCAGATTCCGTAAACGTACCGTATTACGGAGCCGTATACGGTACAGAGAACGGATAAAACGTGACATCGAAAACGGTGTTCGAAACCGTTTTTCATACAGTATCGACGGACCGTTAACGTACCGTATTTTTAAAATAAAACGGAGTGACCTCCGTTGTCTACGTTACGTTTCAGTGCCGTATACCGTCCGTATTATTGTTATAAATACGGAGTGGACTCCGTTGAGTGCATTAAAATACGTACCGTTTACGGTACGTTTTTATGCCGTTTTAAAAAATAAATACGGAATGGCATACTTTTCATATAATACTACTTATTTGAAATACCGTTGAATAAATTCATAACATAAATTTTATTTGATAATACATACATTTATATTTAAAATAGACAATTTTGAAACCAACTATCAATTATTACAATATATATTGGAACAATAATAATTTTAAAAAATACAGTATTTTAAAAATAATATTATAAATAAAATGTTTCCCGTGGCATCCTGCGGCAATTTTTAAAATCTGCGTTTTTAAATTTCTTGACATAAACAACTGAAAAAAAAGAAATCAACACTTTTAAATTTTTATGGAGAAATATAGAATAATTCGAACCAAAATATACCCACAAATTTAACATTAAAACGTACTTTAATTGTGATTCCGTTTGTTTACGGAGCTACGTTAAAATGTTTCTTGGGATGTTACCTTTTGCAGCAAGAAGTGTCTTTTTATGTATGTGTTGTAAAAGTGAATATCAATTTCGACATAAATAATTAAGTAAAATACATTTTTGTTTTAATAATTAGGAAAATGTAATTCGTCTATACCATAAAATTAATAATACTTACTTACTTAAATGGCCCTTACAACCGTGGGTCGGTTTTGGCCGCTGAGATGAAGCCGCGCCAGTCGTATCTGCTTTGCGCGCGCTGACGCCTGTTAGAAATACCAAGCGTTGCCAGGTTGTCCTCAACTTGGTCTTACCAACGCAGATTTGGACGTCCTCTTCTACGCTGTTCACCTTCGAGTTTCGATTCAAGCACCTTCTTGGCTGGAGTGTTTTCATCCATTCGTTCGACATGACCTAGCCAACGAAGCCGCTGGATCTTGATGCGCTTGACTATGTCAATGTCGTCGAATAATTCATACAGCTCGTGGTTCATCCTGATTCGATACTCGTTAGCAAAGCAGATAGGGCCAAAGATTTTACGGAGAATCTTTTTCTCGAACGCTCCCAGTACTCTCTCATCGGTGGAGGCCAGCGTCCCTGTTTCCGCACCATAAAGTAGGACGGGCATGATGAGTGACTTGTAGAGCGTTATTTTTTCCGCCGAGAGAGGACTCTACTTCTCAATTGCCACTGAGCCCAAAGTAGCACCTGTTGGCAAGAGTTATTCTCCGTTTGATCTCCAGGCTGACGTCGTTGTTGCTGTTAATAATACGTATCATTAAATTTGTATAGGTCTTTCTTATTGTAATTAAAATATCACATTATAAAATTTATGGTACAACCACACATTGTATTAACAGTTTCAATATTACTGAACTGATGGAACGCATCCTATTGACCAATTTTAATGGTATAATTTATTGTTTTTCTATTGAAATACTATCAATTTACCATAATTTTTTCTGGGTGTACTATACTGGCTATGTTAAGTGGTGTGTGCCAAAACAATTAAATGATGTCTGTACTAAGAAAACAAAGATGATTACCAGAAATATCACGGCCCTAAATATCAAGGTATTTACAAATTATTTAGATCGTATTTGAGACAACCATCTCTCAAACATCCGTCAAATGCGATATATATTGCTAGCAACCATCTTTCAAATTTACGATTATTTATAGCAACCATTAATTAAACATCTTACAAATACGAAGATAGTTGATGAATATTTGGAAAAGGTACTTCATTAGAATTCGCGGAGTAATTTTTATTGAATTGAAAGAAAATCAGTTGGGAAGGTTAGATCACATGGGAAATTTTAAAGTAGGTGTTATTATGATAGTTAGGATTTTCAAACTTATAGTCGGTCTAAGCCGACTATAAATACCCTACACATATGTGTGGTTACCATTAAAAGAGGTATATAGGTCACCAGGATATACGAATCCCGAAACTACAAACTTTCAATCGCAGAAGTATTTCCATTCATTTGATACCCATATTTACAAATGGGTAGATGTACCGAATTTCGATTTTTTGTGTTGAACCACAAGTCGTTTCGCCGGAAACCATTATTTTCATGTATTTGAGCATGAGTCAATATATATTTTACCAACAAAAGTTTACCCATATACAGTAAAATTGATCTGTAGATATACATTTTATATGAGGTATTTGAACATAAGTGGTCGGTTCTCAGGTCACAATAGACCGATCATGCCAATTTTCTTGTTCAGACAGCTTAGATATATAAGTAATCTAAATCTAAAATTGCATTGCTCTAGCTCTTCTACTTTTTCTGTAATCGTGATTTCAACAGACATACAGAGGGACAGACGGATATCGCTAAATCGACTCAGGAGATCATGCTGATCAAGAATATATATACTTTTCCGTACCGGAGATGCATCCTCCTGGGTGTTACAAACGGCGTACCAAACTGAATATACCCTTTCACTCTTAGTGTAGGGTATAATGAATCAAATGTATTTTTATTTATTCTAGAATTAAAAGAGTATCCTGGTTATACATCGCCATCGTCTTTATAAATCCTTCGAAGGTAAAATTGTACAACGACTTGAGATTTCTTCACAGAAGAATCAAGTCCGACCGGCTGTCATCAAAGTAAATTCTGAAAAGAAATATTTTCCATCACGTGTTGATAATTTAAATCACAGGATATTTTATTTTCACTTTTACCATTAAAATGTAATATTTAAGTTGGCACTTTTTAACACCATTTGATTTACTTAATTGTTGTGGATAAATCGAGCGTAAGGAAAATGTACGCCATTTTCCTTTTCTATGGTAGTCAAATGTCAAAATGCCTCAAAAGTTTTACAGCAAATGTCCAAGAACTCAGGATGTTTGCTATCAGTCAACTGTAAATATTTCAATTTTCATTGCTGTTGTGGTAAACATCTCGTAAGTATCTGCATATATGTCATATTTAAAAAATATTCATATTTTTGCTGCAACTTTATTGAAACTTATGGGATGTTTGAATATTTGCTACAAGACGTAAATTTAAAAGAATGGATCCAGGGATCTCATAAACATCTTATTTTCTTAGTGTGTGTTTAACATGCATAATTCTTAACTCTAAAATATGCCATCTAGAATAATATGCTGCTTAAAATTATATTGTGACCATATTGTTACGAAAAGATGTAATTTGCCCCACATTGCAAGGGCGCCTCATCTGAGGTACAGCACTTCAGTTGTTATTTGATAGTGAACTAGTGCATCTCGTGAGCGAACACTGCACAGTGGTCGGACTTATATGGAGAGAGCGGCCAAAAATACTTCCAGTAGATATATCAACGTGAAGCTATGGTCACGGCTACATGAAAATGTTAGAATTATTTAGTGATGAAATGGGCGTGTTTGTAACACTCCCAATCCACCCCCTGTCACATCCTTCCACACTGTAAAGCAAAAATCCTAACAAGTTAAACAAAATAAAAAAACTATTAAAAAAAATAATAAAAAAGAAAATTATAAATAAAAATGTTTTAAAACCATATATTTCAAACATAATCAAGCAAATCAAAAACCATAGTAGATGTACACTATTCGGGAAGACATAATTATTCATGGTCAGATCATGTTAGGACATGCTTGTCATATAACTAATCGTGTCACGAGAAGTTAAAAATACAATAATCAGTTCCTGATCATGACCCTAGTACATTTTCTTCTAAGCCGTACCAAAAACCTGCTTTGGTTATGGGAAAAAATGGCACATTCGGGCAGCTGATATTAACAATGTTGACTTATATTATGATATAAATACCATTGGAGGGTTCAGGGGGGTAAACAACTAAAACTTTAGCTGAAATTGTATTATATGGACGAGTAGGCTAAAGTTCACTTTACCGGCCGAAGTGAAATTAAAAAAAAAAATTGTCACGCGCTTTATTTTTGCAAAAAAAAAAATACCAAAATTTTGAAAAGGGTCCTTTTTAAGGACATCAATTTTGAAATGTAAGGATAATAACCACGGGCCACATGTTAAAGCTTAGAATTTACAACTTAATTTTTCTTAAAGCCTGTTCTATTACCTTAACGAGCCATCAACGAAGTTTCTAACATTTCTACTTTAAGAGGTATTGAAATATAAGCAACCACACAAAAAATATTTTTGGTCCATTTTTTGTAACTTTTAAGCACTGTATCTCTGGAAGTATAGGTCGAAAAAAATTGCTCAATGCATATCTCAATAAGCTTTATCAGCATCCCAAATTTCATTGAAATCGAAGAAGGTGAGTTCCAACCGCTGGTCGATTTGGTGTGGAATGGCTCGTATATGTTTTATGAGCCACTTTTATGTAATAATTGAAGTATATAAGAATGTGTATAAGATGAGTACCAATATGTACATACAGAAAAATTCTCTTTTGGCATGAGTTTTCAGTGTTGCAACCGTAATACATTTGTTGTAACCTCATGTCATTAAAATGAACGTACTTTACTACCGAAATGTTTGTCCGCGCAACTGCACGTTCGGTTGCCGTAACCTCATGATTGCATTTTTCATTCTGCCAAAATTGACATTCGTGCATTTGTTACGGGGATTGAGTAAGTTGTTCTATCAACAAAATAAATGACAAACGGCAACCTCATATCTATCAGCAGTTCGGTTGCCAGTTTCTTGCCAACCATTATGGATACATGCCATGATACAATGAGAAGGTAAAAGAAAGCATAAGTTCCTCTATCAAAACATAAGATGTTTGAATGGGAATGATATTGTGTATATCTTCTTATTTAAAAACGAAATTGTTTTCAAAACAACAATATACTGACATTAATAACTAAAATAATTTAAAAACAAAACAATTGACTTTTAGAAATTATTAAATTGAAAACCAAATTTCAAAACGTTGTGAGTTTTGTCGTTGCAATTTCTTTATTGACTGTATCAATGTCCCCAATATGGAAAATATAAAAAATTCTTTAATTGTTTGCGAAAAACTACAGACTTTATTAAGCGCCCGAATTTGGCATACATGGTTAATTGCATATGCTGTTCCATCATTCTTTATGCAATCATGAAACCATCCGATACATTAATCACAGAATTTCCCTCTTACGGTGTATGCCCGATATCGGCCGCTGCAGATATTGGAGTCAAAACGATCGATGCATCCGGTAAATGCCGTGCACCATACTGCACCACGGATCCTAATCGCGCCGTCTAAATATTTCACTTTAAAAGAATACCGCGATCATTTCACACATTTTTTGGTCGCGTTGATATGCAATATATTGATTTCGTTGTATTAAATTTATAACGAGTTTGTTTGATAAATTGACATATATAAATAAAATAATTCAAAACAAAAACAATTTTAAATATTTGACAGTAAGAACTAAAACTTCGACTTTTTAGTTTCCCAATTTCTCCCATAATTCGTAAAGCACTCTCGGATCCTTGTACCTTATAGTTGTATCATGGTAAAAAAGTCCAAGTTTTAGTTCTTACTGTCAAAAATTTGTTTTTGTTTTCAATTATTTTATTTATATATGTCAATTTATATAAATAAAATACATTTTTTGGTCGCGTTGATATGCAATATATTGATTTCGTTGTATTGAATTTATAACGAGTTTGTTTGATAAATTGACATATATAAATAAAATAATTCAAAACAAAAACAATTTTAAATATTTGACAGTAAGAACTAAAACTTCGACTTTTTAGTTTCCCAATTTCTCCCATAATTCGTAAAGCACTCTCGGATCCTTGTACCTTATAGTTGTATCATGGTAAAAAAGTCCAAGTTTTAGTTCTTACTGTCAAAAATTTGTTTTTGTTTTCAATTATTTTATTTATATATGTCAATTTATTAAAAAACTCGTTACAAATTTAATACAGCGAATTCAATATATTGCACATCAAAAAAAAAAATGTGAAATTTTCCCGGTATTCTTTTAAAGTGAACTATTTAGGATGCGCGATTAGGATCCGTGATGCAGTATGGTGCACGGCATTTACCGGATGTATCGATCGTTGTGACTCCAATAGCTGCAGCGGCCGATATCGATATTACACAAAAAATACACAAAGAGATCAAAAAAAGCACTGTTTTTGTGGAATTATACAAAAAGTGGCAACACTGACACAACTACACTTCTTTACAAAGAGAACAAAGTGAAAAGCAGATCTGCCTACTTTTGGTGGCAGATGTTGATTCCATCCGTTCCTGTTGTTGAAGCCGTGTTGTTAACTTCACGCATATGAACAACGAATGAATGAAAACCGAAAATGGACAAGAACTATGCCAGTTGTTACAAACACTGTATACACAACACTGTAACTTATAAAATAATTTTAAAACTACTACTACACATCTAATATAATCAACTTTTTTTTGAATAATAATTCAATTTGGAAAAAATAACGTATTGAATAAAACTATAAATTTTGAAGTTTTTTATTAAATAAATTAATACTTTCAAAAATAGTTGTTGTCAATTTTTTCCAACATTCTTCAAAATTTATAGTTTTATTCAATACGTTATTTTTTCCAAATTGAATTATTATTAAAAAAAAAGTTGATTATATTAGATGTGTAGTAGTAGTTTTAAAATTATTTTATAAGTTACAGTGTTGTGTATACAGTGTTTGTAACACCAGTGTTGTACTGAAGAAAATATAAACGTACTAAATTTAGTAGGCGCTTGAAAATTACCCCAATGAAAATAACGACCCAAATCAAATATGGAAATATACCCAAAAATATGGCATGGAGAAAAGGCAACAATATTTTTGGGGTTTAATTTCATTTTTGGTTTTGGATCTATTATTATAATGAAATAATGTCCAAAAATATGGCATGGAGAAAAGGCAACAATATTTTTGGGGTTTAATTTCATTTTTGGTTTTGGATCTATTATTATAATGAAATAATTCCTTAATCTTTAACTGGAAAAGACTTCAAATATTTTGTTTGGGGCCTTTTTTCATTTAGATTATTTTGATAATTTGTACACTAAAAAAACAAATATGATTACCAGAAATATCACAGCCGTAAATATTAAGTTATTTACAAATTATTTAGATCGTATTTGAGAGAACCATCTCTCAAACATCCGTCAAATACGATAAATATTGGTAGCAACCATCTTTCAAATTTACGATTATGTATAGCGATCATCAATTAAACATCTTACAAATAGGAAGATAGTTGAAGAATATTTGGAAAAGGTACTCCATTAGAATTCGCGGAGTAATTTTTATTGAATTGAAAGAAAATGAATCAAATGTATTTTTATTTATTCTAAAATTAAAACAGTATCCTGGTTATACATCGCCATCGTCTTTATAAATCCTTCGAAGCTAAAATTGTACAACGACTTGAGACTTCTTCGCTGAAGAACCATTTATTTTCACTTTTACCATTTAAATGTAAAATTTGAGTTCACTTTTTTACACCATTAGATTAGATTTTCTTAATTGTTGTGGATAAATCGAGCGTAAGGAAAAAGTACGCCATTTTCCTTTTTTTATAGTTGTCAAATGTCAAAATAAGTCAAAAGTTTTGTTGCAAATGTCAATAACTCAGGAAGTTTGCTATCAGTCAACTGTAAATATCGCAATTTTTATTGCTGTTGTGGCAAACATCTCTTAACTATCTGCATATAAATCATATTTAAAAAATATTCATACACTCAGAAGAATATGTACCATTAAGTACTTAATGGTACGACCATTGATCTTATGGTTCATGTATTAGTACACTGAACCAAAAAAGTAAATATCTACAATGAAAAAGTACATTATCACAAAGAATTTCCGGTAATACTTCAATGTACAAATTCATTCAATTACAATGTACGGATCATGAAACAAAATGACAAATATTCATAATTACAATGAATATTTCATTAGCTATATTGAATGCGAGAGTTCATTGTCGCAATGAATCGAATACATACTTTAATGAACGAGATCATAAACAAAAGTAAATTCAGAAAGTTTTTTCATTTTATTATTTTAATGTAAATTCAATTAATATATACATTAAATATAATAGTATAATATAAATTAAATGTAATTTCGCACTTCATTTCGCAACTACTTCTTACATTTGTCGCAGCTTTCTGCGAATTAATAGCAGTAGAGCGCAGCTAACGCTACTAGCAACGAACACGAAACACGAACATGCAAAATGTCTACTGCAGTATTTCAATGAATATAATTCATTGAAGTATGAAAAAAATCATTAAATTTATTTGTGCGTATTATGAACACTGATTCTTACTGAAAATGAACTGATCATTAAATTCACAAACAAGTTACAGGACAATGTACATTGTCACAATGTATCTTGCATTAAAACTTATGAATTTGCCTATATGAACAGCATTCGTTAATATTATGAACCCGTTTATTTTCTGTGTAGTTTTTTCTTTTTAAAACAAAAGTTTTCTTATTAATTTGTCAGTATTCGAAAAATTTAGCACCATAAATTTAAATATTTCAATATTATTATTTTTAATAGAATAATTACTATTATTTTAATGGTTTCCTCCTATAATAGTAAACGTGTCAAAAAAATACATAAAAACGAATAAAAACATGTTCGTTTTGTGAGTCATTCTGCGTGTTTGCTCAAATTGGTCGCATGCCTTTTTTGTGATAATCGACATTATGATGCGTTTATCATTGGTAAGAACTCAATGTATTTAATGTAATTTCATGATATTTAAGCTTTTTATTTTATTTATTACAGAAAATAAATAATACATCGAATTTCTATTATGACAACGGACTCAAAAATATATGCAGACTCAAGTATTACAATCAATTATTGGAAACTGAAGCGAACATTAAATGTGTTATAATTTTTTGCAAGGAGAAGTGTCTTTTTATGTGTGTGATTTATAAAAGTGAATTTCCATTCTGACATATAAACAAAATAAAATATACAATAAATTATCTAAAATCCATTTTTGTTTTAATAAATTATTAGGAAAATTTAATTCGACTATACCATAAAAGTAAAAATATGTATCATTTAATTTTTTATAGGTCTTGCTTATTGTAATTAAAAGAATACATAATAAAATGTATGGTACAACATCATTTTGTATTCAAAATTTGAATATTATTAAACTAATGGTACGCTTCCTATTGACCAATTTTAATAGTATAAATTGTTGTTTTTCTATTGAAATACTATTAATTTACCATGATTTTTTTCTGGGTGTAGTTTTGCTGCAACTTTATTCAAACTTATGGGATGTTTGAATATTAGCTACAAGTCGTAAATATAAAGGAAGGGTTGCAGCAAGTCTCTCATAAACATCTTGTTTTCTTAGTGTAAGATCAACTAAATCTATAAGAAGTTTGGACTTTGACAGTGTACCCAAGCAACCACGGCTCGACAATTGCCACAAACTATTGTGGCATATGCGTACCTTTTAAGTTACCTCTGACAACAGTTTGTGGATAATGTGCAAGTTTGTGGATAATGTGCAATGCAAAATTGTCTTGGCTTTTTAGCTGATAACCCTCCATCACTAAACATTACAGCATACAAAGAGACTCATTCAAGCCCTATGACAACTGCAATCCAGTTAAAGTGATATATCTTTTTTGTAATAAATTATTGTTTTGGTCTTTGTTGACACGAAATCGATGATGGAAATACCATGTGGAATTTCAGTAGATTACAAAATTATAAACACCAATTATGTTATTTAGTAAAATTTGTATATTTCATGTTCAATTTTATTCATAATAAGTTTGTTTCTTGTAAAATAAAAATTCACAAAAGGTCATTTTGTATTCTATTGTATGGTATGAAAAATGTGTTTTAAATTTATTTATTCCGTTTTTCATACAGGTCTACGGTACGTTAACGGACAGTCAAAACACAATATCAACGGATGCACTCCGTATTTCATCCAGTATGACGGTAAACGTACCGTCGAAACGTACTCTCAACGGAATCGAAGTCCGTTTCGATGTTCCTTTTTATCCGTTCCCTGGACCGTTTTCGTATCCAGAAAACGGAACGTTTACGGAATTCTATTCCGTATTGCTGTTCCGTATACGTCACCGTTAACGGACCGTTTTGTTTCTTGGGTAATAACATGTATGTATGGATATACGCAATAATATGTCGCAATGCTGTGATATATAAGTCATACATTCTGATAATGGAACATAAATTTAGTTTCAAAGGGGTGGCTAAGAACATGTGTGGGACAATGCAATAATATGTCACAATGCTGTGATATATAAGTCATACATTCCAATAATGGAACATATACGATAATGGGCGGAGCTAACTTTGTTGTTATGAAGTGGTAAAATAGTGGCAAAATAAAAAATGTATTATGTTCCATATATGTGGCAAGTATAGAATGAGAACTTAATAGAAACATATATATATATATAATGTAACTAATTAACTTTAAAATTTAATAAATGTATATTAATATACACGACATATTCATAAAATCCATTACATATGTTTATAAAAAGTTGTGTCGCAAAAATATACATATGCAAAAGCATAATTTAAAAAATAAAGAAATCCACAATTTTAATAAATTTTCACAAATTGCTTTTTTTGTGTGCGCGTAAAAATTAGAGGGGGTAGAATATAAGCTTTAACCCGAAAACCTCAACCGTTTGTTAAATTAGAGTTGTAGTTTGTCGAAAACTCTGTTCGTAAAGACTTCTATTATTATGCCATGTATATTTTTTATTTTTGTTTCCAGGACAAACATTCACGTTAATGGCACTGCGTAGGATCTTTATTATTTTTATCTTTAATCTAAACATAAATTACAGTTCAAATTAAAATTACAGTTCAAGTTCCAAATAGGTGAACCGAAACTTAAATGGATCAAAATTTGTGGCAACTAAGCCGCGCCCCGGGGCTTTTTGACTGGCAATTGGGTGGCAAATAAGTATATTTCTCATGATTTAGAAGAAACACTTTAATACCAAATGTGTGGCTACCAGTTAAGTTGCTACAAAGTGGTTACTTGTGTACAGAGCTAACTTATTTTTTTCCAGAGCTAATTATTTTATTTCCCAATTCTGGGTTCTAATTTAATTTTATGATTTGTGGTGTTGTTTCGCGCAGCTAATTAAATTAAAACGTATTTAGCTGAAAGATAAACCGTTGACAAAAGTTTTAGGTTTTGTAAACAAGTACAAAATATTTTGAAATTTTAAATCTTCGCCTCGGATCAAAACTTGCGACAAAAAAGGAAAAACAAGATCAATATTTTTTTTCAATTTTACAAAATTTTCAAACATTTTTGAAACAGTACAAATTTTTTCAATCGGATCAAAACTGATAAAAAAAATTAGAAAAGTTCTTAATTTAGGATAAATTTTTTCTTTCTTTCTTTTAAAGCCTTCAACTTGTTGCCAGTCAAATGTTTGTATCCCATTTTAAACATTGCTTCAACTCTGTCATGTATTAGATACAAATAAAAAGTGTCACCCCACAGGGAGATTTGTCACAATATGTTTGTTCGCATTTTTAACATATTGTTACGAAAAGAGGTAATTTGCCCCACTGTGCAAGCAATCAACAATAATAAATAAGACACAAGACAATTCAGCGCACTAAGCAATGTGTTAGAAAGAGAGGGAAGATCATTCAGCATACTAAGCAATGTGCGAGAAAGAGAGGGAAGATCTACAGATTAAAACACATGAGTGCGAATGAGATGCCAATAGCATGCTTCATTCACGAAACGACTAGAAGGTTCTCGAAACAAGTCGAAGCTTGTCGAACTGATGCATGCAGTATATAACGGAGCCGCATCTGAGGTACTTGACTTCAGTAGTGATTGCAAAGTGGTCGAGGGCATCTCGTGTGATAATTGTCAAGTTAAATTGTGGACATGCAGCAGAATTAGAATTTGTTATTAGTAAAGTTGTTTATTAAAGTGAATTAATAAAGTTAATTGTTATAATTTAAACCAAACATAAGAATGTTTTTATTTTGTACACAATCCAGAGATACGAACTTTTAGATCAGTTTTCTGTAGACTGAATTTTCGTAACATTGGTGTCAGAAGTGGGATTGTGATACAAAATGATTAAATTCGAACAACTTAAAGTCGACCAACTAAAGAAGGAGCTGGCGATTCATAATCTTCCAACTCTAGGTACGAAAGTAGAACTACAAAAGCGTCTAATGGAAGAATTAGAGAACCAAGGCATTGACCTCGCAGATCACGAGTTTGAAGTGGAAGCTGCAACAGCGTCATAGAAAAGTGTGGAGACGGAGCAAAAAGTACAGTCCCAAAGGTTTGATATGAGCCAGTTACTCGGAGCAATACAAGAACAGTTTCAAGAAAATGCCAACAAAATGGAACAGAAGCTTCTAGAAAATTCGAAGCAGTTTCAAGAAAATGCCTACAAAATGGAACAGAAACTTCTAGAAAATTCAAAACAGCTCCAAGAAAATTCAACCAGAATGGAACAGAAACTTCAAGAAAATTCAAATCAACTTAAAAAAGAACTACAAGAAAATTCTAATCAGCTCAAATTAGACATGAAGCAAGAACTTCTAGAAAATTCCAACAAAATGGAACAGAAACTTCAAGAAAATTCAAAACAGCAACTAGAAAGTTCTAATCAACTGCAAACTGAAATTAAGCAGCATATGCAGGAGCATTCCAAGCAGCTTTTGGAAGATTCTAATACACTCCATAGCAAAGTTACGGAGCTAGAAACACATGTAAATGACATGGAAGTGAACATTGATGAAAAAATTCAAAGATTAGAAAACGGTATAGACAAAGAAATCCAGGAAATAAAAAAGATTTGCACGTAGTTACGATATCAGTATGATATCTGACACTAAATTTAATTTCAGCTGAATCATAAACAAATTCATAAACAATGGAACTTTCCATGAATTCTTGATTTTGTATAAACAATTTAAATATAAACAATAGTTTCAGAAGTATGAAATATAACACATAAAATCATGCATATGATAAACAAAATATATTATAAACAACATAAGTACTATAAATACGAATCCCAATCCCAATTCAAGCTCAGTTTTCACAGTTTTGTTCAATATTGTTCAACAGTAATAATTAGTTAAGTTCAAAGTGTTTCTAAAGATTTAAGTTATAATAAGTAAAAACAAATAAAGAAAATTATTTTTTTTACATAATATTTTGGTAACGAAATATAACTGGCGCAGTCGGTAGGATATGAATAAGGAATTGGTATCCGTGAAAAGAATCTACAAGATTGTAGAAGTTTTGCAAAAAGATTCAATAAAGGGATAAACGCATATTATCCTGGACAAACGAATATTGTTCAAAGAATCAAAAACTTAAAATAACTGAAACGCTAACACAACTTAACATCATCGCTTTTACTGAAAAAGATTGATGATCCCAGACGATAATTTGAGAGCAGAATTCATAGAAGATAGTGAAACTCAGTTCTTGTCATCATTTCGACCACTAGCAGAAGAAGAAGCAAGATATTCACCAAACGATAACGACCAAGAGATAATTTGGCTATTTCTGGAGGGATATCTACAAGAATTAAACTATTGCATTGAGGAAAATCGTTATAGAAGCAGATACACCGAGCATCTAGAACTTCAACGTCAAGAACAACACTAAGGAGAATGTACATCGAGCACCGAAGGAAGAATATACATAAGATACATCAAAAACATCAAGAAGTTAACCCGAGATCAACTGTAAAAGAAATAAAAGTATGAATATTATAAGTATAATAAGATTATTATTTGAAAAAAAGAAATTGTAATAAAAATAACATTTAAATATGGCACCAGGAGAATTAATTGTTTGCCCGATCAAATTAAATAAATCACTTAAGGTATTTTCTGGCGAGATTCCATCTGAGCTCGTACAATTTATAAAGAAAAGTGAATTCATATTACAAAATACTAGTGCATTTGGAGAAAATTCTAGAAAATTTATCATCAATGAAATAAAAGCAAGAATAGTGGGGGATGCATTAAATGCTATATTAATGGCGGGGGATCCGGAAGAATGGACCATGATTAAAAATATATTAGTGAAGAATTTTGGAGAGAAATTAACATTTTTAAAATTGAAAGAACAAGCAGATAATATACAGTTTAGATCAATTAAACAAGTATATGATGAATATTACAGTCTATTAAACAGATTAAATCAAAAATACTATTTAGGGACAGAGAAACCAGAAGAATACAAACCAGCAAATAATGAAAGCAGTATATTAAATAAATTCTTAGAGAAAATTCCGGTTAACGCAAGTTCAATAATAATTAATGCTAATATAACAACGTTATATAATGCGTACATTAAGTTAGAAGAATGTCATTGGATAAAATAATACGATAACAAAAATAAAAATCAAATTAATAAAAATAATAATAATACTTTTAATAATTTTAATCAAAAAAACAATAACTTTCAAAGAAATAATAACTTTAATAGAAATAACAATTTTAACAGAAATCCAAATAATAATAACAATTATAATAATAATAGATTCAACAGTAGAAATAATAATTTTCCAAATAATAATTACCAGAATAATAATTATCCTAACAATAATTATCAAAATAATAATAGATTTGACAATCAAAGAAACAATTTTCCAAGAAGAAATGAACAATTCATTAGTAGAACAGAAATGAGTAGAAACAGAGTTAAACCAATGGAGGTAGATGCAATGAATAGGGAAATAAACCAAGGTAATAAAAAATTAAATCAAAGAATAAATGAAGAAGAACCGCAAGAAGTTAGAACTATGGGATATTTTCGAAGGAACGCCTCGGAAGACCATTACCATGTGTAGAAGTTCACATATTTAATAAAAAAACTAACGTTATTAGTACCCTGAAGTGTAGCGGACTAGTTGAATACTAGTATTGGTCTAGTTCTCCGTAGACACTCAACTAGCCCGAATTCGACCCCATTTTCATACAATGAACTGTAATTTTTTCAATGCTCATGTCCTACGATGTGTCAATTGTCCCCTCTTGCATTACATTTAAGTAGTTTTTAAACTAGCTTCTTGTAACCAGTCTATAGACTAATTTTTTACAGTCAGTCTATAAACTAGTTTCTTTAATCCCTCTCTAAACTGGCTAATATTTAACAGTTGAAACACTATAGCTGTAAGCTATTCGACTACAACTGACATAGTCAAGCGCATCAAAATCTATGTTTTCGCTGCCTAGTTCATGTGGACCGAATGGATGAAATTGCTCCAGTCAAGAAGGCTTGTAAAATGAGACTTTATGGTGGACAGCGTAGGAGAGAGCGATTGGCTCGTCTTGTTATCAGCAGCCAAGCTACGGTTTTAAAGGTTTTTAAAATACGTTATTTGTTAAATTGTACAAGTCCATGGCGGAAAGAAATAAAACAAATCTCACGATGGAACCCACAATATAGTTCAAAAGAAAGATGTTTCCTGCAAAATAGATAAATTAAATATAATTTGTATTTCATAATTTATTTTGTTTTTGACAATTTTGACACGTTCCTCTACGAACAAATTTTTGAACTGTTTTTCTCTGCATCCATTTTAACTAGCTACCAAACTAGAAACATGGTTACTAATATGAATACTACATATATATGCTACTAGTTTAGATTTCACTGCAGGGTAGATACAGTAGCAGCAACTTCAAAATTAAACAAAGATATATTTCCAAGGGAAGTAAAACTAAAAGATAAAATAAAGTTAATGACAATTAACAACAATCAGATAATCGACACAAAAATAATTACACCATTACCAGATGAGTTTAATAAAAAAGATAGTACAATGGAATTTTTAACGGAATATTAGGAAACAATATATTAATACCAATGAAAGCAGAAATATCATATTTGAAACATATTTTAAAAATAAATAACGAAGAAATAAAATTATAGACAAATAATAATTATAATGAGGGAAATAAATTACAAACAGAAAAAAAATAAATTTGAATCTAAGTCTAAGGAGATTGTACAAGCTACAAAAAAATCTCATACTAAGACAAAAGTAGTAAAAAAGAATACTAATATTCAGGAGATTTCACAAAATGATTCTCATACTGAAAAAATTCAACAAAAAACTACAAATAAAAAAGATTCTATAAAAAATAAAAATCAGAATAATAAAGAACCAATACAATTAGAAGTTATAAATACAGAAGTAAAAGAAATTATAGAGAAGAATTTAATGAAGGAAAATTTAAACACTGAAGAAAAACAATCGCTAAAAAAATTAATACAGGGAAATAAAGATCTATTTTTTAAAGAAGGAGATAATTTAAGTAACACACAAAATTGATACAAATCATTTAAGACCAATTTACAGCAAAATATATAGATATCCAGAAATTCATAAAGAAGAGGTAGAAAAACAAATCAAAGTAATGTTAGATCAAGGAATAATAACAAAGAGTAAAAGTCCTTATAACGCACCATTATGGGTGGTACCGAAAAAGTTAGACAATTCAGGAATACAAAAATGGAGACTGGTAGTTGACTATAGAAAATTGAATGAGATAACAATAGAAGATAAGTTTCCAATACCAAATATAGAAGATATATTTGACAAATTTGGAAGAACACAATATTTCTCAACACTAGATTTGGCAAAAGGATTTCACCAAATTTTAGTAAATAAAAATGATAGACCTTAAAAATCTTTTTCAACACCAACAGGACATTACGAATTCATAAGAATGCCATTCGGATTAAAAAATGCACCAGCAACATTCCAAAGAATGATGAATTATGTTTTAGAAGGTTTAATTGGAAAAATTTGTGTAGTATATTTAGACGATATACTAATATTCAGCACTTCAATTCAAGAACACATAAATTCAATAAATAAAATATTCGAAAGATTAAGAAAGTTTAATTTAAAAGTACAAATCGATAAATGTGAATTTTTTAGTAAGAAAACGTCATTTCTAGGACATATTATAACAAGAGACGGAATAAAAACCGATCAAAAAAAAATAGTAGCAATAAATAAAATAAGAATACCAAAGTCCGAGAAAGGAATTAAATCATTTTTAGGATTGACAGGATATTATAGAAAGTTTATAAAAGATTTTTCGAAAATAGCGCAACCGATGACAAAATATTTAAACCAGTTGGGAAGGTTAGATCACATGTAAAATTTTAAAGTAGGTGTAATTATGATAGTTAGGATTATCAAAATTATAGTCGGTCTAAGCCGACTATAAATACCCTACACATATGTGTGGTTACCATTCAAAGTGATATATAGGTCACCAGGGTATACGAATCCTGAAAATAACTACAAACATTCAATCGCTGAAGAATTTCCATTCATTTGATACCCATATTTACAAATGGGTAGGTGTACCGAATTTCGATTTTTTTTTTTGTGAACCACAAGTCTTTTCGACGGAAAACATTATTATCACGTACTTGAGCATGATGTCAATATATATTTGACCAAAAAAGTTTACCTAAGCACGTATACATAAAAATTGATCTTTATATGTACATTTTATATGAGGTATTTGAACATAAGTGGTCGGATCATAGGTCACAACATACAGCGTAGGTATATTAGTAATCAAAGTTATAAGTTTCATTTATCTAGCTCTTCAATTTTAAAAGTAGTAGGGATTTCAACAGACAGACAGACGGACAGACGGACAGACAGACGGACAGACGGACATCGCTAAATCGACTCAGGAGGTTATGCTGATCAAGAATATATATACTTTTCCATACCGGAGATGCTTCCTTCTGGGTGTTACAAACGGCGTACCAAACTGAATATACCCTTTCACTCTTAGTGTAGGGTATAAAAAGGGAACAAAAATTGATATAAATGACAACGAATATATAGAATCATTCGAAACGTTAAGGAAACTAATATCATTAGATCCATTACTAGCTTTCCCAGACTTTAAAAAGAAATTTATAGTAACAACAGACGCAAGCAATTATGCTATAGGAGCAGTGTTAAGTCAAGAGAATATTATTATCCTAAATTGAGAGAAATTATTAGGAGGTATATAAATAATTGTGAAGTTTGTCAAAAAGCAAAACATGATAGGAATCCGGAAAAGATAAAATTCGAAACATCAGTCACAGCTATCAGACCAAACGAAATAATTCATATGGACATATATCAACTAACACAGAATATTTATTTTTTAACATTCTTAGACAAATATACTAAACACGTTACAGCATTACCTATAAATAATAGAAGTATAATTAAAATCATTGAGCAACTCACAAGAAGATAAAAGTCAAATTAATTTAAAAGAGAAAGTAATAATCGCAGTAAAATATTATAATGAAACCATACACTCTACAACTTTAAAAAGACCTATAGAGTTTATAAAGAATGAAATAAAGTTAGAAGATTTAGATAACATAGCTAACAGAATAAAAAGTAATAAAGAAGTTACAATAACTAGGTTAAACAAAACAAGACAAGAATTCAATGAACCAAATTTAGATAGGGAATTATACATAAAAGGAGATATAGTAAGAACTGCGAAAAGGATTGCTCAAAAGTATAAGAAAATTAAAGTTAACAGAGTTAATAATGAAAACAAAGCAAATATTAAAAAGATACATACAAATCAGTTTAAAAGAATATTCAAATATCAAGATCAAAATTAAAGCATAAATAATATTTTTCTTTCAGATGGCTACATTTGGAATAATGACAATAATAATTGTAATTTTAAATATAATAACTTTAGGAGAATTACAAATGAGGATAGAACAAGTAAATAATGATGCAGGGTATATGAAAATAAAACAAAAGAGAATAAACTTAATAGAAAGTTATGATAAGGTTAATATAATAATAATAGTTTGGCGCTACAGTCCTGTATAGAACTTCGGCCGAGCTCTCTCACCATTTTGAGCCGAATCCGAACGGCGGGTGAGAGCTTTTCATAGGCAATAGTTTTACTCTCGTTGGTTTGCCAATTACTGACGAGAAGTAGCGCGGTATAGAAAAATGTTTCTATGAAAAGGTGTTGTTAGCCCCAGTCCAGGCTTGAACCGGGGACCTTTCGGCTCGCAGTCCAACGCACTAACCACTGACCTACCGCGGCTACATGATAAGGTTATACATATAATAAATCTAGAATCATATGATAAAATAATTAAAAATATAAACAATTCAATAATACAGTATAACGATTTATTTAATGACAATACATCAACCAAAGTATTACAAAATTCACTAACATTAGCAACATGCAAGATAAGAAGTATAACGCCAATTAATAAAACAAAGAGAACAAAAAGAGCATTAATTAATATTGGAGGTAAAGCGATAAAATTCATTTTCGGAAATTTAGATGAAGAAGATAAAGTAGAAAATGAAAACCATTTAGAAATTATTGACCAAAATAATCACAATCTAATAGAAAATTTAAAGAAACAAATAACGATAAATAATAATCTTCAAAAACAATTGAATCAGTTAGATGAAGCAGTTTCTAAAAATCAACAAATTATAAAAGACAATTTAAAATTTTCTGATAAAACTCAACTTAAAATAATTAAAATTCTAGATTTTTTTACAAATTAGTATGGATATAAATATATTAGTGAACGAAATAGAAAAGTTACAAGACAACATTATGATGTCCAGAATTGGAATTTTAGGAAAAAATATTTTAACTAAGGAAGAGAATGAAAAATTGGGAATAACGATTGAGAAATTAGAATTCATGATCTCATTAGCCAAAATAAATGACAAAATAGTATTTATATTATTAATTCCGAAATTTACTGATGAAATTGCAAACAAATTAAAAATATATTCTATGCCAACCATAGATCACAAAGAAGTTATTATAAACCATAATAATTATATACATTTTAGAAATAAAATGAAAATGTAATAAAGAAATTAAAATTAGCAAACAATTGTATTACAAATTTATATAACAATGATAACCAAATAAAATCTATGAAAATAAAAATGAAAATGTAATAAAGAAATTAAAATTAGCAAACAATTGTATTACTATTATTGAAGAGGAAAACATGATAATAACAAAGAACATTTATAATACCGAAGTTATAGATATAAATAATAATGTTACTTATAAGATAAAAGGAAATAATGTAATCCACATAAATAATTGTTCAATTAAGATTAATGATACCATATTTAACTATGAAAATAAGATATATAATTACCATATAATTTTACCCATTTATAACAGTCTAGAAAATATAAGTGTAAAATTGGAATTGGAAGACGTACATAATAATCAATTAGAAAATATTAAGGAAATCAAAGAAGTAAAATTTCATAGCAATATTAAACACTATTTAACTTTTACATTTTTAATATTAATAATAACTTTTATAATAATAATTACTATTTTGATTAAAAAGAAAAAATTAAATATATTAAAAAATTTTACTAGTAATCCAGCTTACGATGGGCGAGTTACGATATCAGTATGATATCTGACACTAAATTTAATTTCAGCTGAATAATAAACAAAATCATAAACAATGGAACTTTCCATGACTTCTTGATTTTGTATAAACAATTTAAATATAAACAATAGTTTCAGAACTATGAAATATAACACATAAAATCATACGATTTTTGCATATGATAAACAAAATATATTATAAGCAACATAAGTACTATAAATACGAATCACAATCCCAATTCAAGCTCAGTTTTCACAGTTTTGTTCAATATCGTTCAACAGTAATAATTAGTTAAGTTCAAAGTGTTTCTAAAGATTTAAGTTATAATAAGTAAAAACAAATAAAGAAAATTATTTTTTTTACAAAATATTTTGGTAACGAAATATAACTACGTGTTGCAGATAAATGTGCCTACGTGTTGTAGATAAATGGACAGCATGTTTTTAGTGGTACGAGGCTAAAATCTCCGATTTACGATGGAACCACAGCGTTCAACATTTTCAAGCTGCAATTTGAGACCACGGCTGTAAGTAATAGATGGAACAATGAAGACATGGTAGCAGCGCTTATTGTGGCGCTTAAAGGAGAAACAGCCGAAGTTTTGCTGACAGTTCCAAATAGTGACATAAACAGTTATTCAGCGGTCATGGGTGCATTGCAACGAAAATACGGCAGTGACCACATGGCACCTATTTACAGAATACAGCTGAAGTTCCGAATGCAAAATAATTACGAATCGTTGCAGGAATATGCTGCGGATATTGAGATACTTCCACATTTGGCGTATTCCGATTCAGCCTGTGATTTCTTGGAAATGTGCAAGATTAATGCATTCGTTTATGGCATACGGGATCCTGAGACAAAACGGGCAACAATGACTAACCCAAAGGTGACATTTATGGAAACGGTCACCACAGCGCTTACGCAGGATATAGCGTCTGCATTGTGCCGACCAGCGACGGAGACACGTGTACAAGATGAGGAGAGAGAAAATTTATGTCAAGGAGTAAGTAGAGCGTCCAAAGCCAGCGTTAAATCCCAACATTATGTTGTCAATGGAAACACACAATTGAAAGGTAAATGCTACAATTGCGGAAAATATGGGCATATGGCACGCGACATATGGCACGCGACTGTCTTGGAAATTCAGGCACTGTGTCGGCACGAGTGTGTACAATGGAATCCGGAGAATGCCGGAGAGAAGATGAAAAAACGAACATAATTCACATTCGTTCATTGGGTGTCGTGCCAGATGATCAATGGACTCTAGAGCAAATACGAAATGATCAAAAAAAGGACCCCGACATCGCAAAAATTAGGACGTTCAAGGAACAACAAAGAAAACCATCATGGAAAGAGTTAGCATCCAACAGTCCAATAAGCAGGGCTTATTGGGCGCAGTGCTTTGCCACTGCGCCTACAAAATGGTTGTTTGTACCGTGTGTGGGAAACTGAAAATGGCAGATCTGCACGAAATTTAATTGTTGTTCCCAAGTCAAAAATAAAAGCGATAGTACTGAAATGCCATTGTGGATCCAATGGATGTCACTTGAGCATTAATAAACGATTGAAGAAGTCAGAAAACATTTCTATTGGGTCGGATATCAGAAATCAGTCGCTTACTGGATTCACAGATGTAAGCAATGTGTATCCGCAAAAAGAAAACCCGTCAGAAGTTGCGGTAAGATAAATCAATACAACGTAGGACGTACTGCAATGGATAGGCAAAAGCCGATTCCAAAAAGTGTTTTGCGTAAGAAGAAAAGTGAAGACCGAGACGAGTTGCATCAGTCCTTAAGGCAGAGGATACAAATTCCAAGTAGTAAGATAAAGTCCAGATACGACTTGAGAGCAAACTCTGAGGGATTTAATGAAGGAGATCTGGTTATGCTTTCTAGCCCGCCACGAGTGAAATTGATAAATCCAAAACTACAAACACACCGGGAAGGACCGTACAGGATAATTAAAAGGATAAAGAACATTGTGTATCGGATTCAGAATACTACAGGCGTCGGACGAAAAATGAAAGTAGTACATTTAGACAGGTTGGTGCCGTGTATAGAGAGAGAGGATTAACATCTGTTCGGGACGAACAGATTTAGGTGGAGGGCAGTGTTACGAAAAAAGGTAATTTTCCCCACTGTGCAAGCAATCAACAATGATAAATGAGATACAAGATAATTCAGCGCACTAAGCAATGTGTTAGAAAGAGAGGGAAGATCATTCAGCGTACTAAGCAATGTGCGAGAAAGAGAGGGAAGATCTACACATTAAAACACATGAGTGCGAATGAGATGCAAATAGCATGCGTCATTCACAAAACGAGTAGAAAGTTCTCGAAACAAGTCGAAGCTTGTCGAAACGTGTCGAACTGATGCATGCAGTATATGAGGGAGCCGCATCTGAGGTACTTGACTTCAGTAGTGATTGTAAAGTGGTCGAGGGCATCTCGTGTGTTAATTGTCAAGTTAAATTGTGGACATGCAGCAGTTGTTAGAATTTGTTATTCGTAAAGTTGTTTATTAAAGTGAATTAATAAAGTTAATTGTTATAATTTAAACCAAACATAAGAGTGTTTTTATTTTGTACACAAACCAGATATACGAACTTTCAGATCAGTTTTCCGTAAACTGAATTTTCGTAACAATATGGAATAATTATAAAGGTACAAAAACTATCGAAATATTTCGTTATTGAACTAAAGGGATATGTACGATATATCAAAAAAAAGTTAAAATTTTAAAAAAGTTGAAAAATAAAATGTCCAAAACTTTCATAACCTGTTTTAAATCTGATATGACGAAAGCATTTTTACTAATTTTTGATATCGCAAGTTTTTATACCCTACACTAAGAGTGAAAGAGTATATTCAGTTTGGTACGTCGTTTGTAACACCCCGAATAAAGCATCTCCAGTATGGAAAGTATATATATATATATTCTGGACATATTCTGGATATGACCTCCTTAGTCGATTTAGCGATGTCCGTCTGTCTGTTGAAATCACGAGTACAAAAAAAAGTAGAAGAGTTAGAGCAATGAAACTTTAGAATTAGATTACTTATACATCTAAGCTGTCTGAACAAGAAAATTGGCATGATCGGTCTATTGTGACCTGAGAACCGAACACTTATTTTCGAATACCTCATATAAAATTTACATCTACAGATCAATTTTACTGTGTACGTGCTCAGGTAAACTTTTTTGGTCAAATATATGTTGATTTAATGCTCAAATACATGAAAATAATGTTGTACCGCGAAACAACTTGTGGTTCCTAAAAAAGAAAAAAAACAAAAACAAAATTCGGTACACCTACCCATTTGTAAATATGGGTGTCAAATGAATGGAAATTCTTCAATGATTGAAAGTTTGTAGTTATTTTCAGGATTCGTATACCCTGGTGAGCTATATACCACTTTGAATGGTAACCAAACTTATGTGGCGTATTTACAGTCGGCTTAGACCGACTATAATTTTGATAATCCTGACTATCATAATAACACCTACTTTAAAATTTCCCATGTGATCTAACTTTCCCAACTGATTAATTTTGAATAACGGTTTTAGTTGTGGTTTCGAAAATTTAACGGAAATAGAATAGAATCTATTTTTGTTATACATAAATAAAATAATAACCATATAGTATAAGAATTAAACATATAAAGTGTCGTAGAAATAGAAGTAAGAAAATACATTATTATCAAAAAATATTTTATTTTAAATTTATCAATTACTTACATACTTATTTGGCCATTACAACCCATGATGGGTTTTGGCCGCAGCAATCACCCCTCGCCAGTCGCTTCTGCATTGCGCGCACTCCAAGTGTTGTCAGGTTGTCTCGCACTTGGTCGCTCCACCGCAGATTCGGACGCCCTCTCCTACGTTGAGCACCACTGGGTACAGAATTAAACACCTTTTTTGCTGGAGCGCTTTCACTATACGCTCGACATGTCCAAGCCAACGTAGGCGCTGAATCTTAATGCGCCTGACTATATCAATGTCGGCGTAGAGATCATACAGCTCGTCGTTCCATCTGATTCTGTACTCGTTTTCAACGCATATCAGGCCATAGATTTTCCGAATAATCTTTCTCTCGAACGCTCCTAAAGCTCGCTCTTCGGTGTTGGCAAGCGTCCATGCCTCAGCGCCATAGAGGAGGACTGGCATGATGAGCGACTTATAGAGCGTAATTTTTGTCCGTCGAGGAGGGCTCTGCTCCTCAATTGCCTACTGATCCCAAAGTAACACCTGTTGGCAAGAGTTATTCTTCGGCTAATCTCCAGGCTGACATTGTTTTCCTTGTTAATGCTGGTTCCAAGGTATACGAAGTCCTTCACAACTTCGAAGTTGTGGTTGTCAATAGTGACGTGTTGTCCAAGACGCCGGGACTCTGTGTTTGTTGACACCAGGTACTTCGTCTTGTCCTCGTTCACCGTAAGACCTATTCGACGCGATTCCCTCTCTAAACTGGAGAATGCTGCACTGACTGCTCGTACACTCTGCCCAATGATGTCGATATCATCAGCGTACCCGAGCAGCATGGAACTCTTGTTGAAGATAGTGCCATTGTGATGGAGTTGTGCAGCTCTTACAATCTTCTCCATTATTATGTTGAAGAAGTCACACGATAGGGAATCGCCTTGTCTGAAACCTCGTTCGATATTAAACGTATTGGTAAGGTTGTTCCCAATTCTCACTGAGCAACGTGTGTCGCTCAGGGTCATCCTGCAAACCCTTATAAGTTTCGCAGGTATACCGAACTCAGACATGGTGGCGTATAGGCGACTTCTTATCGGACTGTCGAAGGCAGCTTTGTAGTCGACGAAGATGTGGTGGGTGTCGATCTGCCTCTCTTTGGTCTTTTCCAGGATTTGGCGCAATGTGAAAATCGCTTCTATGGTGGACTTGCCAGGTCTAGAGCCGCACTGATAAGATCCAATCAGTCTGTTGACGATGGGCTTCAGTCTTTCACATAATACGCTCGTTAGAACTTTATACGCGATGTTAAGGAGACTTATCCCACAGTAGTTGGCGCGTATAGTGGGATCCCCCTTCTTAAGGACTGGGCAGAGTATACTGAGATTCCATACGCTACACACAAAAAAAAATATCGTTCCCTGTAAACACTTTCTGAAACAAATACTAAAGTGTTTGCAAGCTCATTTGTAGGGAATAATCGAAGTGTTTCTCACAAATGATCAGTAGTGTTTCCCACAAATAATTGTAGTGTTTCCCACAAACACGAAAAGTATTTCCCAAAAATATTTGAAGTGTTTCCCACATTCACGAAAAGTGTTTCCCACAAATATTTGAAGTGTTTCCCACAAATATTTTTTTTTTTTTTTTTACAAATTAACCAACGCTCAGGGGATGCCCCCTATTCATGCAATGCACAGTGTTGATCGTAAGAAGGGATGATAGGTTAAATGGAGGGTGGAAAGATGGAGTAGTGTCGGTGTGTTTGCCAAAAAGACTTGAAGTGTTTCCGGCAAATATTTGTAGTGTTCGCCAAATTCAGTCAAAACAAAAGTTTTTTTTTATTGCGGCAGCCACTCATTTACGCGAAATGTCGAATAATGCAAAATTCAAGGGTAGATTATTCGACAAGTCGCGTAAACGAACGTCTGGCGAAAATAAACCTGTTATTTCGACTGATATTGATGGACACTACGGAAACACTACAACACTTCGTGACAAGCTGTACGAAATTCAATGGTAGATTATTCGACAAGTCGCGTAAACGAACGTCTGGCGAAAATAAACCTGTTATTTCGACTGATATTGATGGACACTAAGGAAACACTACAACACTTCGTGACAAGCTGTACTTTCATTATTTACTGGTAACAAATGAGTGTTTGGGAGTAATAATTGAAGGGACTTTATTAGCATGTTCTTGGTAAACATTTTTAATGTTTTTAAGAAATTAGATATTGTTTGGTTTAAACACTAGAATTGTGTAATTGTTTGCAATAAGCCATTATAATTTACAACTAACAATAATTATTTCTGCCACCCAATATGTATTTACCAAAAGTAGCTTCCCACAAGTATTTTACAAACATTCCTTTTTTAGAGTGTAGGCATGCTTTCTTCTGACCATATTCTGCTGGTGCATGCTCTTTATGAGCTCATCGCCTCCGGTCTTAAACAACTCAGCAGGCAGACCATCCGATCCTGCGGCTTTGTTGTTTTTCAGCCTGTTGATGACTGTGCAGACCTCATCACGGTCAGGCGGCGGTATGTCAACGCCGTCTTCAGCAACTGTGGTTGTCAAGCTGTCTAATTTATCAATTAATATTATAAAATTATTATAAAAAATAACTTGAGTTTTTGCAAAGTTGAAATACCCACCCTTAGGGTATGTGCGAATTTGACTAAATTTCTGACTAAACTAAATTGAACGACTTTTCATTCGATCGCCATTCGGTAACCGGTAATTGTTAAAGTTCATAATGAATCGATTATTATATGTCTGTTTGCTGTCATTCAATTGAGTTCAAGTTAGTCTGCTCGAAAATTTGCTAAATTGAAAAGTCGAACACTGCATTACCGACAAAATTTAGTTTAGTCAGCAATATAGTCGAATTCGCACACACCCTAAATACATTGAGATATTTTCAATATTTAATATTAGAATTGAGTTCATCGATTAGAATTTGTCAGATTTCTACATTTTTTTACTGCTATAATTAACATTTTAAAAATTTATTTGGTGTGTTTCACTTACGATGATTTGTATAAAGTTTTCTATGAATCACTTATTAAATGTTAAAAATATAAAAAAAGTATTAATTATACATGACCATATATTTATAAATTGTTCTTACATTCTATGTGGCAAAACTATGCACGTCGTCATACAAAACGGAAAATGTTTGGTCAGCATTTTCATATATAAATTAAAAGCACGTTAAGATAAGATATGAATAAAATCATATTTCATTAAAATATTTTTGTTCGTTTATCTGTTTGGTTACTTTTTTTAAATTTTTATCAAAATAAAACTCTATTGTTAACATCTACTTATTTTAAACCCTATTAGATATTATTTTTATCTACAATATTAGGCAAGTGCCTATATATTAATGTGCATAGTGATATATTAATGTGCATTTGGTTCTATAGTGATTAAAAAAAAGAGTGAATTTTTTTTGGGTGTATAATACCTATTTATTAAATTCTAGTAATAACGAATAAAATTGAAAATTAAAATTTTGGAATTTAATAAAAATTGCAATGAACGAAGTTCCATTTTAAAGAAGTAAAACTATAATTAATTAGATATAAAGTTTTTCTTTTATTATATTTTAAACTATTACTATATAATTGATTTGGTTTGTATGGGATTGTATGCAAGTAAAAAGTCTTTTAGTCCATTATTTTTTCGACGGTTTCGTTGGCTTTTTTTCAACTTCTTCAGGGATATTTTATTGGAATTTCAATTTACTGTTTTTAGTCAATATATAAAACTATTGTATTTTAAAAAAGAACTTTTGTAATGGATTATTCTCAGAAAAAAATGTCAACCAGTCCAATTGTCTATACCATTTTAAATACTATTACAAAAAAAAAAAAAAAAAAACAAGTATACCAGCATCATCTATTTCGAGTTTTTGTTTTACATGTAAATTTATTCTGGATCAAGTTTAGAAATAAAAAAAACAGTTTTAAATATGAAGTATATATAAAGAATCAACTTAAACGCCAAGAGAACACAGAACAACCTCTAATAAGAGAGCCACACAATAACACGCTAGCAGGAAAAGGTATGATATGTCGGTCTAATTGGTAAATTACGGAATTTCTGCGTACACGGCAATGAAAGAGTAATAAAAATGTTTTAAAATTCACCATCAATCGAAATATAACTATATTTGAGAAAATAAATCGAATTGAATTCGTTTCACAGAACTTCATCAAATTGGATTCGATTGATATACGTTTATTTTGTATTGAAAAATGTCGCGATGTAAAAATTAGTTTAATAGATTATATATATATTCTTACTAGGTAAAGCCTCGGGGTATGCATAACTTTAAATAATTAAATTTTCGTGGGTTTCATTTCCATAGAAGTATTGCCACTACCAAAGAATGGCCACATATCTACAAGTGTATTTTGAGAGCAGCAAAACACGTTCTCAAAGCGTTCCTTCGTTCCCAACAAACAACAAAAGAACAAAGTGAATCAGAACGAATACAACAACAGCCTTTCTACAATCAACTATGATATGCTTACCTCGCGATATTAAAAAATAAAAATAATTGTAAATTTTTTTCCGGAGACGGTTTGAAAAAAATAATAAAAATATGAAATACATAGTGACGCTGGACGTAGGCACAACAACTGTGCGCTGTTTTATAATTGATGAAAAGGGCACTGCAACGGAGTTGGTAGGGGTTCAAATTGCTTTCTGAAATGAGATATAAGAAAATAAAAGCTATTTTAATAGTTTTGTGATTCGAATTAATAGTGAAAAACTTTTCGTTAAGAAGAATTTTACAAATGCAAATTATGGCATTTTAAAATAGTGAATATCAATTTTAAAAATTTGCGAATTGAAATTATTAATTTTTTAAATAAATTCTAATTGTACCTACTAATTAAAAGAATACCACGAAATCTTTAAAAATTAAGCAAATAAACTGAAATCAATATTTCCATCGATTTGTCGCTTAAAGCCTGAGTTGTACCGTGTTAAATGTTTTGTGGAAGCACACCCATATTCTATGTCGCGTTTATAATTCTGCATTTATATCCTCTGCATTGATTTTTATAACTCTTAAAAGTTTGAGTTACTGGGAGGTGCCACGCTTTGTTGTCCAACACCAGCGAATATTTTGAAAGGAGAAAGTCAATGTCGTTATATATGACTGGTTAACATTTTTAAACCCAACAACTTAAAAATTCTACCTAAATTGACTTTGAACTTTTAATATAAACTACTTGTTTGGTAGACTAATAAAAGAAACCTATTTTTGTGTTATTTTTTTAAAACAAATTTAATCAAACACTTTAATTTTGTTTAAGATTAGCATTTTGCATAGGTTGCTTATCTGCACTTTAAGTTTTTATCAATGACCCATACAAAAACTTCAAATGATAAACTAAAATTAACTTTTTACTATATTTTCAACAGGTCGATTTGCTGAATCCTAGTTTGCTGAATCCTAGTCTGAAATCGAACCAGAAGCATTATGGCAACAAAATTGTTAGTGTGATTACAAATGCAATCAAAGGTATTAAGTAAACAAATATAACGTTGTGTTACAGACGTAACATTAAAATGTATTAGAAAATTAGTATTTTAAAGTCTATTTGTCAATTTTATAAAAATTTTAAAATGTTTTTAATAAGTTTTATTTCTATATGTACGCCGTTTGTAACATCCAAAAGGAATCATATCCGGTATGGAAAAGTATATATTTTTTTGTTAACATGACCTCCGGAGTCGAGTAGCGATGCCCGTCTATCTGTTCGTCTGTTTGTTAAAATTACGATTACAGAAAAACTAGAAGATCTAGTTCAATGAAACTCCTAATTTATATATATATTTATATATAAATAATATATAACCTACGCTGTCTGTGGGAAATGGGCATGGACGGTTGATTGTGACCTGTGATCCGACCATTTATGTTCAAATACCTCATGTAACACTGACATCTACGGGAGAATTTTCATTTGTACCGCCCGATGTAAACTTTTTTGCTCAAGTATATATTACCTTTATGCTCAAATATATAAAGATATTGTTTTTGCCCAAACCGACTTGTGGTTTCCGAAAAAAAAAATCGAAATCCGGTGCATCTATCCATTTGTACATATGAGTAATCAAATGAAAGGAAAGGAGCTCTTTAAATGATAATCACACGCATTATATGTGTAGGATATTTATAGTCGGCTTAGATCAACTACAACTTTCATAATTCTTACTAACTTCATCAATAACAATTTCCCTACTTTAAAATTCAAAATGTGACCTTATTCAACATTCCACATAATTCCTTAATGATTTTAGCTTTCAATTGCCTATAAAGTATAGAGCAATTATATATTTATATCAAGATATATGGAAGTGATTAACTAAAACCTTTTTAATAGCCGCCCAATTGACACCCGCTCAAATAAGTTGTATCGGTCTCTCCAGTCAACGCTGCACCTTTCTCACATGGAACCATCGTACCAAGGAATATTTTCACATGGAAGGATTTGCGCTCCGACGCTTTGGTCGATCAATGGAATTCCGGACTCACGCTAAAGATGGTGAATTCATTCTCGTACGTGTTGTACTTGCTAACGCGTAGAAGACGCTTTCTGGTAGGCAGTGTTATAAAAATGATGAATGGACAGGTGCAAATTTATTACACTATACTCCGAGCATTGAAATTAAATAATTTAAATTATTATTAGTGCAAAGGTTACGCTCCGTCTGCTGCATGCAATACACGAAAACAAGCGACTGCAGCAGGCAACAAAGATAAAACATTGAGCTGCTGGACTCTTCGATACTGTATAAACTGCGGTGAGTGCAAACAATGTGATAATCTTATTTTATAAATTGTGGCAAGCATATCACCGATATTATCTCCTGCACGGCGACGGGCATCTTCGACCCATTTATAAGCGTCCCCACTAATAAGCGTCATATGCGGCAAACATGTGGTATAAAAACCAGTTTAAAATATTTTAAAATTCTTTAAATTGTTTTGAATTACTGTCCGCAGCCTACATTGCTGCCCCAAGTTGTGGACAATGCCTATCAGGACTTTGGCCATGTGCACCCAGCAGCCTTTGGTGAAGCGAACCCCGCCGACTGGCAAAATGTGCGCCTGCCCATAACCTCATCCATCAGCGATCAAACGGCATCGCTGTGGGGCTCGCATTGCTTCTATGAGGCGACGTTAAGATCACCATGGGCACAGGCGCCTTTCTCAATTTGATAACGGGCCCACATTGCCACGCCTCCTTGGTGGGCATATACCCGCTGGTGGCCTGGCAGTTTCGTCAACAATCAACAGCTAAAAATACACAGACCGTATTCTGCATGGAGGGCGTCGCACATGATATGGGCACTGTTATCGCCTGGGCGATTGCGTGCGGTCTCATAGCGAAAGCTGCAGAGTCTTCGACTTTGGTGGAGAGCGTTGATGACACGGGTGGCGTATATTTTATACCCGATTTCAGTGGATTGGGTGTAAGTAAAACCGATTTATTATGAGTTGAAAATATTATAAAATTTGTTCATGCTAGCCGCCTATAAATGATCACAAAGCTGCCTCTGGTTTCTTTGGGATAACGCCGTCCACTAAGCGAGCGCATATGGTGAGCGCAATGCTGGAAATTGTTTGGCACAATTGTGCGCCGTAACGCAGCAGGAGACCAAGTACAAACCGACGACGCTAAAGTGAGTTATGAGTTCCTTTTCAATGTGCTAACAAAGTTATTAATACGAGCAAAATTTTTGTTAGCCAGAGTTGATGGCGGCGTCTCACGCAATGATTTCGTTTGTCAATTTCTGGCCAATGCCACTGTTATGTGTGTCGAACGCGCCGAGAATGCAGAATCGAATATCATGGGTGCAGCATACATGGCTGGTGTGAATGGCGGCATCTGGCAAGACATGGAACACATACGCAAGTTTCGCAAAATCGAGCGTGTCTTTGAGCCGTGTCCCCATCGGGGGGCGGAGATAAAACAGCGCATGGAGGACTGGCACAAGGCCGGAGACCGTTTTAAACATTGGTATTAAAAAGGAGAATGAAAAAGGACGTCCAATTTTGTTAGATTAAACTAATTTCAGTAAAATAGATTTTTTTTGTTCTTTCATAAACTAGATCTTTTTTGCATAAGAAGAAAACGGTTCATATTCTGTAATTCTCATTCAAAGAACCTATACCCATTCGTTTAATATCCCTTGAAAGACTTGAAAAGTTGCAAATTTACATTTTTTCTTTACGGCCACTATTTAAAAACTATAAAAAACATGTAAATAAATTATAAAATGCTCAATTATTAAAAAATGAATTACTTGTTTTTTAACTTAATGAACTTGCAGCGCATATTAATTAATTTTTATAGTTAATGCTAAAAACAGACACACGAACCTCATGCATAACACTTTAGAATCGTTGTTGAAAATTTTGTTGTTGCTGATTGAACATCATTTGTTGCTGCTGCTGTTGTTGTTGTTGCTGCTGTTGTTGTTGTTGCTGCTGTTGGTGATGGAAATCTTGTTGCTGTTGTACTTGCTGGCCAACAGGACCTGACAAACGAACGCGTTTGCTATTCGGTTCATGATGTTGTTGTTGCTGCTGCTGATGTTGTTGCTGCTGTTGTTGTTGTTGTTGTTGCTGCTGTTGTTGCTGACGCTGTTTCGTATCCCCTTTGTCCTCCTGATCATCATCAGTGAGAAACTCACGTTTCGGATATGGTATAGGGCAGCCAGCGAAAACATCCTGCGTCGGCAACGGTTCCTCCTGAAAGTACGGGTCTTGCATAGCCTGCTCCGAGGTAATGCGCTTGTTGGGATCCATGAGCAACAGCTTTTGCAGTAAATGAAATGCTTTGCTGTCCGGTTTTATTTTATGACGCTCCATATATTTGGCCAACGAACACGTCGAGTATGAAGAACGTTTAAAGTCCTTGGTGAGCGTATGATGTTCGGGCATTTTCTTAATATCCTCCCAGTCCTTGTCCTGTGGAAAACCCATTACATTAAATATACGATCCAACTGATCGTGATGATAGGGATTGCTAGTCTTAATGTCCTCCTGGCGACAGTGAAAAATAGGTTCCGATGTCAGCAATTCGGCGAATATGCAGCCAATAGCCCAAATATCAATGGCCTTGGTATAGTGACGAGCGCCCAGCAAAAGCTCCGGCGCACGATACCAAAAAGTCACCACCACCGGATCCAAGTCAGCCAGTGGTTTTAGCGGCGCATTAAAGAGCCGCGCAAAACCCATGTCTGCAATTTTGACGCGTCCGCGTTCATTGCCATCGCCCATTACTAAAATATTGGCCGGTTTCAGATCACGGTGAAGCACCCAGTTGCTATGCAAATAATGTATGCCGTCCAATATCTGGTAGAGTAGACTCTTGACCATGCCGCGTGGCACCACCACCTGCTTCTTGGCTGCCTTCGCTGCGCGATGAAACTTGATGATGTGCCATAGGTCATGCTCCGCATAGTCGATCAGCAAGAACACTTTACGATCGTTGTGCGACAGAAAAACACGTATAAGCGTTATGACGTTCTGATGTTTAAGCTCGCGCAGTAGTGCTATTTCGCGACAGGCCGACATTGAAAGGCCGGTGCCATCGATTTGCTTCAATGCATACTCCTTGCCGTCACTCGTCTCCTTCCATTTGGCTTTGTAAACGTGGCCGTAGGTGCCGCGTCCCACTTTGCAGCCTTCGTAATTGAAGAGATCTTCCACCTTGGTGCGTTCCAGCTGTGTTTTCATTTTAAAATCGTAATCCATTTTGGTAAAGTTGTTAAATTAAACTTTTTAACAAATTAACACAAGTAATTCCATCCGGCTCAAAAAAAATTGTTTATGTTATGAATTATGAAAATATGGCAAGTGATGCCATATTAAACCGATTTCCATTATTCATTACGCCACTTTTCAGTGTTAGTTTAAACTTAGTTTAAAGTACATATACTTAAACGACAAGAATAATAGAATAATAAGATTACGCATTGCGCATGTACACCCTGTATTGCCGACGTCAAAAAGTATGGAATGTCAAGTAAAGGAAATTTAAATTTAGACATTTCATAAAATACAAATATTTATTTCATTGAAATTTTTTTTATTCACATTTTTGCCCAAAACAATTGGTGGGAAGCAGCCCAGCCAACGCAAGAACTCCGAAAAGAATGTTTTCACAATCTTTTGCCTGAGCCTGAGCGCTCATGTTTTATTTAGAAAAGAGTCTTGAAATATACATTTTCTGATAAAAATGCGTCATTCAGACCTGAGCATAGTTAGAACGCTCATTTAGAAGTCTTGTATCGGAGCCTAAAAACAATCTAGCAGGGAGCCTAAAAATAATCAGGAAATGCTCTTGTATAAGATTCATTTTATATCGAAAAAAGCTTCCGAAAAGGCTCCCAATAGAGTCGAAAAATTGCATGCGCTTGCGTTACAATAAAACAATATCAAATAGGTGCAATAAAAATGTTATTTTTTTATATTTTAATTGCAAATAACGGCGAATATAATAATGAAAAACATCATTAAGGTTGGAATCATCGCACCACGCTGCAACAGCGACTAGCTCTGCCTTAAAAATATTGCACTGATATTGATATGGCTGCAAAAGTCTTTGGCTGCATATATCCAAATATTCATATATCCAGTATATTCATTGTTCGCACAATGTCATCTGTACTGCTTGTGTCTGCGGGAATAAATGGAATAAAGTATAGGCTTAAGTTTATTTTTTTTACTGACTTACCATAATAATTATGCGCCGCAACACACGGTTTTTGTATATTTACAATTTATAACATTTTATTTTTTTTGACAAAGTGTTTGGCATTTATTTTTGAAAGCACAAAATATAAATTGTACTAAAACACTTGTGAAATGAAATCAAAACATTCATCTTAGATTCAAGATACGGGAGCCTGAGTGCAAGAATAATAGAAACAAAGATTGCGCAGAACGTTGTTCAAAACTTGAATCTTCTGCGCATGTACGTAGAAGTTTTTTGACAACTGTAATTTTTTCATTGTGTCAGAATGTAGTTGTAAAAAAAAACAAAACATTTCAATTATTTTTGAAAAAATTGCGTGTGATTAATAGATATGTATGCAAAACAGCACTGAATCGGCCATCACAAATAAAAGAAAAGAAACCTCCATCGAAATCCTCTAAAAACAAAATAATTCAACAGCATTTGTGTAGCTCCGGTCAGGATAACAAATATATATTTTAGATTTGAAATTTAAATTAACTGCTATCCACCCAAGCCCATGTACAGCAATGTCTTGATCAGCACGAGAGTTGATACCACCACTAAGGAAACTGCCGGAAGCCTGCTTCTCACCAATTGTTTTGGGCAAAAATGTAAATAAAAAAAAATTTCAATGAAATAAATATTTGTATTTTATGAAATGTCTAAATTTAAATTTCCTTTACTTGACATTCCATACTTTTTGACGTCGGCAATACAGGGTGTACATGCGCAATGCGTAATCTTATTATTCTATTATTCTTGGCCTGAGTGTAACTGGAACTCTGGCGTTAGCTGGGAGGCTTCCGGCAGTTTCCTTAGTGGGGGGTATCAACTCTCGTGCTGATCAAGACATTGCTGTACATGGACTTGGGTGGATAGCAGTTAATTTAAATTTCAAATCTAAAATATATATTTGTTATCCTGACCGGAGCTACACAAATGCTGTTGAATTATTTTGTTTTTAGAGGATTTCGATGGTGGTTTCTTATCTTTATGTTTTGATGGCCGATTCAGTGCAGTTTTGCATACATATCTATTAATCACACGCAATTTTTTCAAAAATAATTGAAATGTTTTGTTTTTTTTTACAACAACATTCTGACACAATGAAGAAATTACAGTTGTCAAAAAACTTCTACGTACATGCGCAGAGGATTAAGTTTTGAACAACGTTCTGCGCAATCTTTGTTTCTATTATTCTTGCCTAAACGTCGCTCGTAGTTTAACTATAGTCGCAGTTTTTCAGTGGTAGTTTAAGTTTCATACAGTGCCGTGTTTTTTTTTTAATATGGTAATACTGACTTATGTTGATTATTTTTTTATACGTGAATTAACAACACGGCTTCAACAACTGGAACGGGTGGAGTCAACATCTGCCACCAAAAGTAGGCAGTAGCGCAATTCTGTAACTTCTTAACGACAAAAATCGACATCGTTAAGTACAGTTAAATACAAAAATCGTTAAGTGCTATTTTATACAAAATTCGTAACAACATTAATAGATAAAATTTGTTGTTACGAATCGACAAATGTCGATACGCTGTCGATGAAAATATTATGCTTGTTAACCTTAACGATAGTCGTTAAGTAAAAGTTTGACGTTCAAAATTATTTTTTTAACGTCCGGTGTGCGAGAAATGTGGCATTTCTATAAATCTCGATGGAACTTGAATTTAACATGTCCTAAATTCACTAAAATTGTTGTGCACGTCCACTTCTTTCATATCAACTTTGTTTATAAGGTTTTTAAACATATGCACTTAATTTTTAATGTTTGACAAACAAAAATATTGACTTTTTTAAAATTATTTGACACTTAAATTTAGATGATGCCATATTTTTCACAAATTTTAACATAAAAATCATATCGAATTTTTTATCTACAATAATTGTTAAAGCAAAGTTAGTGAATCACTCGATCGTTATCGCAAGCTACAATTCTTTTTAGTTAGCGATATCGACATTTGTCGTTAAAAAGTTACAGAATCGCGCTACTGTAGCACGATTCCCTAACTCCGTAACGACAAAAATCGATATCGTTAACTACAATTAACGACAAATATTGTTAGGAGGTATTCCGTACACAGTTCGCTATGATATCTATCGTCAGCTTTCATCGTTAAGAATTTACCGAAAATTGTCGATACGATAGCGTTGAAAATTATTTGGTTGTTAGCCAGCTTACTTTTCAACGATTTAACCGATATTTATTGTTAAAAATCTTTCCGAATTTATTTGTCTACATAAAATGCATTGAAAGTTAGGGAATCACTTTTATCATAACGATCGCTTTCGCAAGCGACAATTGTCGGTAGTTAGCGATATCGAATATTATCGTTATGGAGTTACACACAGAAAAAAAAGTGTGTAAATATAACTAAAATGTTAATCAATCCAATTAATTTTTAATTGAAACTCAGCCGATGTAACTTTTAGTAGCATTGAATCCCATATTCGTAATAATGAGAATATGTTAATTGGAGAAACATTAATTAATTTTTTTGTCATATTGATTATATTTTTTATTGGGTATTTTTAAATCATTAATTAATTAATTAGTAACATCAATTAAAAATTTCATTCGATAGAAATTGGATCAATTAAATATTTTGTTAAATTAAATAAAATATTTGTCGAATATATAACATAAAATAAATATTAAATAAGTATTTATACGGTTTGATATGCTTTGTAAATGTTTTACCGAAGTCAGTTTTCACAACTTCTGCAGGTGGGCCAATTAATTGAGTCAAACATAAAATTTGATATTCGCTTTTTAATGATTCAATATGCAACAAAATGAGCATCATAAGCGGTTTGTTCAAATTCTTGACCTCAAAAATAAATTGAGCCCTTTAATGCTTTAATAACATAACATACACTAAATAATGTAATATTCTGTTTTAAAACCGCAACGTAGAAGAAAATAATGTTAGAAGAAACTGAACGACGCCGCCGACGCACGAGACGCACAAACAAAAAACAAAATGAAAGCCAGAAGAAAAAAACAGTGTTGCAATTTAAGAAAATGAATAAATCAAAAGTAACAAATAAAAGTAGTTAATACTATTAAAGATTTAGTTGTATTGAAATTATATTAAATTAATTCCTATTAAAATTTTAATTAAAAATATGTGTAAATACAATTAATTAATTAGTAAATACATTCATATTTTTAATTGGAATACGATTTTGTTTGCTATTAATATCAATTGTTATATATACGTACAATATTTTTTTCTGTGTACGTAATCGCGCTACTTATCTGATTTTCACTTCGTTCTCTTTGTAAAGAAGTGTACTTGTGTCAGTGTTGCCACTTTCTGTGTAATTCCACAAAAATAGTACATTTTTGATCTCATTGTGTATTTTTTGTGTAATTTAATTTTTGTGTATTTATACCCTACACTAAGAGTGAAGTTCTGGTATGGAAAAATATATATATTCTTGATCAGCTCCTGAGTCGATTTAGGGATGTCCGTCTGTCTGTCTGTTTGTCTGTTGAAAACACGATTACAGAAAAACTACAAGAGCTAAATAAATGTTTGTCAGTGAAAATGGGCATGATCCGTCCATTATGACCTGTGAACCGACCACTTATGTTCAAATTTATCATATAAAAGACATCTACTGGTGAATTTTACTATATACGTCTTCTGGTAAACTTTTTTTGGTCAAATATATATTGACTTCATGCTCAAATACATGAAAATAATGTTCTCCCGCGAAACGACTTGTGGTTTCCAAAAAAAAATCGAAATTCGGTGCACCTACCCATATGTAAATATGGGTATCAAATGAATGGAAATTCTTCAGCGATTGAAAGTTTGTAGTTATTTTCAGGATTCGTATACCCTGTGGACCTATATACAACTTTGAATGGTAATCACACATATGTGTAGGGCAGGCATGTCAAACTCATTTGGCATCACGGGCCGCATTGGCAACTCAAAAGATGAGGCGGGACGCAATCGTGTACCATACAAAAAAAAATCGTTCGTTTTTTACATTTGATTCTTCTGTTGGAAAATGAAATATAATGTTAAGATGATAACATTTTCCATTGATTGAGCGCCGCAGGCGAAAATTTTGTAAAAAATTGTGCGATTTTTGTCTGTTTGAAATATAATTCGAAAAAATGTTCGAATTTCTTTAATCCTGCCAAAAATTTTGTCAGGGGTATATACAATGGAATATATTTCAAACACCAGAGACAATTTTGTAAAATAGATCTAACAATCTTACAAAATTGTTGCAACTTTTTATGTCCGCAATATCGTACGATATCTAATTAGCTCTTGTACCAATGTCGAAGGCCAAATCGTACTAAAACTACAAAAATAGTTCAAAGCGACATATCGCCGTTTTTTTGTTCGAAACGATAATAAAAACGATTCTGGATAAATTCTGCATCAAATAGCTCAAATATATAGAGATATATTTCAAAAAAAACGATGTGGAAAATGTTTAAATTTCCGAATATAAAACTTTACTCTACTAAAATTGCGAAATTTTAAAAATTAGCAAGTTAGTTATCCAAGTTAGTTCGAGAAAACTTCGAGGCTTAAATCACATGGCAGAGTTCTTACCAAACATATTGAAAAAGTTTTTTTTTTAAATATCGTATATTAATTTGATATTTATATAAATTTGAAATTTATATAAATTTGAAAAGGGTTCCTTTTTATGCACAACTAATTTAAATTGCAAGGACAATCCATTGATTAGAGATATACGGATTTAGGAGTTATAACAAAGTTTATTTTATTATCCTTAAAATGAGGTTTTCTGCATTCTACGGTCAAGAGTTTTTTTCTACAACCACAAAGAGTGATTATTTATTAATTTTTTGAAACTTTGGACCACTGTATCTCTGAAGAAGGAGAGTCTGGAACTCTGATAGATTTGGTGTGGAATGTTTCTAAACAAAAAGTTTTACTTACTAAAAAAGATGTTAAAATGAATACAAATCCAATTTTTACAATGCAAGACTTTTGTCTACAAATTTTTGATTCTTGTTTTATTTTTATTGCGCCTTTATTTGATACTGGAGCTAATTCCGAAAATGGTTTTGATAAATAGGGTCTAGTTTTTAAGATTTTTAAGTTTATTAATTTCTCTCTCCTTTTATTTTTAATAGTCGAACAGAAAACAATAATGTATTTATCATTTCGTTGTTAGACGTACAAAACTATGCGCTACTATATATTTTTTATAAATGCCGTTGAACTATAGCCAAGAGAAATTCAAAACTTTGCATTAAATTTAAAATTTTATGAATAAAAAATAATATTACTTGATGAAAAAAAGATAAACATTATTGTTATGCCATTTGTTCAACGCCATGTATAATATTTAAAATGAAAATTATGAAAATAAATTAAGACTCGAGTCTCAATTTCTCATTATTAAATTTCGGAAAATATAAAAATATTGATTTTTTTTAACGCATAAAAATAAAATATTTTTAAAATTTTTCAATTCTTAAAAATATATTATATTACTCAAAAAGTCTTCGCGGGCCGATCTGAAATGTTTGCGGGCCGCGTGTTTGCATGCCTGGTGTAGGTTATTTATAGTCGGCTTAGACCGACTATAATTTTGATAATCCTAACTATTATAATAACATCTACTATAAAATGTCCCTACTTTAAAATTTCCCATGTGATCTAACCTTCCACCTAGTTTTCGTGTAATTTAGAATCAAATATACTACAAAAGAAAAATTTAAAGAGTTTCAAGAATATTTCCAGATATATATATATTAAACACTATCGCCTACTGTAATTCGATGGCAATCATATAAAAGTTTTGTAGTGGTACGAATCGCTACGTGATTGAAGTATTTGAGTATCCGTCGTCTTTAGACAGTATATATGTACGAATTTATTACCTATGTATTTTGAATATTCACTAATTTTATTATATTATTTCAATCATAGAGGCCTCTCTAAATAGTGACAATTGAAAAATGTTGTTGTCAAACTATATTAAATTTCAAACAGTAAAACAGAATGTACTTGGATTATTAATAATAGTAATATCAACATATTTAAAGATTTTGAATTTAGATTAAATTTAAATTTATAAAATTCGAAAATGAGAAACGCTTTTGTATTCCGCAGAACCAGTTTAAATGGTGTTTTATCTCAGGAAGTAGAAATGACAAATGATGTAATACTTTAGATATAGTTTGTTTAGACTTTGCCCAATATTTTCAGTCAAAAATATTATCTTGCATTAAAAAAAACCGTTCTTAAAAAAGTATAAAGTTATATCGATATCTTACAGGCAAAAGATAGCAACCAACAGAAAGCAAATTTCACAGAAGGAGAAAAAAGTCTCAAAATTGAGTAGATCAACTCGAAGAAATAAAAATTTGATTTTTTGTGCATTATGTCATATTTACGATATCGTTTGAATATCTTAAAAATATAATTGGGTTTACTGGAAAAATACTTGAAAGCAAATACAGTTTATGTTTTTAAAAATTATTTAAGGTTTTTCTTTTTTTTATTATTATACTCAGAAGAAAATTTATCATCAAGTGTTTTTTAGTACAACTATTTGGTGTATGTATTAATAGTTCCAAGTATTAGTTTTTCCAGGTATTGTACCTTTACTTTTATTCGTTTCATACTGTTTTATATGAAACATCGTAACTGTTACCAAAATGATGGCAATGAACGATTACCGCTCCGGTATTAAAATGTTACCAGTAAGATATCAGTATGAAAAGTGTTTCAAACTGTAGAAATTGTAGAAAATTATAAACCTTTCATATATCATATTTTATAATTTTTTATTTTTTTTTGTGAATATCCAATAATATCTTTCAACAACTATAGAGGATTTTTCATTTTAAGGATTTTCACAGCAATGCGGGTTTTAATTCGTTTTACAAAAGCATTAATAACAATGTCAAAAATCAAGATTATTAATCTGGCCACTCTGCGTACTGACTGTGGAAATTTAATAGAACGAGGCGGAATCAACTTCAGTACGAAGAGAACGAAGTGAAATTCAGATCAGCCTACTTTCGGTGGCAGATATTGATTCCACCCTTTCCTGTTGTTGAAGTCGTGTTGTTAACTTTACATATGGTTGAATGGTGCGAAATAATGAAGTCTTAAATGCACTGTTTTGTTGAATTATACAAAAGGTGGCAAAACTGTTTTATTACTTACTTTTTTTCTTTTAGTGCAAAATATTCTGTCCATAAATGTTATTGTGAACATACGAAAATAATAAAAATTCGTTAAATTATGCACTCTTCTGTTAAAAAATTTAATAAAGTGCTTTCATCTGTTGAAATACGAAAAACTTTTTTGGATTATTTCACTATAAATCATGACCACAAGTTTGTCCGTTCAAGCCCAGTGGTTCCCTTTGGTGATCCTACAGTGGCTTTTGTTAATGCAGGAATGAACCAGGTAACCTATCTAAACAAAGTGTACTCTTCGATCTAAAATGTATACATAACTATTTTATTTTCACATATATAGTTTAAATCTACTTTTTTGGGAAAAACGCAAGCACCTTATAAGAGAGTATGTAATTCACAAAAATGTGTCCGAGTTGGAGGAAAGCACAACGACTTATCTATTGTTGGTCAGGATAGTTACCATCACACGTTTTTTGAAATGCTTGGTAATTGGTCTTTTGGTGATTATTTTAAAGTAAGTATTTAACTTGATATACGTTCTATATATAAACAGAATACTCTTAGTTCCAAGCCTGTCAGCTAGCGCTAGATTTACTACGTGGACCATATAATATTGATACTAGACGATTATATGTTACATATTTTGCAGGAGATAAGGAACTAGGACTTCCATCCGATATTGAATGTTTCGAAATTTGGCGAAGTTTGGGGTTAATATTAAAAGTATATAGTATTAATATTAATTATATCTAATAGCAATTTTAATGAGCAGTATACCAGTGTCACGAATACTTCCATTCGGTGTTAAGGATAATTTTTGGGAAATGGGAACGACTGGACCTTGCGGTCCTTGCACTGAAATTCATATTGACCATCATCCCGATCTACTTGACACTAATCGTGGAAACTTTGTAAATAAGGGGCTTTCTGATATAACAGAACTGTGGAATATTGTGTTTATTCAGTATAATAGGTATTAACTTATTTTTCCATATTACAACAATATTTGTAATTGTTAAATTTTTAGAAATGCTGATGGGTCCATTACTCAATTACCCGAACAACATGTTGATACCGGCATGGGATTTGAAAGACTGACAGCAATATTACAAAATAAATATTCAAACTACGATACTGATTTGTTTGTTCCATTATTCGAACGTATTCAAAAGGTAAAAAATCATAATAATTTCCAAAAACAAAACTGACGATAATATTACAAGTCAATTATGTATAACAAATGTATTTCAATTTTGTACTTGAATCTAAAAATGTAGTAATATTTTATCCCAAATAATATAATTCCATAATTTAGATATAATGCACTTTTATCTTCATCATAATCTTCATATATTTAAAATAATAATGGTTAAAAATTAAAATGAACGGTGTAGAAGCTCGTCCCCTAGAACCACGCAAAAATCAATGTGGTGTCATTTTCCAAGTAAATTTAATTAAAATATTTTGTGTTGAAGATAATTTATAGGGCCGCCAAAAGGGAATACAAAATTCTCCCGTTTCTTTTAATGATAATATATAATCAGTTTTCATAAGCTTGATGTAAGAATATGCAACAAAACCCAGTCGAAAATGTGGTACTGCATCGATCGTCTTTCTACTTTGTAGCTACGAGTAATCGGAATTCATGGGGTATTGCCGCTTTGTCGACGATGAATTTCCGTCTACTTCATAACATACATCGCAGTGTTGGAGAATTCAGGTTAAAAGGTCAACATTATTTTAGTAATATTTTTAATAGATTTTGGGATGCCGAGTTTAATCGAATACTCGGTTTTTAAATTCTGTTAATGTAAGTTAACAATCACGGGCTGCTAAAAATAAGTAATTTTAAAAAGTGCTCTAAACCGCGAAGGCGCAAACAAAATTTAGACAGTCATTGCGTGACTTTCAGAACTATGAGAAACCACTGAATTCCAAACCCTAAAAATTAATTGAAGTCCAAAGTATTAAAAAAATGTTTTTTTTTAAATTTCAAGTACGTTATTTAGTACATATATACGGGGTTTTTGGTTCATCGATGCCAATAATTCATTGGGTTCAATAAAATAAGAAAATTTAAAATAAAAAAAATCTTATTTTACACCCCGTTTACGATACAGTTTTTAAGCGATGCATATTATTGACATAACATCGTCAAGAAAATTTATTATAAAGTATCAACTGATTAGATAAATGAACATAAATTTTTAACTCATTTTTAAAATATTTCCAATAGTCATCTTCGAGCCCCATTATTTTTTCCTTTTTAAAAGGTACGAAAAGTTGAAATTTTCAAAAATATAAATGAAAATTTTTACATTGTCATTAATTTTCTCAAAATGAGTTAATCCGTAAAACAAAATTTTGATAAAATAAATGACAAAGTCAAAATTTAATTTTTGTAAATTTCAACTTAACGTACATTTTAGAAAAGGAAGAAATCATGGGGTTCGAAGATGTGATATATCATTTGTATAGCATTATTATACAAAATGTTAGTACATTTGTATTGAAATAAACAGTTTTTATCTTTATTTATACGTCCTAAAATAAGTAGAGAAATTACTACATATCGAGGGCTTATATTCAATACTGCCTATCTACACTTTTGACGAAAATGAGTTTTTGATGCAGAAATCTTTACTGATCTCAGTTGTATCTATGACATTAATTTGGAACCTAAAAATATTTCTATTACTATTACATTTTCATTTTAATAATTTGTCTATCTACATAAATGATTTTTTATGAATGCAATAGTATCTATCTACACACAATTTTTGCATAAAAGTTTATAATGACTATAAATAAGTGTTGCAGGTATGAAGAAGTTTATATATTCTTCTTAAGCGTAATTTTATTAGTCAATTTCGTCATGTCCAGCCGTCGTTCTGGTCCATCCTAACTCACAAAGAAACGACTCAATTTGTATGAAAAAAATGAAATAGTAGGACAAAAATTAGTCAAGTTACACCAGGATATAAAAAATTAACAAATCGCTGATTCCAAGAATATTTTCTGATCTATCTTCACTACAATATTGTGCATTATCCTCTATCTGTTCGTTTTTTCATAGACATTGATCACATTTGAATAGCAATAATCTCTATCTACCATAGCACGACGAATAGCGCGAATTTTTTAATTGTGTTTAAATCCCATTTTTATTTAATATTGTAGAAGAAATATTGATCGCCACTTTTACGGTTTGCGATTTAATCAGTTTTTCGCTCTCCTGAAAAACTATGTGTTTGTATATAGACTGTATTGAATATAACCCTCGATATGCTTTTAATTTGAATACATTCTGTTTTTATTTAACTTTGTTGCGATAAATAATTTTAGAAACTTATTTTTATATGTTATAAAAAAACAATATTTATTGATTCGGAAAGTTATATGAATATTAAAATGATTTTTTTATTGATTAAAATAAGATACAACAATTATAAAAATGAAACAAGGTAAAAATTAAACTAAATAGTGTTACCTATAACTTAAAGAAAAATATACAAAGTAATATATACATATTCTTGTAGAAGTGTATAATTAAATATTCTCCTGATGATGAAGATGGAAGCACCACTTATCAGTTCTGTCGACTCAAAGAAATGGCAAGCACTTAAGTGTCTCTTTTGAGTTGTACCGCATATGAACAATAAGTGTGCAAATAACGCGCAGCAGAAAATTGCAGACCGTTGAGTTACTTATACTTATTTGGCCATTGCAAGCCATGATGGGTTTCGGTCCTAGAGTTATCAACTTTAATTTTCGCTTTTTTATTTTCCAAACTAACCAGATTCAGCAAGAAACCCAATGAAACCCAATTGTCAACACTAGTTTTCTGCCGCCAAGTCATTCGTTCGGATACATTGTTTATGTTTATATCTGCTACCTCCGCATATATCATATACTTCAGCCTATTTTTAAAAAGCAAGTTTGAGGTTGTGTTGTGTTGCATATGTTTCGTGGTCACTATATAATTTAGAGCTTTACTGCCTAAGGAATATTTTTAGTTAATGAATCAATTTATCCAAATGTATTATTATTATTTTTGACCTAAACTCAAAATTTTATTTGTGTAGGAAACAAAAAGATCTCCCTATGGTGGTTGTTTTTTAAGTAATGCTGAGAATAACATAGTTGATACTGGATACAGAATTTTAGCTGACCATTCAAGAATGATTTCAATCTGCCTAGCTGACGGAATGCTTCCTGACCATAAGTAAATATTTAGTAGTAAAAATATAATAAAGCATTATACATTTTTTTAGTCAAAAGCTAAGACGTGTGATGAGAAAAGTATTCACTGTTTCTGAAAATACTTTCTCAAACGAGAATTTACTGTTAAAGCTCATACCAGTTGTAGTTGAAACACTTGGATCCGTATATCCAGAATTATACAGTAAACAGTGTTCCGTACTTGAGATTGTAGCTCACGAACAAGATGTGTTTAGGAAACTACGCATGAATTCTTCTAAAGCGTTTACTGAAATTTTGGCAGAGTACCCCAAATTAGAATATTTGGATTTAATTGAATGTCCTGGATTTGTACCGGCGTATCGAGATTTTAAAACCAAGCAAGCCTCATTTCAAAACAATACAATACCAGGAAGTTTTCTATATAAATTAACAGATACATATGGACTATCTGAAGACGATTTTGGCAAATTTGCAGAAATAGATAATATGTTATTGGATGAAGAGGGTTACAGAAATACTCAGAAAATGGAAAAATTTAAAACTAAAAGTATATTTTACCCAACGACTGAGAATGAGATTAATCGTACAGATGAAGCGTTTACTAAAATAACAAAAATTCTTCCTCCAACAAACGACATTCACAAATATAATTATACCTATGATTTGCTTACATTGAAATATAACATACCGAATGTAAAAGCTAAAGTTATTGGAATTTTATATAACGCTAATAATATTTTACAATCCGTAGTGATTCCATCCAATGAAATGATATATATAATTACAAACTCTAGTAATTTTTTTAGTCAATCGGGCGGACAGCAATCTGATAAAGGCAAAATGTTAGTTCCTGCAAATAATGGAATTACTCATGAGTTAGACATATTTAATGTTAAAAACTTAAATAATTGTGTGATACATGCATGCAAATCATTAAATACTGAAATAAAACTTGCAATAGGTACTAACGTCGAAATAATTGTGGACGCAGAGCATCGTACTTTAAACAGTCATCATCATACTGGTAAATATTTGAATACGTAATACATACACACTAAAAAGATATCATTTATTGTAAACACTATTCATCAAACACTATACATCAAACTATACATCAAACACTAAAGCGTTTCACGTTTGTAAGAAACAATTAAATTGTTTACCGCAAATGATATTTATTATTGTATTATTTGTTACTAACAAAAAGAAAAAGAAATTAACGCCCCGATCATGTACTTCCTGGTATCGGCTACAATTCGTTTGAATATCGGTTGAATATCATGTGACTAGCGTCGGTAGCTCGTCTGGTTAGTACGTTGGATTACGAGCGAAAAGTCACTGGTGCGTTCGACTACGAGCCTTAAGGTCCGCGGTTCGATCCCTAGCGACTGCCAACATATTTTTCATATAAAACCTTTTTCTATGCGAAGCTACCTCTCGGCAGTAAATGGTAAACCTACGAGAGTAAAACATTGCCTATGAAAAGCTCTCACCCGCCGTCCGGATTTGGCAATAAACTGTAGGTCCAGTGTGACCAGAAGCTGTATAAGAAAATATTCATTTACTACCAAAAATGGAATATAAATATTCCACTTTCAAATTTTATATTCCACTTTCATAATATCTATTAATGCCATATCAATATTTTTGTTAGAAATGTTTTTGTGTAATATTTTTTAAATAAAATGAATATATCAAAAATATAAATTGACCATGGAAAATTTATAATAATTTAATAATTATAAACATAATTGAAAAAAATGTAAACCTGAATAAAATACATCGCTAAATTCCTTATATAATTGACACCAGAAAAAATTATTTTGCAACTATATTGACCTAGAGATCAGCATTCGAATCAACAAAAACTATTTATTTTTGAAGTATCACAATTTTGCAAAATTTCGAAAAAACCAACCAGTATACATTTTTTTATTAAAAAAAAAAACAGAACTAATTTTAATAATAATAAAGTTACAAATTAAAAACGATCTCTCTACACTAAAAAAATCTGTGACAAATTTTAAGTTTTTTGAAAAAATTTCAAAAATTAAATTTGTATTTAAAGAATAAATGAATATTAATTTTAAAATTTTGTTTTGACTATTAAATTATGGTTTTGAATCTAAAAAAAAGGATTCTACGCATACCTTGATATTTAAAGAATTGTATGATATTTTTTAAATGTTCGATTTTATGATTTATAAACTGAACTTCACAAACCTTATGCTAATAAATAAGAATATTATATACAAATTAGAGAGTTATCGTACCTTTAAGTATTTGTATCATGGTATATTTGAAATGACCAAATATTTGTAAAATGAATACCAAAAAATAGAACTCGCGCCACAAACAACAGAGTTAGTACAAAAAATAACGCATAACTTTATTAAATGAAGAATAAATAAATTACTTATAAAATGAAAGAGGAAAAACAATTTTAAAAAAGAATATATTTAAAGAAAAATATTCTTTTTCAAAAAATATATATTACACTTTTATATTTTATCAAAAAAATATATTCTTTTCAGTTGTAAAATATTCCACTAGTCGAATATTATATTCCACTCTGGTCACACTGTGTAGGTCCCACCAATTTGAGTACAAATATATCAAGCACAGCTCAAATAGTGGGAAAGCTCGGCCGAAGTTCTATACAGGACTATAGCGCCAAATTATTATATTATTATTATTATTATTATTATCGTGTGACTACAACTTTTGATTCATGTATCAAACGAAACGTTTAGTACGCTAGTTTTGTTGCCAGCATATAAATCATACGACAAAGTAAAAAAAATAGTTGGCAAAACAAAAATAGTGAATAAACGTTCGCTTCAACGAGCGAAATGAACGAAACGTTTGAAATACGGCATACAACTTTTGGACAAAGGGGACTGGAAACGAATCGTTGTCACGCGATAATAAAAAGATAAATAATTTGGAGGTACGTGTTTGTCAATTAAGTGTGTTTGTCTATTCTTTGAAGAGTTTCCCCAAAATAATTTGGAGGTACGTGTTTGTCAATTAAGTGTGTTTGTCTATTCTTTGAAGAGTTTCCCCAAAATAATTTAAGGGTTTTTCAAAAAGCCTTCTACCTCAGCCATTGATATTCAACGAAGAATGTACCATACTGAAATGCAGATGCACACTGGGCCCGATTACAATAAAAGCTGGCAAAAAAAAAAGCTTAGACGTATCCAAAATGGCGTCCTTAAATCTCAAAAAACCTTTATATCTGAAAAAAAAAAAACATTGTGCAAGAGGTTCTTTAGGCCAGTGATTACGAATTCGAAATTAAAATTTTAAAATTCAAAATGGCGGATCCAAAATGAGGACTTTAAATCTTAAAAAACCTTTATATCTGCAAAAATAAGAACATTGTGTAAGGGGTTCTTTAGGCCAGTGATTACGAATTCGAAATTAAAAATTTAAATGGCGGATCCAATATCGGGTCCTTAAATCTTAGAAAATCTTTATATCTGATTTTTTTATTTCATCATAAGAAATCCTAACGCTACAAGATTATAATCTTAACATTAAAAGCGCTAGTCACAATAGTTAACATATTTTAGTTGAATATAAATTACAAAATAAAAAATGTTTAATTTAGTAAAAAGAGTACATAAAATATTGAATGAAAAAAATTGAGAGATACACACTTGGGATTTTCTGCCAGCAGAAATTCCTTAAAAATTTTAAACATAAAATTACACAAATTAACATCAAATTACACACATTAAAGATACTTTTAATATTCGTTTTTGATTTAGATGCATTATTCATAAGTATCCGCCAGTTATTACGAATTTGAAATAATAATCCTAGAAAATCTTCATTTTATTATAAAATTCAATTCTTTTAATGGAAGTAGCAATTTTTTTAACACTCACTTAATTACTATTTCAAAATCATATATACTTCACCGGGAAAATAATAAGTAAGGTTGAAAATGTTTAGAACTAATTTATCTTTAAAATTGCATACCTAAATTTTTATGTTGGGCTTTGAAAACGTTTCTGCAGGTGTGTAAAAGCAAAATAAAATTAAAAAATGCAAAATTTTAATAAAACATGATATTAATTAATATGTATTGCACACACATGGGCATTTATGCAGAGATCGGAAATGCCCGTGTGCGTGCGCCCGCACATGCCCCTTTCTTCATACACTGACGAGCAAATTTGTTTTACGCAGACATTGCACTCGGGCATCACATTTTTTTTACAACACATCTCATCGCAACGAGTGATGCTTTGCATTATTCTCGGTGCCTGCCCTCGTGCGGGCTACGAAACTAAACACTGCAGCCCGCGCAGACGTGGAATGAGAAAATAGAGAAGCATATCGCGCAAGTGCTATGGTATTTATTTCGCGGGGCAACTCCGTGCAACAGCGGAAACAGACTGCCCCTGGCAGCACGCGCATTTTTCACAGCCAGTAAATTTTATTGGCACTGTTTTACTAGACTGCGCAATGTTTTAAAAATTTTTATATAAAACTATTGATAATACAGACAAGTTTGGCAATACTCAAATACACTTTTAATCGCAGTTTTATTTTGGTTTATAAAAATTGTATCATTTAATTGTTCGTTGAACAGAAAAATAAATTTAACATGAAATCTTAATCAACATTTTTATTCAAATACAAAAATTATTATGTGCAAAAATCTATTTTAATAAAAAAGCTACATGATAGGCTTCGAAAAATAATGTATATCCTCATTTGTAAAAATGTACACTAAGTTTAAACTTGCACTGAAAAACTAGTACTAAATTATACAATTTTTATAAATCAAATTAAAACTTCGATTTGAGTATTGCCAAACTTTTCTGTATTAACGATAGTTTTATTTAAAAATTATTAAAACATTGCGCAGTATATTATAACAGTGCCGTACTCTTGCGCCACATAGAAATGTCATACAAGAAAAAATTAACTGGCTGTGAAAAACTGCCCGCGTGCTGCCCGGGGCAGTCGGTTTTCGCTGTTGCACGGAGTTGCCCCGCGAAATAAATACCATAGCACTTGCGCGATATGTTTCTCTATTTTCTCATTCCACGTCTGCGCGGGCTGCAGTTTTTAGTTTCGTAGCCCGCACGAAGTCAGGTACCGAGAATAGTGCAAAGCATCACTCGTTGCGACGGGATGTGTTGTAAAAAAAATGTGGTGCCCGAGTGCAGAGTATGCGTAAACAAATTTGCTTCTCATTTACTTAAGGGCGCGGGCGCGGGCGTGCGTGCAAATCCGAACTCTGCATTTATGCAACAAATTAGATAATTCTATACGGTATATCAAAAGATACAAATTAAATAGTTGCGTTCTGGACGGGACAAAAACGAAAGTGCATTTTAAGGTTCATATGGATATTCCAAAAAGTCAGCGAATTTTACGTACAAATAAATTTCT